>CAWUFW010016206.1:0-321720 GCA_963921515.1 Calotriton arnoldi | reverse complement strand
TATAACGGTATATTTCTTTCAAATAGCTGTCATAATTAGAAGAAGTTACAGGTGAAAACGTTGACACAAATGGCTGTTTTTTTCAACTAATTTTCAATTTTTCCTTTATTTAACTGTTAGTTTCTATAAGGAAAACTTTAAGGATCTACACAAATGACCCCTTGCTGAATTCAGAATTTTGTCTACTTTTCAGAAATGTATGGCTTTCCAGGATCCATTATTGGTTTCATACCCATTTCTACCATTAACTAGAAGGAGGTTGAAAGCACAAAAAATAGCAAAAATAGGCTATGTCCCAGAAAAATGCCAAAACTGTGTAAAAAAGTTGGTTTTCTGACAAAAGTCTGCTTGTCACTGAAATATGGGAAGATGGTGATTTCAGCACCACAACCCCTTTTTGATGCCATTTGCAGGGAAAAACAAGACGCTTTCATCTGTAGCCTTTTTTTCGCATTTTTCCCCAAAAAAGCAAAATTTTGCTGTATTTTGGCTAATTTCTGAGTCCCCTCCAGGGGAATCCACAAACCCTGGGTACCTTTACAATCCCCATGATGTTAGAAAAAAAAGACACAAATTTGGCGTGGATACCTTATGTGGTCAAAAAGTTACAGGGGACTAAGCGCGCACTACCCCAAATAGCCAAAAAAAGGCTTAGCACAGGGGGGGAAAAGGCCTAGCAGCGAAGGGGTTAAAACATTTAATTTAAAAAGGAACAAAATGATGGGGTTCATTTTGTCATAGAAATTATGGTTAGTGCTGTAGAAAGAAAAATTAGGACATGTTTCAAGTGTGATCTCAAATATCTTCCTGTTATATTTCAACAGGAGCAGCCTGTCAGTTGATGCCTTTGTGTTCTACTGCAGCTTCCCAGAGTGTTCTAAAGAACAACCAGAGCGCTAACAGTCTTACTTATGACAAAATTATGGCACACCTGACGCCATCTTGATTGGAATAAACTGGTAACTCTTAAAACATTTAATTTAAAAAGGAACAAAATGAGGGGGTTAATTTTGTCATAGAAATTATGGTTAGTGCTGTAGAAAGATAAATTAGGACATGTTTTAAGTGAGATCTCAAATATCTTCCTGTTATAATTCAACAGGAGCAGCCTGTCAGTGGATGCCTTTGTGTTCTACTGCAGCTTCCCAGAGTGTTCTAAAGAACAACTAGAGAGCTAACAGTCTTACTTATGACAAAAGTATGGCACACCTGAAGCCATCTTGATTGGAATAAACTGGTAACACTTAAAACATTTAATTTAAAAAGGAACAAAATGAGGGGGTTCATTTTGCCATAGAAATTATGGTTAGTGCTGTAGAAAGAAAAATTAGGACATGTTTTAAGTGAGATCTCAAATATCTTCCTGTTATATTTCAACAGGAGCAGCCTGTCAGTTGATGCCTTTGTGTTCTACTGCAGCTTCCCAGAGTGTTCTAAAGAACAACTAGAGTGCTAACAGCCTTACTTATGACAAAAGTATGGCACACCTGAAGCCATCTTGATTGGAATAAACTGGTAACACTTAAAACATTTAATTTAAAAAGGAACAAAATGAGGGGGTTCATTTTGTCATAGAAATTATGGTTAGTGCTGTAGAAAGAAAAATTAGGACATGTTTCAAGTGTGATCTCAAATATCTTCCTGTTATATTTCAACAGGAGCAGCCTGTCAGTTGATGCCTTTGTGTTCTACTGCAGCTTCCCAGAGTGTTCTAAAGAACAACTAGAGCGCTAACAGTCTTACTTATGACAACATTATGGCACACCTGAAGCCATCTTGATTGGAATAAACTGGTAACTCTTAAAACATTTAATTTAAAAAGGAACAAAATGAGGGGGTTCATTTTGTCATAGAAATTATGGTTAGTGCTGTAGAAAGAAAAATTAGGACATGTTTTAAGTGAGATCTCAAATATCTTCCTGTTATATTTCAACAGGAGCAGCCTGTCAGTTGATGCCTTTGTGTTCTACTGCAGCTTCCCAGAGTGTTCTAAAGAACAACTAGAGCGCTAACAGTCTTACTTATGACAAAAGTATGGCACACCTGAAGCCATCTTGATTGGAATAAACTGGTAACACTTAAAACATTTAATTTAAAAAGGAACAACATGAGGGGGTTCATTTTGCCATAGAAATTATGGTTAGTGCTGCAGAAAGAAAATTTAGGGCATGTTTTAAGTGAGATCTCAAATCCTCTTCTATTTCATTAGAAAATTCTGACATGCAGACTGAAACAATCACTTTCAATACCAGCAGTAGACTTCCAGTTAACTCCCTGGTGAGCAGTAGCTTTACTACAGTGATCTAATGAACAACAAGAGTGCTAACATTCTGAATTTATGGCAAATGTGTGACACATCTGAATGCCTTCTTGATGGAATCAATGTAAAAAACTGAAAGCATTTCCTACTGAGGAGACTGCAGTAAATGACGAAATTAGGAAACTTCATAACAAATTAGTCTCCCAAGATGGCCACCAGAGAAAAAAGAGCCCAAATGTAGCACAAATATCACCCAGATGTAGCCCACATAGAGCCCAATGACAGAAGTGTGCAAAACACTTTTATTTTTAGTTTTTCTGCAGTTTTATATAGTGCAAACTGGTTAGGTATTGGAGCGTTACATCTTACTTGGACCCCTTATTGCGTATTTTGCACGAAGTACATGAGATTGATCTTGCGAAACATTGAACTTTACGATTCTGTTAACCTGAAGTTGCTCTGAACCGGGCTTTGTAACACCCGTTTTTACCTACTGGTTTTAATTAATTCTCACTGTATTGTATTAGGAAAGAGGATTTACTGTTTTTATGTACACTTTTATGATCTATGTTTCTAAATCAGATCAAATAAAGTTTAATGAATTCTATGGCAGGACGGAGGCGAGGATTATGCATATCTTTCCTCACTTTATTTGCATAGCAGTTCAAAGAAAACGTAACACAACAATCATTAAACAAAAGACTACACAACCCATGAACCATTAGGGGGTAGTCTCCAAGGCAACTATAGTCCAATCATATCACAGTCCATCGTATATAATATCGTGACGTCCCTTCTGCTTCCTCTTTCTTCACTGCTCGTCAGTTAAGTGCATTCCTTACATTCTTGGCTTAATCTGATGTTGTTGCTGTTTGTATAGCGGTTTCTTGTGCACGTTATTAGCATTATTGCCTTGGTATTGTTTCATATTCCCTGCGCAGCAGGCTCTTGCCCGAGCGCGTTCTTCCCCTCGCAGTTTCTCCCGCTGTGTGCTCTGCACGCGGTGAGATCCTGTCAGGCGCGTCTGGTCCGAGTGAGGCAGCTCCGTCGAGCGCTCCCGCTGGTCTTTACGCGCGTTTGGGAATCCGGTCACACCTTTAGTGTCCGCTTGATTCCCGACCAACCCTTGCCTAATTTTGACAACGCTACGCGGTGATTTCCCCACACGGCCACGTTAGTGACCAGCGCCACCTGGTGGTGGTAATTGGTATTGCGCATCAGTCTATTCTTATAACAGCTTCGGGGAAAGCCCAGCTGTTGGAGCACCGGCGAGGGGGCTGTCTTAAGGATTTTAAGGGCATTTGTTCTGTGCTCACACCCTCTGCTATCATGTCTTCTCCAGAAGACCATTTTTACTCCTCCTACCAGGAAGTGGAGGAGGAATGGCCCCCCAACTTCTCGCTCCAGCAGTGGACCAAGCCCTCTCTCTGGCTATTTCTAGGGCGCTGGCTCCTCTTAGGGATCAGGTTGCTAAGCTGGCGAAAAGCATCCCTGGGGTGTTCAGTGACCCAGATCTGGTGGTGGCGGGTCCAAGTAGCTCCCAGATGGGGAATAAAAGGGCCGTTAAGCATAACGCGGGCACTTGGAAGGATTTGATAAACTTACGGAGACCTTCCTCAAGAGTGCGCGAACGCTAAAACATGCACCCTGCCGGGAGGAGGAGGGGCCCGGAGAAAATTGCGACACTGTCACCACTATAGTAGACCCCGACGGCGGGTTTCCTTAGAGGGAGAGGGTGTATCGGAGGACGATTTCTCCTCCGATGAGGATAAGGACTCGGGGCGCACCTGGCATCCAGAGTCCCACTCCTCTCAGTCCCCGGTTGGGGACAGGGTCCACTCGGACATGTTCGAGCCTACCCAAATTTACCATCCTAGGTCGGCAGAGTGGACACCTGACGCCAAAGTGGCAGAGTATGTGGTGGGGAAAATACATCAACCCCTTGAAAGGGAGGTCAGGAATAGGATGAGGGAGAATGCCCCAGGCCCTCACTGAAGGGGAAGGTGGCACACACGCCTGAAATTGATGAGAAACTATGTACCTTTTTCTCCAAGTATATGAGGGATCCCAAGAAAGGAATTGATAGGTCTTGGACGTGGTAGGGCCCTTGACCCAAATTATTCAATTGACGGAGCGTTCCAAAGAGTAAGGATCCCCTTTGTCCACGGATATTGTGGCTGGTTGGGCGCACTACCCTAAACCCTAAAACACTACCCCCTCCACTACCCAAACACCACTGCACTACCCTAAACCCTAAAACACTACCCCCAGCATGACACACTACACTACCCAAACATAACTGCACTACCCTAAACCCTAAAACACTACCACCAGCACGACTCCCTACACTACCCAAACACCACTGCACTACCCTAAACCCTAAAACACTACCCCCAGCACGACTCCCTACACTACCCAAACACCACTGCACCACACTAAACCCTAAAAATACCACCAGCATGACCTCCCACACTACCCAAACACCACTGCACTACCCTAAACCCTAAAACACTAACCCCAGCATGACCCCCTACACTACCCAAACACCATTGCACTACCCTATACCCTAAAACACGACCCCCTACACTACACAAACACGACTGCACTACCCTCAACCCTAAAACACTACCTACAGCATGACCCCCTTCACTACACAAACACCACTGCACTGCCCTAAACCCTAAAACACTACCCCAGCACTACCCCCTACACTACCCAAACACCACTGCACTAACATAAACCCTAAAACACTACCCCCAGCACACCCCCTACACTACACAAACACCACTGCACTACCCTAAACCCTAAAACACTACCCCCAGCATGACTCCCTACACTACCCAAACACCACTGCACTACCCTAAACCCTAAATCTACCCCCAGCACGACCCCCTACACTACCCAAACACCACTGCACTACCCTAAACCATAAAACACTACCCCCAGCATGACCCCCTACACTACACAAACACCACTGCACTACCCTAAACCCTAAAACACTACCACCAGCATGACCCCTTACACTACTCAAACACCACTGCACTAGCCTAAACCCTAAAACACTACCCCAGCACGACCCCCTACACTACCCATACACCACTGCACTACCCTAAACCCTAAAACACTACCCCTAGCACGACCCCTACACTACCCAAACACCACTGCACTACCCTAAACCCTAAAACACTACCCCCAGCACGACCTCCTACACCACCTAAACACCAGGGAACTACCCTAAACCCTAGAAAAGAAACCCCCACCCCATGCCCAATCCCCCTTACCTCTCACTCCTCATGGTTCCTCTCTCCTCGTGGTTCCTGCTTCACGTCATCTCTGAGGGGCGGTGCACGTCGTTGTGAGGAAATGGAACAGCCTATGTTTCCTTACAACGACATGGATCGTCTACATGTTTTTTAGAACGCATGGTCATTTACCATACATACCTTTACAACAAAATTCGTTGTAAAGGCATGCGTGGTAAATGACCATGCGTTCTAAAAAATGCGTAGTAATGACTTTATGATGTACAACGCATGCGTGGTAATGCATGCGTTGCAATGGTATCGCAAAGTAAAAAAGTCGTTGTAACGGCTGTTTACCGATCGAAGCTGGCCCCCGTTCTTCAGTGAGATGTTTATTTGATTAATTAGGAGGAAGGAATGTGTTTTTTACCGAAAAGTGCATTCCCGGCTGTTGTATTGTGAAAGTGTCCGCGTGGCCTGGTTTCACTTCCGGTGAGAGAGTGGAAGAGTCTGTTTGGATCTAAAGGAGTTCTGTTGTTGGATGGGGCCGGCGCGACATGTCATCAGAAAACATAGCTAATGGAAAGCGTCCTCACTGAAGTGTGGAGCAGTGCCATGAGAGGTCAACGAGTGTGCGTCCCACCGCAGTATGACCGTACCGCGTGACCCATGTGCCGCCTCCAGGGTACGGGAGGCAGAAGCGGCATTGCAGGTCCTCTTGAAGACCGTTGTAGCACTAATTCTACATTTTGGTACTAGGGCATTTTAACTTTGTTGTTCCTGCCAGATACAAAGAGAAGATCCTGTGTTATTCAGTGCCCTCGTTACCTTTTTTGTGGGTTGTGGTGCTTGTCACTTCGCTGCCCCGCCGGTGCACACGACTGGGCACCCCACCTCGTGTGCCATCTGCAGGGCCTCTGCCCTCGGATCACTGGTTTCGGTTTCTGGAGTGGCAACATAAACAGTTGCTCCCAAAGGACTAGCCTGAACACTTAGGTGAATATCCCCTGCACCAGCATTCCACGGAAATTCTTTCCTAGCTCTCCCATGTCAACGAGCACGGCTCCGCTCGCGACACCGTATGATGTCATCGGAGCCATAAGAGGACCTTGTCGACGTGCTGACGTCAGTTCCACCCATTTTTTCCGTGCCACCGAGGCAAACAGGGGACCGAGACATTTTCACATGTATACATAGTATAATAAATATATATATATTCACTGAAAAAACCATAGGTTTCAGGCACGTTATAGTTAGAAATTAGCATTTAAAAACCTTAGAAATTCACTGAAAAAACCATAGGTTTCAGGCACGTTATAGTTAGAAATTAGCATTTAAAAACCTTAGAAATTCACTGAAAAAACCATAGGTTTCAGGAACGTTATAGTTAGTTGGACATTTCACTCGTACAAAACCATAGAAATTCCCCGTTATAGTTAGTTCAGCTAACTATAACTCGCGCGCTCCGCAATGCACTGCTGATGACGTCACATATTACATCACTCATGACATGGTCAGTGACATCACTCATGACATCACTGATGACATCTCAAATGACATCACTGGTGACATCACTGATCACATCATCCAGTGAATGTGTGTGTTTTTCTGAAAATTAAATATGTTTTATATATGTATATCTCAAGGTCGATGGAAGAATAAATGGGTATATAAGTGTCTAAATGGATGATTTTTTTTTGTAAAATTGATTGTATAACTGACTAAGTGTATCTTAGTGAATACATGGGTTAGTGAGTAATGTTTAAATATGAAAATATCTGTATCAGTCTCTCACTTTGTGTATAAGTGGCTGCATGGGTTGGTGAGTAGCTACATGAGTGTCTATATGGGTTATTAGTTGGTTTTTGAGTATCAGTATGAGTGTCTGAGTGTCTGTATGGTTCGGTGGGGGTATTACTTAGTGCATAGATGCATGAATGAGTGACTCACTGTTTGTATGTGTTGAAGACAGCATGTGTGCAGGACTGTATAGGTGGATGAGTATGTGTATAGGTGTGTTAGTGAGTAAATGACTGTCTCAATAGTGTCTTTATGAGTAACTACATATGTTTTAAACTAGTATATGTGAGTATTGGTGTATATAAGTGAGTATATGTGAGAGTGAGAGATTGGAAGAGTTCCTGTACAAATAAGTAGGTGTTTCTATAAGTGATTGTTTAAGAGAGTAAGTATGTGTAAGTTTCTGTAGAAGTAAGTGTGGTAGTGTGTGTATAACTGTATATGCAAGTAAATGGATGTTTGATACTTTGTTTGCATGTGTGACTATGTGTGTGAGGAACTCTATGGATGAGTGGCGGTGTGTAACAGGATGTATAGGTGTATGAGTACATATGATGAGTGAGTACATGTATGAGTGACTGTATAGGGACTGTTGGTGAATGAGTGGATGTGTGTGTAGATCTTGGAATTACTGAATAGGTGTGTTGTAACTGGTATTGGTATGTCCATTGTTTTGAAAATGTTAGTTTGTATTTTTGAGTGTGTGTATCAAAGGTTATATTAGGGTGAGAGGAGGTCTGCCACTCTATCACAAGGATGATGTCATCAGTGATGTCATCAGTGATGTCATTTGAGATGTCATCAGTGATGTCATGAGTGATGTCACTGACCATGTCATGAGTGATGTAATATGTGACGTCATCAGCAGTGCATTGCGGGCGCGCGAGTTATAGTTAGCTGAACTAACTATAACGGGGGAATTTCTATGGTTTTGTACGAGTGAAATGTCCAACTAACTATAACGTTCCTGAAACCTATGGTTTTTTCAGTGAATATATATATATGTACATATAAATATATTTATATGTATATACACAGACACACACACATATATATATATACCACCAAAGTTGCCGAGCAAACCAAGCCCGAACCTGAAGGGCGGCCAGTGAATCTGGTGCACGGCTTCCAGTAATCATCCCAACAGACCCTCCTTTTCCTTCAAGAAGGCTCACCGACACTGGCTGGGTCGCTATTGAAACTGCTTTAATGGTGTACAGCACGAAGGCAAGAGGCTACCTAAGCCCAACGTTTCTGCTCTTTCAAGCCTTGATCATGGGCGGTAACTCTGTAACTTTGAAAGGCCCACGTGATGCCTTCTTATCTTATCAGCGCGGGCCGTATTCTCCCACAGACTGCGTGCAAGGAAAGTGAACAATTCCAAATGAGGATGCCAGCGTTTCAATGTCCGAATGCTGTATTGCGCACACATTTCATAAGTATCAATAGTCCCTTAGGCGCATTGAATTAAGGTAACAATCTTGCACAGTTTGTAATTTCTTCGTTACACTCACTGCTTTCAATAGCACTCCCAGCCTGCAAGTCCGGACTTTCATCCTTCTGCTCCCAACTCGCCTCACTCTGCTACCACGTCGCAGGGGGCAAGCCGGTCGGGCTTCAACGAAACAAATACCACCAAAGTTGCCGAGCAAACCAAGCCCGAACCTGAAGGGCGGCCAGTGAATCTAGTGCACGGCTTCCAGTAATCATCGCAACAAACCATCCTTTTCCTTCAGAAAGGCTCACCGACACTGGCTGGGTCGCTATTGAAACTGCTTTAATGGTGTACAGCACGAAGGCAAGAGGCTACCTAAGCCCAACGTTTCTGCTCTTTCAAGCCTTGATCACGGGCGGTAACTCTGTAACTTTGAAAGGCCCACGTGATGCCTTCTTATCTTATCAGCGCGGGCCGTATTCTCCCACAGAGTGCACGCAGGGAAAGTAAACAATTCCAAATGAGCACGCCAGCGTTTCAATGTCCAAATGCTGTATTGCGCACACATTTCATAAGTATCAATAGTCCCTTAGTTGCATTGAATTAAGGTAACAATCTTGCACAGTTCGTAATTTCTTCGTTACACTCACTGCTTTCAATAGCATTCCCAGCCTGCATATCCGGACTTTCATCCTTCTGCTCCCAACTCGCCTCACTCTGCTACCACGTCGCAGGGGGCAAGCCGGTCGGGCTTCAATGAAACAAATACCACCAAAGTTGCCGAGCAAACCAAGCCCTAACCTGAAGGGCGGCCAGTGACTCTGGTGTACGGCTTCCAGTAATCATCTCAACAAACCCTCCTTTTCCTTCAAGAAGACTCACGACACTGGCTGGGTCGCTATTGAAACTGCTTTAATGGTGTACAGCATGAAGGCAAGAGGCTACCTAAGCCCAACGTTTCTGCTCTTTCAAGCCTTGATCACGGGCGGTAACTCTGTAACTTTGAAAGGCCCACGTGATGCCTTCTTATCTTATCAGCGCGGGCCGTATTCTCCCACAGAGTGCGCGCAGGGAAAGTAAACAATTCCAAATGAGGACGCCAGCGTTTCAATGTCCGAATGCTGTATTGCGCACACATTTCATAAGTATCAATAGTCCCTTAGGCGCATTGAATTAAGGTAACAATCTTGCACAGTTCGCAATTTCTTTGTTACACTCACTGCTTTCAATAGCACTCCCAGCCTGCAAATCCGGACTTTCATCCTTCTGCTCCCAACTTGCCTCACTCTGCTACCACGTCGCAGGGGGCAAGCCGGTCGGGCTTCAACGAAACAAATACCACCAAAGTTGCCGAGCAAACCAAGCCCGAACCTGAAAGGCGGCCAGTGAATCTGGTGCACGGCTTCCAGTAATCATCGCAACAAACCCTCCTTTTCCTTCAAAAAGGCTCACCGACACTAGCTGGGTCGCTATTGAAACTGCTTTAATGGTGTACAGCACGAAGGCAAGAGGCTACCTAAGCCCAATGTTTCTGCTCTTTCAAGCCTTGATCACGGGCGGTAACTCTGTAACTTTGAAAGGCCCACGTGATGCCTTCTTATCTTATCAGCGCGGGCCGTATTCTCCCACAGAGTGCGCGCAGGGAAAGTAAACAATTCCAAATGAGGACGCCAGCGTTTCAATGTCCGAATGCTGTATTGCGCACACATTTCATAAGTATCAATAGTCCCTTAGGCGCATTGAGTTAAGGTAACAATCTTGCACGGTTCGTAATTTCTTCGTTACACTCACTGCTTTCAATAGCACTCCCAGCCTGCAAATCCGGCCTTTCATCCTTCTGCTCCCAACTCGCCTCACTCTGCTACCAAGTCGCAGGGGGCAAGCCGGTCGGGCTTCAACGAAACAAATACCACCAAAGTTGCCGAGCAAACCAAGCCCGAACCTGAGGGCGGCCAGTGAATCTGGTGCACGGCTTCCAGTAATCATCCCAACAAACCCTCCTTTTCCTTCAAGAAGGCTCACCGACACTGGCTGGGTCGCTATTGAAACTGCTTTAATGGTGTACAGCACGAAGGCAAGAGGCTACCTAAGCCCAACATTTCTGCTCTTTCAAGCCTTGATCACGGGCGGTAACTCTGTAACTTTGAAAGGCCCACGGGATGCCTTCCTATCTTATCAGCGCGGGCCGTATTCTCCCACAGAGTGCACGCAGGGAAAGTAAACAATTCCAAATGAGGACGCCAGCGTTTCAATGTCCGAATGCTGTATTGCGCACACATTTCATAAGTATCAATAGTCCCTTAGGTGCATTGAATTAAGGTAACAATCTTGCACAGTTCGTAATTTCTTCGTTACACTCACTGCTTTCAATAGCACTCCCAGCCTGCAAATCCAGACTTTCATCCTTCTGCTCCCAACTCGCCTCACTCTGCTACCACGTCGCAGGGGGCAAGCCGGTCGGGCTTCAACGAAACAAATACCACCAAAGTTGCCGAGCAAACCAAGCCCGAACCTGAAGGGCGGCCAGTGAATCTGGTGCACGGCTTCCAGTAATCATCCCAACAAACCCTCCTTTTCCTTCAAGAAGGCTCACCAACACTGGCTGGGTCGCTATTGAAACTGCTTTGTTGGTGTACAGCACGAAGGCAAGAGGCTACCTAAGCCCAACGTTTCTGCTCTTTCAAGCCTTGATCACGGGCGGTAACTCTGTAACTTTGAAAGGCCCACGTGATGCCTTCTTATCTTATCAGAAGGGGCCGTATTCTCCCACAGAGTGCGCGCAGGGAAAGTAAACAATTCTTAAATGAATAAAAGCAACCCCTGACACGTGGGGTTGCTTTTATTCATTTCAGGTTGGCTTGGATGGTATTTTACCAATCCAAAGCTGTAATACTGTGCTTGGAGTGGTAAAAGGCTTTGGCCATTTTACAGCTCGGCAGGTATAGCACTGTGCTAATCCTATGCTTAAAGACTTTGCTGTAAAAATGGCAAAAGACTTTGTCCCTTTCTATCTCGGCGTGGATAGCACTGCGCTAATCCTATGCTTAAAAACTTTGATTGAAAAGCAGACATTTGAGGTGAGCAAATTTAGAGTGTCGCAGGTGTTGAGAGTGCTCTTACTGGAGCTGCTTGCCACCTATCTTGAGAACTACCCAGAGTTCTCTGCTTCTGTTTTTGCATAATTTATTTGTCACTCCATGCCTGAAAGGGTTTTGTTTTGACTTATACTGGGTGCTCCCTTGTTTCTGGACAAAGCTACACCTCTCTGAAGAGCTCTAACGAGAGCGAAACACGTGTCAGGGGTTGCTTTTATTCATTTCAGGTTGGCTTGGATGTTATTTTACTAATCCAAAGCTGTAATACTGTGCCTGGAGTGGTAAAAGGCTTTGGCCATTTTACAGCTTGGCAGGGATAGCACTGTGCTAATCCTATGCTTAAAGACTTTGCTGTAAAAATGGCAAAAGACTTTGTCCCTTTCTATCTCGGCGTGGATGCACTGCGCTAATCCTATGCTTAAAAACTTTGATAGAAAAGAAGACATTTGAGGTGAGAAAATTTAGAGTGTCGCAGGTGTTGAGAGTGCTCTTACTGGAGCTGCTTTCCACCTAAACTTGAGAACTACCCAGAGTTCTCTGCCTCTGTTTTTGCATAATTTATTCGTCACTCTATGCCTGAAAGGGTTTTGTTTTGATATATATAATTGAAGCGCCGTAAACCTCAGCAAACTTTGAGCCAACTTTGGAAAAAAAAAAAAAAAATATATATATATATATATATATATATATATATATTACCTACTGACGGTCGCCAGTAGGTAGTTATAGTTAGGACCTGGTTTCTATTCAAAAAGCATTTTTTCTTTTGCCAATATCTTTGCGAAATTTTCAAAACTAATGGTTCGCTCAAGTCAGCTCCTGTCTTGAAAGTTTCGGGGTGATTCGTCAAGTGGGGGCCGAGAAAAAAGGGGGGTCTCAAAATGCGTTTTCCCTATGTTAATTTCCATAGGAACTTTAGACAAAGCTACAGCCCGAACTGCTGAACGGAATTACACCAAATATGGCAAAAAGGTAGGCCTTGGTTCAGAAAGCGTGCTTTTTTAAAAAATGGTGTAAATCCATTCAGTAGTTCCTGAGAAATTCAAAAAATAAAAATATCGATATCTGAGGGAACCCTCCCGAGCACGAGCTTCATTCCGATTGGCTGCCAACACTCCAAACCAGGAAGTGTTGGCAGCCATCTTGTGACTCGGTAAACCGAGTCACAAGACAGTAAAAAAAAAGCATAAAAAACAAGAAAAGGGGGCAGGGTAGAAACACCCTGACCCCCTAGGCCTGCTCAGGGGGTCCCACAAGGAACCCCAGGGCCAAAAAAAGCATTTTTTAAAATAATTTTGGGCAAATTCATGCTGGGTGCGCGAATCTGGCCGAAAAAAGAAAAAAAAAACAAAGCGTGGACTCCCGTGCTTCGTTTTCTATAAGCCCCCGGGTGGGCCAGGTCCCGGGGCAATACCTAATTATGTAGGGGGTGGCCCATGGGGGCCCCTGCAGTCCCGGGGACCGCCACCTCCCTGGGGCTTAGTTTATCATATGCGGGGGGCACGCACCACCCGCAGCCCCGGGGACCGCCACCTCCCCGGGACTTTTTTAAAAAAATGCGTGGGAGGGGCTCCTTCCCCCCCATGCTGCCCCTGGGACCGCCACCTCCCCGGGGCATTGTTATTTTAGGGTGGGGGGCCTCGCGGGCCCATTCAAGCCCCGGGGACCGCCACCTCCTTGGGGCGATAATTTATTTAGGTCGGGGTGCCTCGCGGGCCCCCCCAAAGCCCAGGGGACCACCACCTCCCCATGGCTATATGATTTAGATGCGGGGGCCACACAGCCCCCCGCAGACCCAGGGACTGCCACCTTCCCGGGGCTACTTTGAAAAGCAAAGTGTGGGGGGCTCGAGCCCCCCCATACTGCCCCGGGGACCACCACCTCCCCGGGGCACTCTTGATTAAGAGGCGATAATCTATTTAGGTCGGCGGGCCTCGTGGGCCCCCCCAAGCCCCGGGGACCACCACCTCCCCTGGGCTATATGATTTAAATGCGGGGGCCACACGGCCCACCGCAGCCCCGGGGACTGCCACCGCCCCGGGGCTACTTTGAAAAGAAAAGTGTGGGGGGCTCGAGCCCCCCCACACTACCCCGGGGACCACCACCTCCCCGGGCACTCTTGATTAAAATGCGGGAATCCGTTGCGGACCCCCGGCCCCGGGGACCAGCACCTACCCAGGGCTTTAAACAGTTGGGAGGCGGGCCATGCGGCCCCCTCCTGGAGCCCTAGATGGCCCTGGGGACCACCAACCCCCAGGGCCGGCTCCAGCAATGTCCCGGGGTGCCCACCCCCGGGACATTGCTGTTTGCTATGGCAGAGCGGGAGCACGGCTCCCGCCCTGCCACAGCAAACACTGCTTTGCTTCTTGGAAGAAGCAAAGCAGATTGCTTTTGGACAAGGGGAGCTGCATGTCAGCAGCTCCACTTGTCCAAAAGCAATGCCGGCTCCCGCAGGAGGTGGGGAGCCGGCAGGGACCGCAGGGGCATTGAGGCTCCCCCCACTGTCCCCATCAAGGAGGCCAGGCCCCGGGGGATGGGATCCCCGGGGCCAAAGGTGCCCCAGGGAAGGGGGGCCATGCACCCCCCTCCCTTTTGTAATTTAAATTAAAAAAAAAAAAAAAAAATAAGGCCGGACCCGGGGGTCGGGGTCCCCGGGGTCAAAATTGGCCTCAGGAGGGGGGCCACGCGGCCCCCATCCAAAAAATGTAAAAAAAAGAAAGGCTGGCCAGGCCTCGGGATTGGGGTTTCCGGGGCCAAGAGAGGCCCAGGGAAGGGGGGCCACGTGGCCCCCTACCAAAAATACATTTTTGCCGGTCCCGGGGGATGGGGTCCCCGGGGCCGAAATCGGCCTGGGGAGGGGGAGCATCACAGCCCCCCTCCCCTGTAAAAAAATAAATAAAAAGGAAAGGCCTAGCCCCGGGGGATGGGGTCCCCGGGGCCGTAATCGGCCTCCGGAGGGGTGCCTTGCGCTTCCCTCCTTTTGAATAATTAATATAATGGCTTAGGTCCCGGGGATGGGGTCCCCAGGGCCCATGAGGCTCAAGAGAAGGGGGGCCACACAGCCCCGTCTTAAAATAAAAAAATTTAAAAAACAGCAACTTGCTGGAGGCCCCGCCCCCTCCCTGCATGACTCTGCAAACGCGCCTCATGGTGCGCTCTGCATTGGGGGATTAAGTCCCCATTGCTAGTGAGGGTCCCTGGGGGCCAACTAGGCCACCAGGAACCTCCAGTAAGCCCCACACAGTGGGATTGCTGAGAGGTGGTAGGAGGCCATGCCCCTTTTTACACCACTCTGCAAACGTACCTCTTGGCGCACTGCTGGTGGGGTGATGAGGTCCCCTTGTTTCCTGAGGACCTCAGGACTGAAGTGGACTTTTTCCCCCGAGCAGGTGGCGCGTTTGCGGAGTGGTGTAAAAAGGGGGCATGGCCTCGGACCACTCTCAGCAATCCAGCTGTGTGGGGCTTACTGGAGGTAACAGGTAGGCTAGTTGGCCCCTAAGGACCCCCAGCAGCGAAGTAAACGTTAATCCCGTTCAAGAGCATGCCAGGGAGCGCGTTTGCAGAGTGTAGGGGAAAGGGGGCGCGGCCTGCTATGAGAACTTAGCAATGCTGCTGTGTGGGACTTACTGGAGGTAATAGGAGGGGTAGTTGGCCCCCAAGGTTGTCCTTGGGGGCCAACTACCTCTCCTGTTACCTCCACTAAGTCCCACACAGTGGGATTGCTAAGAGGTCTTCCAAGGCCAAACCTCCCCTTTCTCCACCACTCTGCAAGCGCACCTCCTGGCACAGTACTAGTTGGGGGATGAAGTCCACTTTACTCCTGAGGGACTTTGGGGGCCAAGAAGCCCTCCTGGTACCTCCTGTAAGTCCTACGCAGCAGAATTTCTGAGCGCTGGTTGGAGGCCCAGCCCCCTTTCTCCACCACTCTGCAAACATGACTACCAGTTAAAGAAGCATTTGTAATGTAATAGATCTCGCATTTGCAAGAGTTAGAGCTATTGGCGTTGTAAATCTAAAAGTTTTTTACTAATGTTTTTTGGAGTGGAGTGGATAAACTTTGTGTGTAGTGGAATTATGTGGTATATTGTGCAGTGAAATTATGTGGATAGAAAGTATGTGGTATTTAGTGTATAGGAATTATGTAGAGTGGGATTATGTGGTATGGTAGTC
The DNA here is from genome assembly GCA_963921515.1 of Calotriton arnoldi. Classification (NCBI taxonomy): domain Eukaryota; kingdom Metazoa; phylum Chordata; class Amphibia; order Caudata; family Salamandridae; genus Calotriton; species Calotriton arnoldi. The sequence continues at coordinate 305,718 of CAWUFW010016206.1, read as the reverse complement.
TGTGTTGTGGAGTGCTAACCTCAGGTTTAGTCTTCCTCGTTTCCATAGAAACTAAATTATGAACTCAATGAGACAAAAAAACCAGAAGGAATCACTGAGGAGCACTTCTGGACCTAGTCAGAGGTATGATCAGGGCCACTGGAATTATGCAACTGTTTGGCTGCACCGACTTTCGCACAATTATACATTTACCGCATTAGCCACATAATCCATCATCTGCTGCCTAATCTGCAGATTTGAACAAAAAAAACCTCGTTTCTAGCTCAAACGTTACCAAAAATGCAGCGACAAGTGTTACAGCGTGGTGGAAGGCCCTTTGCAAACCTAGAATGGTCACTTGTTACTTATTGCTAAATGTGGGTGTTAAATTGGTACTAATGGTGTGCAAACCACTCTTGCTCATTTCTGTGCCTCTCTTGCCACTTTTTGCATTTCTGTTGCTTGTTTCTGCAACTTTCTTTTTTTTCTGTACTTCTTTTGCCTCTTTCTGCTCATCTCTTCCACTTTCTGCACCTCTCTTGCCTCTTTCTGCACCTCTCTTGCCTCTTTCACCTCTGTTGCCTCTTTCTGCACCTCACTTGCTTCTTCCTGTACCACTCTTGCCTATTTCTGCACCCCTATTCCCTCGTTCTGCACCTCTCCTGCCTGTTTCTGCACCTCTCTTGCCTTTTTCTACACTTCTCTTGCCTCTTTCTGCACCTCTGTTGTTTTTTTTTTGCACTTCTCTTGCCTCTTTCTGCACCCCTCTTGCTTCTTTCTGCACCTCTGTTGCTTCTTTCTGCACTTCTCTTGTTTCTTTCTGCACCTCTGTTGCTTCTTTCTGCACCCCTCTTGCCTCTTTCTGCAACCCTCTTCCCTCTTTCTGCACCTCTCTTGCCTCAGTCTGCCCACCTGTTCCCTCTTTCTGCATCCCTTTTGTCTGTTTCTGCAACTCTCTTGCCTCTTTCTACAGTTCTCTTGCCTCCTTCTGCACCTCACTTGCCTCTTTCTGCAACTCTCTTGCCTCTTTCTGCAGTTCTCTTGCCTCTTTCTGCAGTTCTCTTGCCTCCTTCTGCACCTCTCTTGCCTCTTTCAACACTTCTCTTGCCTGTTTCTGCACCTCTCTTGCCTCTTTCTGCACCTCTCATGCCTCTTTCTGCACCTAACTTGCTTCTTTCTGCACCCTTTTTGCCTGTTTCTGCACCCCTCTTCCCTCTTTGAGCAACTCTCTTGCCTCTTTCTACACCTCTCTTCCCTGTTTCTGCACCACTCTTGCCTCTTTCTGTACCTCTGTTGCTTCTTTCTGCTCCTCTCTTGTCTCTTTCTGCACCCCTCCTGCCTCATTATGCACCTCACCTAACCCATTCTGTGCCCCTCTTGCCTATCTTTCTGCACATCTTTTGCTTCATTCTGCACTTCACTTGCCTCTTTCTGTACCCCTCTTGCCTCTTCCTGCACCTCTGTTCCAAATTTCTGCATCCCTCTTGCCTTTTTATGCACCCCCTCTTCCTGCACCTCTCTTGCCTCAGTCTGCCCACCTGTTCCCTATTTCTGCACCCCTTTTGCCTGTTTCTGCAACTCTCTTGTCTCTTTCTGCAGTTCTCTTGCCTCCTTCTGCACCTCACTTGCCTCTTTTTGCACTTCTGTTGGTTCTTTTGTACTGCTCTTGCCTCTTTCTGCACCTCTCTTGCAAATTCCTGTACCCTTCTTGTCTCTTTCTTCACCCCTCTTACCTGTTTCTGCACCTCTCTTGCCTCTGTCTGCACCCTTTCTGTACCTCTTTTGCCTGTTTCTGCAACTCTCTTACCTCTTTCTGAAGTTCTCTTGCCTCCTTCTGCACCTCTGTTGCTTCTTTCTGCACTTTTCTTACTCTTTCTGCACCCCTGTTGCTTCATTCTGCACTTCACATGCTTCCTTCTGCACCTGTCTTGCTTCTTTCTGCACCCCTGTTGTGTCTTTCTGCACTTGTCTTCCCTCCTTCTGCATCTCACTTGCCTCTTTCTGTACTTCTCTTGCTTCTTTCTACACCTCTGTTGCTTCTTTCAGCAATTCTCTTGCCTCTTTCTGCACCTCTCTTGCCTCTTTCTGCACCTCTCTTGCCTCTTTCTGCACCTCACTTGCTTCTTTCTGCACCCCTCTTGCCACTTCCTGCACCCCTCTTCCCTCTTTGTGCAATTCTCTTGCCCCTTTCTACACCTCTCTTCCTTCTTTCTGCACTTCTCTTGCCTCTTTCTGCACCCTTCGTGCCTCTTTCAGCTCCTCTGTTGCTTCTTTCTGGACTTCTCTTCCCTCTTTCTGCACCCCTCATGCCTCTTTCTGCACCCTTCTTCCCTTTTCCTGCACATCTCTTGGTTCTTCCTGCACTGCTCTTCCCTCTTGCCTCCTTCTGTACTTCTGTTGTTTCTTACTGCACTGCTCTTGCTTCTCTCTGCACCTCTATTGCAAATTTCTGTACCCCTCTTGCCTCTTTCTGCACCCCTCTTGCCTCCTTCTGCACCTCTGTGGGTTCTTTTTGCACTGTTCTTGCTTCTTTCTGCACCTCTTTTGCCTGTTTTGGCAAGTCTCTTGCCTCTTTCTGCACTTCTCTTCCCTCCTTCTGCACCACTGTTGTTTCTTTTTTGCACTTCCCTTCCTCTTTCTGCAATTCCCTTCCTCTTTCTGCACCCCTCTTGTCTCTTTATGCAACTCTGTTGCTTCATTCTGCACTTCTCTTGCTTCTTTCTGCAATTCTGTTCCTTTTTTCTGCACCCCTCTTGCCTCTTTCTGCACCCTTCTTCCCTCTTTCTATACCTCTCTTCCCTCTTTCTGTACCTCTTGCCTCTTTCTGCACCCCTGTTCCCTCTTTCTGCACATCTCTTGCCTGTTTCTGCTACTCTCTTGCCTCTTTCTACAGTTCTCTTGTCCCTTTCTCCACCTCTGTTGCTTCTTTCTGCACTTCTCTTTCCTCTTTATGCACCCCTCTTGCCTCTTTCTGCACCTCTCTTGGTTGTTTCTGTACTGCTCTTGCGTCTTTCTGCACCCGTCTTGCAAATTTCTGTACCTCTCTTTCCTCTTCCTGCACCTCTCTTGCCTCTGTCTGGACCCCTCTTGCCTCTTTCTGCACCTCTGTTCCTTCTTTCTGCACTTCTCTTGCTTCTTTCTGTACCCTCTTGCCTCTTTCTGCACCTCTGTTGCTTCTTTCTGCACTTCTCTTGCTTCTTTCTGCACCTCTCTTGCAAACTTCTGCACCCCTCGTGCCTCTGTATGCACCTCTCTTGCCTCTTTCTGCTCCTCTCTTGCCTCCTTCTGCACCCCTCTTGCTTCTTTCTGCACCTCTTTTGCTTTTTTCTGCACTTCTCCTGCCTCTTTCTGCATCCCTATTGTCTCTTTCTGCACCTCTGTTGGTTCTTTCTGCACTGCTCTTGCTTCTACCTGCTACTCTCTTACACATTTCTGCACCCCTCTTGCCTCTTTCTGAACCTCTGTTGGTTCTTTCTGTACCTCTCTTGCATCTGTGTTCACCCCTGTTCCCTCTTTGTGCACCTCTTTTGCCTGTTTCGGCAACTCTCTTGCCTCTTTCTGCACTTTTCTTTCCTCTTTCTGCACCTCTGTTGCTTCCTTCTGCACTTCTCTTGCCTCTTTCTGCATCGCTCTTGCCTCTTTCTGCACCTCTTTTGCTTCTTTCTGCACTTCTCTTGGTTCTTTCTACACCTCTCTTGCTTCTTTCTGCACCCCTCGTGCCTCTTTCTGCACTCTTCTTCCCTTTTCCTGCATGTCTCTTGGTTCTTTCTGCCTGCTCTTGGCTATTTCTGCACCCCTCTTGCCTCTTTCTGCACCTCTTTTGCTTCTTTATGCACTTCTCTTGCCTCTATCTACACCCCTCTTGTCTTTCTGCACCTCTGTTAGTTCTTTCTGCACTGCTCTTGCTTCTTTCTGCACCTCTGTCGTTTCTTTCTGCACTATTCTTGCTTCTTTCTACACTTCTCTTGCTTCTTTCTGCACCCCACTTGCCTCTTTTTGCACCCTTCTTCCCTCTTTATGCACCTCTCTTGCCTCTTTCTGCACCTCTCTTTCCTCTTTCTGCACCCCTCTAGCCTCTTTCCACATCTCTTTTGCTTGTTTCTACTCTTCTTTTGCCTCTTTCTGTACCCCTCCTGCCTCCTTCTGAACCTCTGTTGTTTCTTATTGCACTGCTCTTGCTTCTTTCTGCACCTCTCTTGCAAATTCCTGCAACCCTCTTGCCTGTTTTGGTACGCCTCTTCTCTCTTTCTTCACCCCTGTTCCCTCTTTCTGCACCTCTTCTGCCTGTTTCTGCACATCTGCTGCCTCTTTCTAAACTTCTCTTGCCTCTTTCTGCACCTCTGTTGCTTCTTTCTGCACTTCTCTTGCCTCTTTCTGCACCCCTCTTCTCTCTTTCTGCAACTCTGTTGCTTCTTTCTGTACTTCTCTTGCTTCTTTCTGCACCTATCTTGCTTCTTTTGCACCTCTCTTTCCTCCTTCTGTACCCTTCTTCCCTCTTTCTGCACATCTCTTGCCTGTTTCTGCAACTCTCTTGCCTCTTTCTACAGTTCTCTTGTCTCTTTCTCCACCTCTGTTGCTTCTTTCTGCACTTCTCTTGCCTCTTTCTGCACCACTCTTGCCTCTTTCTGCACCTCTCTTGGTTGTTTCTGTACTGCTCTTGTTTCTTTCTGCAACTGTCTTGCAAATTTCTGCACCCCTTTTCCTTCTTTCTGTACCTCTCCTGCCTCTGTCTGCACCCCTCTTGCCTCTTTCTGCACCTCTGTTCCTTCTTTCTGCACTTCTCTTGCTTCTTTCTGTACCCCTCTTGCCTCTTTCTACACCTCTATTGCTTCTTTCTGTACTTCTCTTGCTTCTTTCTGCACCTCTCTTGCAAACCTCTGCACCCCTCGTGCCTCTGTGTGCACCTCTCTTGCCTCTTTCTGCTCCTCTCTTGCCTCTTTCTGCACCCCTCTTGCCTCTTTCTGCACCTCTCTTGCTTTTTTCTTCACTTCTCTTGCGTCTTTCTGCACCCCTATTGCCTCTTTCTTGAGGTGTGGAGCACCTCTCAAAAAGAATCACGGAAAGCAGATGCTTTGAAGAAAGTTGCTTTAATGTAACTTCATCCATAGAGACCTCATCCTTCAGACAACAGCAGCAACTGACAGCTTATTCAAGTATCAACATTCCTAGAAGCAGAACATTCTGCTGTGTAACAGGAAACCTTGGTAACAAGGCAGAACAGGGCTAACATCAGATAACAATAGAACACCACATCACCTTCCCCTTTACCAAACTTAAAGAAAAGAAAGAAAATGTAAAAAAAACACGAAAATTGGATAGAATGATAATAACAATCAAGAAGCACAATCTTGTAAATGAAGAGGAACCCTCCTCAGTCTATTAGACTTTCTTTCCACAAATTTTGGAGCAGGAGTAGCTTCAACACTCGCTTCTTCACCAACACATTTAGGTGAACACTTAATAATCCTGTTGAGATTCCAAATCCTATGATCTTGAGTTTTAATGGCATTACCCAAGAGCTTGACAACCTTTATATGCTATGAAAAAACAAGGAGACCCAAATACAATTGGTCAGGGACCTTTGGGTAATTGAACTATTTCTAAAGACAGTGTTCCCCAGACAGAAAATAAGTTATAAATCAATAAATATAGACCCAATCAGTACTATATTGTAGACATCTGTCCAGCCGGACAGATATTTAATATGCAGTCAAATAATGTTTACAGACAATAAACATGGAACAGTTTAAGTGGGACACAAGCCTGCATCCAACTTAGCAAGAAAGATGTACAACATAAAGTAAGGGGTTCAGGCAAAGGAAATTGTTTGTTTCAAGCACATTTCTAATAGAACAAACAGAATTGACATGAGACACCATTACATAGAAATTAGAACATTTTCAAAGGGTGTATATGGTGTACAAGGTGTCGACGGCGTTTCGATCCCTTAAAAGAATAATGGGATCATCCTCAGGACATTATAAATAACATGCCTGTTTTCAGATGGCTTAAATTGCTAGAACCATGGAAAAAATGGAGGGAAGGAAAAGGGAAAAAAATAAGTTAAAATTAGACAAATGAAAGTGGCGTATATCCGAAGTGCTCGTGAGATTGTCTCTAATGTGCTGTCCGACGTGATGCGAGGCGCTCCTGAACATGACAACATACACGTGGAGTTAACGTGAAGTGAAAAATATATATAAAAAAGGTGAAGTGAAGGGATAGAAAAAGAGAAGGAAGTTAGGCCGACGATCAAGATGGAAGCGAGATCTGGCGTAGGTGTTGGAAAAGTGAGATATCTCTAACAGTAGCCGTGTAGTGGGTGGCCGGCAAAAGGAAAGGACAGAGCTGAAAGTACTGAAGGGTGAGGGGGCGCTAGTATCTATGTACGTATCATAAGGGGAGGTAGCGCTACAGTACACAATGGCACAGGGGGAGGTAGAGGACAGATAGGGCACGTAAGGTGAGCTATGGCTTACCCAACGTGAAGAATGGAGCTGTGACAAAAGGTCTTGAGAATCAAGAAGAACGGAAGGCCACCGGCATAGGATCTGTAGGGATGGTGGTCTTAGTTATAATCCTGGGGAGTATGCACCGGAGTCAAGGTTCCTGCAGTAGGTAGAATGGGCAATTGAGCAATTGAGGTTGTTGAGGGGGAGGAGGGGGTTGGGTAAGGAAAGGTAACTGCGGTGTGCAAGGCGAGCGCGCTTACCGGTTAAGGGAGTTCCATTGTGGACATAATTCCAATGAAAAGCAAGCCGCATTTGCGGTCTTGAGCTGTAATACAGGCCAGTGCTAGAAGGAAGGAGCAAGGAGGAAATTTGGATAATGCAAGTGTCAACGGTGGTAGAGGAAAACGGCGTGCAGGGCTATCACGCTTACCGTATGTAATCTAGGGTCCGTCACAGCCTGGGTGTTTCCGGTCACAGAATTGAGTGAACCGGGAGGGAGCATTATATATGGGGCCCTCCAATTGGGAGAAGTGGGTCAGGTGACCAAGAATAGTAAAAATGGAGGAGAGACTGGTGGAAGTTTCACTCTAACCCAATCGCCAACCTCAACCACTGTTTTCTTCACAGCTTTTCTTCCATCAAAACCAATTTTTCTCCTCACCATCTTTTCCAACTCTCTGTCTTTCCATCCCTCAGTACATTCCACCACTCCACCAGCCTCCTTTCTTCTAGAAGTGACCCAAAAAGGCGTGACTTGTATATTGGCCACTCTCCCTTTAAACAATCTAAAGGGTGAAAGTCCAGTAGAAGAATGTGGAGGGAACCTGTACTCACACACTTTTTTCTTTACCGCTTCCTCCCAGTCACCACCAGAGATGACCGCTAACTGCATGGCCTCCTTAAGCACCTTCACAAATCTTTCAAAAACACCATTGCACTCAGGATGATATAGTGAAGCCCGCTTATGAACAATGCCTCTCTCTCTCTCAAAAACCTTTCTACCACCTCAGAGGTAAAATGGACTCCGTTGTCAGACAAGACGGATGCTGGCAACCCTTCTCTCGCAAAGAGATCCTCCAAAAAATTAATGACAGCTCCAGAATCAACCGAATTGACCATTTTAACTTCTGGCCATCTGGAAAACATGTCAATACAGACAATAACATAGCGATCCTGTGTTCTTATCTTCACTGGACCCAAAATGTCCACAGCGACGTCAACCCAGGGACCATTCACTTGTTTCCTGATAACCATGGGTTGAGTCCTGCACTTGAGTATCTTGTCACTACTCGCGCACTGAGAACAATTACGTACAATTCTTTCTATGTGCACATCCATAGCAGGCCACCAATAGGCCTCCCTAATCCTTTCCTTAGTCTTTGCGATGCCCATATGGCTCGCATGGGCATTTGCCACTAACTTGTGACGTAGATTCTCTGGCAGTACCAGCCTGCTTCCTTTCAAGAGTAAACCACTCCAAACAGACAACTTGTCCTTCACACACTAATACCTCTTAAGTTGTTCACTACAATAACGTTTCTCACACCATCCACTACGTACATTGGTAATGACCTGTTGTAATGTGGGATCTGCATTTAGACCATCCAACCACTCAACTTCCGTTAGAATGCCTTCACTAACCACACAAACTTTTAAATCTTCCACAACATCCTCACCAGCAAAACAATCATCATTATCAAAGGAATCCAGAATGTCAGAACCACCCAGCCTAGACAGACAATCTGCTACAATGTTACTTGAACCTGGTAAATTGGAGACATCAAACTCAAAGGCCTGTAGTGCAACTACCCATTTCCTTATCCTATGAGAGACACAATCAATACATATCTTTCCAAACACCTCTTTTAAAGGTTTGTGATCAGAAACTACAGAAAAATGTTTGCCCCACAGAAACTTTTTCAGTTTGCGAACTGCCCAGTAGACTCCCAAGTCTTCTTTTTCAACAACCGAGTAATTGCACTCAGCTCCCCTAAGTGGTCTTGATATAAACAAAATGGTGTTGTCAAAATCTTTACCAGACTGTTACAAAACAGCACCCAATCCTTTACAACTGGCATCGGTCATAATATATGACTCTTTGGAAGGGTCAAAGCTTGCTAAATTGGGAGCCTCATTCAAACACTTCTTAATTAGGTCAAATTCTTCACAACAAGCTTGCCTCCATACAAACTCATGTCCTTTCTTCAAAAGCCCTCTCATGCATTCAGTCTTCTGCGCAAAACCTGGCACAAATATATTCTAGAACTCTGCCATGCCTAAGAATTTCACAAGTTCGTCTTTGTTCTCTGGATAATTAAGATGAGAAATTGCGTCTACTAAAGAGGGTCTCGGCCAAATACCTGAACCTGACACAAATTGACCCAAATACTCTATCTCACTCACATCAAATTTGCATTTATCTAATCTTAGAGTGAGACCTGAGTCCTGCAACTTGGACAACACTTCCATTAACCTTTTGTTATGTTCTTGCAAGTCCACCCCATGGACAAGAACATCGTCCTGGTAGATCTTAATCCCATCAATGCCTCCCAGGAGATTCTCCACCACTCTTTGAAACACCGAGGCTGCAGAGATTAGGCCAAACGGCATCCTGAGAAATGTAAAAGTTCCGAAAGGGGTAATGAAAGCTGGGAGATCTTGAAAAGAGGGATGAAGTTTGACTTGATGATAAGCCGAGGAGAGATCCAACGTTGAAAAATGCGTGTCACCGCCCAAAGAAGATAACATTTCTGAAACATTGGGAAGAGGGTAGTGGTCCACAACAACGGCTTTGTTCAGTTCCCTCAAGTCAATACATAACCTGGCCTCCCCGTTGGCCTTGTGAGCCATCACAACCGGAGAAACCCATTCTGTGGCTTCAACCTCTTGAATAACTCCATTCTTCAACAGCTTGCCCAATTCTGTTCTCATTTTCCCCTTCACCAACAACAGTACATTCCTAACTTTCGCCACTCTGGGAATGGCATCAGATTTCAATTTTATCAGGTGTACATAGTTTTTGAGACAACCTAACTTATTGTTAAAAACATTCGGAAATTTGGTAATCCAAGCCTCACCACCAGTTACCGTTGCAACCACAGGCAACTCTCTCAAACGCACCGAGGGAGACTCATTGGGATCCAAGTAAACATATAAGTCATGCTGGTGACTCCAGCTAATCAGAGAATCACCTTTCATTGAGACATAGATTTTTCCTGCAACCACCCTTCATTTAAAATCAATGGTACCCCAAAAGTAACCTAATAAGTCAATAATTTGTCCACCATAACCTCATGGTATGATGTCAGGCTTAACTAGGTCTACCTTCCCAGAAAGTTGTTTCTCATAAAAGACCTTTGGTATGAGAGTAATTCTGGCACCAGAGTCAAACAACATTTCAACAGAGTTATTATTGACCAAAACATGTTCAAATGGACCATCAACAGTTTGATCCCTGACTTGACAAATAATTACATCCTGATCGTCATGATCATAAATGTCAACTTCTCTGACCTTCTTCTGGTCTTTGTTGGATCTGCAGCACTTAGAAAAATACCCTTTTTTTTTGCATAGCGAACAAACAACCTTCCACCCTGGACAGTCCTTAAAGTTTGCCATGTGGCCTGGATTTCCACATCTGAAACACTTACCAAGAAATGTTTTAGTATTCACATAAGGGCGTGCGAATTTCGTTGCATTAGAGGTACCGTCAGACATGGACTTATGAGACTTGTCAGAAGATTGAATCCTCACTTCCTTAACTGCTCCATTGTCACTCTTAGGAATAATAGTATCCTTGCGAATTGCCTCAACACAGGCTTTAGAATGTTCATGCATTTTCGAGGTAGTTATAACCTCTTGAAGAGGAGGATTATCCTTTTGCCAAAGACTTTCATTCGCTTTATCTATAGTACAACCCAACATCAACTGGTCTCTCAACCTTTCGTCTAAACTACCTGCGAAAGAACAAGTTGACGCTAGTTTGCGCAACACCGCAATATACTGTTCAACAGATTCCTCCTGCCTTTGCATTCTCTTCCCAAAGTGATAACGATCCAAAATCATGCTCACCTTGGGAAGATAATGCAAGTCAATTTTTTTATACAAATCTCATATTCATTCAATGTGGCCGATTCATTGTCAGGAAGGTCTGGGAGCTGTTCAAACACTTCCTGCCCCTCAGATCCTAGACAATGTAAAAACAAAGAAGATTTCCTTTCTGCACTTAATGATGTGCCACAAACTCTAGCATAGTTTGTGAACACCTTCTTCCATTTTAGCCAGGCTATAGTAGGATCACCAAGAGCTGATAGAAAGAACGGAGGAGGAGTGACGTTTTGCATGACAGCAGTTAAAATAAACCAAGTAAATGCAATAAATAAATGATGAATTTAACATAGAATTAATGAACTGTCACAGTGCCGCGTAGACCAGCATAAGACAGAGAGCAGAATATAATTTCGTGCACAAATCAGTCTCAAGAAGAACTTAATCTGTAGTCTGTTTAAATAGATCAGCGTGAATAAATTAAAGTACCCAAGATGTGCAGACCAGGGTTGGAGAATTCAATCTGCAGCTTAGTTGAGAAGATCAACGTGAGAAAATTAAAGCAACAACGTGAATTTAAACTGTGCAGATCAGCATTGGTAAAGACTTGAGCCTGCACTGAAGCTGTGCAGATCAGCCTGTGCGAGTAAAACAAGACTCACTTACCAGTGTAGCTCCAAGTATACCAAGTTAAGTAACTCTGCAACCAAGCTGTGCAGATCAGCATTTACGTGTAGCAATGCAGACTCCCTGGTGGTAAATGGCCTTGAGGTACAGCAGACTAGGAAGCGTTAGACGAAGACGTGGTCTGAATGATCAGCGTCGCGGCAGAGTCAGGCAGAGAAGGTCAGGCACTGCCAAAATGGCCGTGGGTGCAACGTGACAGAACGTTGCAGCGGGGCCAGGCAGGTTGAATCAGGCACTTCAAGATGGCCACGTTAGTAACGTAACGTCAGAAAGTTACGCTGGGGCCAGGCAAGCAGGATCAGGCGAAGACAGGCACTTCATTGACAAATGCTCCGCATATTGGAGTGCAAACAATCCAAAGGAGGAGCCAGTAAAACTGCAACACAATTCCGAGGGGCAAGAAAGTAGATGACAGGAGCGGAGACGATGAAGAATGCAGCAAATTGGCAAAAACCACAAACAAGGCACCGCAAACAATCGTTGAACAGACGAAGGTACTTGACAAGCGCACCCCCGCGTAATTGAAGAGTGGAGACTCCAGGAAAATGACGGTAAGAAATATTGTAGAGATCTTGACAATGTCGAGTTGAGGTCTCTTGGAGTTGAGTAAAGATGATTTTCGCTCGTCGCCAAAATGAGGTGTGGCGCATCTCTCAAAAAGAATCACGGCAGGCAGATGCTTTGAAGAAAGTTGCTTTAATGTAACTTCATCCATAGAGACCTCATCCTTCAGACAACATCAGCAACTTACAGCTTATTCAAGTATCAACATTCCTAGAAGCAGAACATTCTGCTGTGGAACAGGAAACCTTGGTAACAAGGCAGAACAGGGCTAACATCAGATAACAATAGAACACCACATTTCTGCACCTCTGTTGGTTCTTTCTGCACTGCTCTTGCTTCTATCTGCTACTCTCTTGTACATTTCTGCACCTCTCTTGCCTCTTTCTGCACCTCTGTTGGTTCTTTCTGTACCTCTCTTGCCTCTGTGTTCACCCCTGTTCCCTCTTTGTGTACCTCTTTTGCCTGTTTCGGCAACTATCTTGCCTCTTTCTGTAGTTTTCTTGCCTCTTTCTGCACCTCAGTTGCTTCCTGCTGCTCTTCTCTTGCCTCTTTCGCATGCCGCCTTGCCTCTTTATGCACCTCTTCTGCTTCTTTCTGCACTTCTCTTGGTTCTTTCTTCACCTCTCTTGCTTCTTTCTGCACCCCTCGTGCCTCTTTCTGCACCCTTCTTCCCTTTTCCTGCATGTCTCTCAGTTCTTTTTGCACTGCTCTTGGCTCTTTCTGCACCCCTCTTGCCTCTTTCTGCACCTCTTTTGCTTCTTTCTGCACTTCTCTTGCCTCTATCTGCACCCCTCTTGCCTCTTTCTGCACCTCTGTTGGTTCTTTCTGCACTGCTCTTGCTTCTTTCTGCACCTCTGTCGTTTCTTTCTGCACTATTCTTGCTTCTTTCTACACCTCTCTTGCTTCTTTCTGCACCCCACTTGCCTCTTTCTGCACCCTTCTTCCCTCTTTGTGCACATCTCTTGCCTCTTTCTGCACCTCTCTTTCCTCTTTCTGCACCCCTCTAGCCTCTTTCCGCATCTCTTTTGCTTGTTTCTGCTCTTCTTTGCTTCTGTACCCCTCTTGCCTCCTTCTGCACCTCTGTTGTTTCTTACTGCACTGCTCTTGCTTCTTTCTGCACCCCTCTTGCAAATTCCTGCACCCCTCTTGCCTCTTTTGGCATCCCTCTTCTCTCTTTATGCAACCTTGTTCCCTCTTTCTGCACCTCTTCTGCCTGTTTCTGCACCTCTGCTGCCTCTTTCTGAACTTCTCTTGCCTCTTTCTGCCCCTCTGTTGCTTCTTTCTGCACTTCTCTTGCCTCTTTCTGCACCCCTCTTCCCTCTTTCTGCACCTCTGTTGCTTCTTTCTGTACTCCTCTTGCTTCTTTCTGCACCTCTCTTGCTTCTTTACGCACCTCTCTTGCCTCCTTCTGTACCCTTCTTCCCTCTTTCTGCACCTCTCTTGCCTCTTTCTGCACCTCTCTTGCCTCTTTCTGCACACACAGGGCTACTTTTAAACTGACCTCATGCTCAGCAGTGCACACATGGAAGTGCTGAAAAGGGCTGCTGGCATCTAAACTGCCATGCCCTATTATATGCTAGGGACTTAGAGGTAGTTTTAATCCCCCTGCCCTATTATGTAGTAGGGCCTTACAAGGGAGGTCACGCCAATCACAGGGGTACACCAACCCATGGTGTACCCTAGTGTATGTAGGTGTTTTCACTGTATTCTAAGTGTCTTTCAGCATAGCACTGGCTCCGGGCCTGGTTAGGCAGAGCCCAGGGTCAGTTAGAGTCAATCACCACAAGTACCAGTCAGCAAACTTTGGGGGGTGCCCAGGGCACAGGATGACTTTGCAACAAGGCCTCTTTCTGCACCTCGGTTGGTTCTTTCTGCATTTCTTGTGCTTCTTTCTGCGCCTTTCTTCCTCTTTCTGCACATGTCCTACCTCTGTAGGCATAGTTAGAAATTAGCATTTAAAAAACCTTAGAAATTCACTGAAAAAACCATAGGTTTCAGGGACGTTATAGGTAGAAATTAGCATTTAAAAACCTTTGAAATTCACTGAAAAAAACATAGGTTTTAGGGACGTTATAGTTAGAAATTAGCATTTAAAAAACCTTTGAAATTCACTGAAAAAACCATAGGTTTCAGAGATGTTATAGTTAGAAATTAGCATTTAAAAAACCTTAGAAATTCACTGAAAAAACCATAGGTTTAAGGGACGTTATAGTTAGAAATTATCATTTAAAAAAACATAGAAATTCACTGAAAAAACCATAGGTTTCAGGGAAGTTATAGTTAGAAATTAGCATCTAAAAACCATAGAAATTCACAGAAAAAACACAGGTTTCAGGGACGTTATAGTTAGTTGGACATTTCACTCATACAAAACCAGAGAAATTCGTCCGTTATAGTTAGTTGAGCTAACTATAACTCGCGCCCCTGCAATGCACTGCTGATGACGTTACATATTACATCACTCATGACATGGTCAGTGACATCACTGATGACATCTGAAATGATATATATATATATATATATATATATATATATATATATATATATATATATATATCCATATTATCTACTGGCGGTCGCCAGTAGATAGTTATAGTTAGGACCTATTATCCATAGGAAATTCGTAACATTCTATTCCCAATAACTTTGGCGTCGTTTGACGAATCATCGCAAAATTTTCAAAACTAGTGGGGCGCTCCGGTCCGCTCCTGTCTTGAAAGTTTCGGAGTGATTCATCAAGCGGGGGCCGAGAAAAAAGGGGGGTCCCAAAACGTGATTTCTCCATGTTAATTCCCATAGGAAATTTTAGACACGGCTACAGCCCGAACTGCTGAACGGAATTACACCAAATTTTGCAAAAAGGTAGCGCTTGGTTCAGAAAGTGACCTTTTTTTTAAATGGTGTAAATCCGTTCAGTAGTTGCGGAGAAATTAAAAAAATAAGAGTGAAAAAATCAATTTCCCATAGGAAACTTTATGCAAGGCTACAGCAAAAACTGCTGAACGGAATTACACCAAATTTGGCAAAAAGGTAGTGCTTGGTTCAGAAGGCACCCTTTTTAAAAATGGTGTAAATCCGTTCAGTAGTTGCTGAGAAAATCCAAAATAAAAGATTCGATATCTATGGCCGCGGTGGATCCGCGCACCCTCCCGATCACGAGCTGCATGCTAATTGCTGTCAACACTCCAAACCAGGAAGTGTTGGCAGCCATCTTGTTCCTCGGTAGACCCGAGGAACAAGAAAGCAGTAAAACAACTGCGTAAAACGCAAAAAGGGGGCAGGGTAGAAACACCCTGCCCCCTAGGCCTGCTCAGGGGGTCCTATAAGGACCCCCAGGGCCCCCAAAAATATTTTTTTTTATTTAAAAAATCGGCAAAAAAACGCGCTGGGTGCGCGGATCCTGCCGATAAAAAAAAAAAATGAAGCGCGGTCTCCCGCGCTTCTTTGTTATTTGGCCCCCGGGTGGACCAAGTCCCGGGGGCATGCGGGGGGTTAATAAAAAATGGTTTGGGGGGCCTCTAAGGCCCCTCAAGCCCCGGGGACTGCCACCCCCCGGGGCTTTGAATTTTAAATTGTGCGGGAGGGCACTGGGCCCTCCCGCAGCCCCGAGGACCGCCACCCCCCGGGGCTTCTTTTAAAAAAATTAAATTACCTGTGTGGGGGACCGCCACCTCCCCGAGGCACTAATTAAACAAATGTGGGGGTCCGTTTCAGACCCCCGAAGCCCCGGGGACCACCACCTCCCCGGGGCTTTCACGATGTTGGGAGGGGGGCCGCGTGGCCCCCCTCATGGAGCCCTTGATGACCCTGGGGACCACCACCCCCCAGGGCCGGCTCCTGCAGTGTCCCGGGGTGCCTACCCCCGGGACACTGCCGTTTGGTATGACATTTGCTCCCGTCCTGTCATAGCAAACTGCTTTGAATTTTGGAAGAGAGAGTAGGAAACCTGCTCTCTCTTCCAAAATTCAAAGCAGATTGCTTTTCCACATGGGGAGCTGCATGTTAGCAGCTCCCCATGTGGAAAAGCAATGCCGGCTCCCGCAGGACGCGGGGACCCGGCAGGACCGTGGGGGAGTTGGGGTCCCCCCACAGTCCCCAAAGGATAGGGCCAGCCCTGGGGGATGGGGTCCCCGGGGCAAGTAGTGGCCCGGGAGGGGGGCCACGCGGCCCCCCTCCCCAAAAAAAAATAATAATAAAAAAAAATAAAGGCCTGCCCCGGGGGATGGGGTCCCGGGGCAAAGGAGGCCTGAGGAGGGGGCCACGCAGCCCCCCTCCTTAAAAAATCATAAGAGTGTGGCCATGCCCCGGGGATGGGGTCCCCGGGGCCGGAATCGGCCACGGGAGGGGGGCCACGCGGTCCCCTTCCCGTTTTGTTTAAAAAAAAAAAGAAAAAAAAGGGGTAAGGCCCTGGGGGATGGGGTCCCCAGGGCCCAAAAAAAGGAAAAAGGAAGGGGGGCCACACAGCCCCCCTTCGAAAAAAAAAACGATTGTGCCGCAGGCCCCGCCCCCTTCCTTTACCACTCTGCAAACGCGCCCCTGGCGCGTTTGCAGAGGGGAACGAATTCCCCTTGAATACTGGGGGTCCCTGGGGCCAACTCGCCCACCAGGAACCTCCAGTATGCGCCAGGGCTGCGTTGCAGAGAGGTGTACAGAGGCCACGCCCCTTTTACACCTCTCTGCAACGCAGCTCTGTGGCGCTTTTTGGAGGTACATGGTGGGCTAGTTGGACTCCAGGGACCCTCAGGATTCAAGGGGACTTAATCCCCCAACTTAAAACGCACCACGGGGCGCGTTTGCACAGTGGTGAAGGGAGGGGGCGGGGCTTCAGGTGACATGTGTGCAAACAGGCTCCGTGGCGCGTTTTAAGATGGGGAATTAAATCCCCTTCAATCCTGAGGGTCCCTGGGGGCCAACTAGCCCACCAGGTACCTCCAGTAAGTGCCACGGAGCTGCGTTGCAGAGTGTTGTAAAAAGGGGCGTGGCCTCTGAACACCTCTCTACAACGCAGCTCTCTGGCGCATACTGGAGGTATCTGGTGGGCTAGTTGGCCCCTAGGGACCCATGGGTTTGAGGAGGAATTAATTCTCCAACTTAAAACGCGCCACAGGGCGTGTTTGCAGACATGTCACCTCAGGCCCCACCCCCTTCCTTCACCATTGTGCAAATATTCCTCTAAAATCAGCCGAACTATGAATTCCGATTTACTCACCTGTTATCAGGAGAGACCTCAGTGCTGCATCTTTGAGCCCAGTACTGATCCTGAAAAGTAATTTTAACCGTACTTACCAGTAACTTGAATTTCCTTCCATAGGATATCATTGCCTGCTTTTTGCTGAAAAAGTTTCTGTCGATTTTTGAAACATACAAATATTCCTCTAAAATCAGCCGAACTACGAATTCCGATTTACTCACCTGTTATCAGGAGAGACCTCAGTGCTGGATCTTTGAGCCCAGTACTGATCCTGAAAAGTAATTTTAACCGTAATTACCAGTAACTTGAATTTCCTTCTATAGGATATCATTGCCTGCTTTTTGCTGAAAAAGTTTCTGTCGATTTTTGAAACATACAAATATTCCTCTAAAATCAGCTGAACTACGAATTCCGATTTACTCACCTGTTATCAGGAGAGACCTCAGTGCTGCATCTTTGAGCCCAGTACAGATCCTGAAAAGTAATTCTAACCGTACTTACCAGTAACTTGAATTTCCTTCCATAGGCTAACATTGACTGGTTTCACTTGGAAATTCTTCTAAGTGTGGAGTTTTGGAACTTTATAATATTCCTCTAAAATCAGCCGAACTACGAATTCCGATTTACTCACCTGTTATCAGGAGAGAACCCAGTGCTGCATCTTTTAGCCCAGCACTGACCCTGAAAAGTAATTCTAACCGTACTTACCAGTAACTTGTATTTCCTTCCATAGGAATCCATTGTCTGGGGAGGCAAGATGGCGGCTGCGTGAGATTCTGAGATTCACCACTCATCTGACTCCCGGGGAAATTCAGTGATGACACCAGTGAGGGAGTATTAGTAGACATGCAATGGCCAGATATCGTTCGGTATATGGGCTGAGGCGAGTTCTGGAGCGTCCATACGGCAAAGTGAGCATTTTTGCTTACCTCCTAATCCGGACGGCAGTGAGGGTTCTTTCTGCTGCGGGTTTCCAGGGCCGCCACCCGCGACAAGGTGACATGCCGCCAAGGGCTCCTAAGTCTCAGAGTGGCCGTGGAGACCCCGGGGCTACAGGCGACGGAGTGGAAACGGCCGCAAGTCGGCGCGGCCTCTCGGCGACCCGAGGAGCTCCTGGTGGAGAGAGGACGGGAGACGCTACTCTAGCAGCGGCAGGAAGTGTGGAGGCGGCCCCCTCGAAAGCACGGGATCAGCGTCCAAGCGAGGAGGAGGGCGCTGCATCAGCAAAACTGCGGGTGATTCTGGGAATGTTTTCGGGCCGAGGGAAGGTCCAGGAGAGAGGCGTTCAGCGCGCTGGAGCTGTTGGAAGTGCCGCGCATAACATCACGGATAATGTCACCAATAGCGTCACCAACAGTGTCACCGAGACTCAACAAACAACTGATGCAACCGGTGAGGGGCTTGCAGCCTTGGCAACTGTAACTGTAAGTGTGGGACTGGAGCCCTCTGTACTCTTAAATTTAGAACAAGGGACTACTACACAGGCAACTACACAGGGGGAATCCCAATATGTGGAGGCAAATGGCTTAGTGGGAGAACAAGGGGGGAAGGAACTGGAGCAGGTTTCTAAGGATGGATTATGTGCTAACTCTAGACCGTCTTTGGCACTGCATTTATCAGTGGGAACCCCGGAAGGTGGCAATAAATTATTTTCCCTCAATGAGGACTCTGAGCCTTCCAATGTTAGTGTTAGCGCTAGCGGCAATGAGGTTTCTCTGGTTGAGGAGTCAGATTCAGACAGCTCCTTCTCTAACCCTAGTACTCAAAAGCGTTGGCGGAGCAAGATTAAAGGGGGGAAAAAGAAAATTCTGGGCGCAATGCAATCTGAGTCTGATCAAAGCCATTCAGGGCAATTAAAATGGGACTATTCCACTATGCACTTTGATATCGATGACGAACCGACTCCTGATGCTACTACTCGAGGAGAGAGCAATGTATCTACCCTAACGTCATCCACCACTGCGGCCTCACCCTCAATGGATCTTATTTACTCAACTCTTAAACAGATTCAAACTGAGGCTCGACAGGAGCATAAGAGGGCGCACCATGCAACTAAGTCGATACAAGGGGCCATTAGGAAAATTAATAAAACTTGTACAGAAATAGCAGAAAGATCTGGTGTTGACACCAGAGACAGGAGCAGAAAACATTACCCAACAAGTAACATCGAACGAAGTTAGGATGACGGATGTCATGTGGAAGCTAGAAGATTTTGAAAACCGCCAAAGGCGTAATAATCTAAGGCTACTGGGCATTCCGGAAAATGCAGAAGGGGAAGACATCCGAGGGTTTGTGCTTCGATTGCTGAAGGGCGGCTTTCCCGAACTCTCACATTGGGATTGGGATTTGGAAGTACAACGAGTACATCGCTTCCCACTCATGCTGAAGAAAAGGAAGGGCCAAACGGAGGGGGATAATAAACCCAGAGCAATACTAATTTTTTTTGGCAATTTTCTGCTACGACAAGCAGTTTTTGACAAACCACGCCCGGAAGCAAGGCGCTCAGCGGAGGGCCACTCCTTTTTTGTCCGGCCGGACTTTTGCCATGCAGCGGTCGAAAGGAGGTGGAGGCTTCGCCAGCTTATCTCTCCCTTTCAAAGGACTGGCTGTGAAGTGTATTTATTGAGCCCTGCTCGTCTTAAGGTCATCCATCAGGGGAATATAAGGGTCTTCACTTCGGAGATACAAGCTCAAGATTTTCTACGAGAGATATCAGGAGCCTCGGGCCATAAGGTCTCTTAAAACTGTAATACTCAGATATTTGACATATTTAATTTTTTTGGTTTTGGTTTTGGCACAATGGAGTTTGATGGGTGGTGGTGGGAAGCAGTGTCATGCAGGAGGCATCACAAGGGTCTTCGGACCTTTTTTGCCGCAAGGTATGGTGGGGGGTGGGAAGGGGGGTGGGGTTCTCCAGGGGGTATGGCTGGTTCACTGGGGTAAGATATATGTAATGGCATGGAGATCATATGGTATAGTAAATGAATTTTCTTCGAAGTTAATAGAGAATGTTATAAATGGCAAGGGGTAAGATTAGAATCGCTTCGGTCAACATTTGTGGCTTGAACTTCCCGCGTAAAAAGCACAGGATTAATGAGGATATTCAGTATTTGAATGCAGATATAATATGTTTACAGGAGACACACATTGAAGCGGGGAGGCAAAAGGTGGCAGAACTAGCAGGTTACCAGTTAATTTCCTCCACAACTCAAGGTACACGGACTAAGGGGGTAGCTATTATGGCTCAAAGGAAGAGTTTTAGCTTCTCACGTTCTAAGGCAGATCACTTGGGTAGATGGGCTCTTACTTTATGCAATGCGAATACCTTCTCTTTCACGCTCTGTTCGGTTTATGGTTCAGTGCTCGATGATCCAGCTTTGTTTAATTGGTTAAGCATGGAATTAGTTGGGTGGCCATTGTCAATGATCATCTGTGGGGATTTTAACATAAATTTGAGGATTAATGCAATGAAATTGGGGTTGAGCTTATACAAAGGACGTAAGCCCAAAGTTTTCAAATCATTGTTGGATCTATGTCATTTTTCAGCACCACATCAGTCACATGCTAGGCTTGATTATTTCTTTGTGTCCCAGAGTCTCTCGATTAATTATCAGATGTTTAAATTCCCTCGGGTCATGTCTGACCACAATCCGCTAGTTCTCGAGATCCCATTTCAGGCCTTAAAGATGGAAACATCATGGTGGACCTTTGATAGAACACTCTTAACTGATCAAGAGTATACTGTACATATGAGAACATGGGTTCCGAGATTTATATCTAAGAATAAGGGTAGCACTCGGGTGGATATCGTATGGGATGCCCTGAAAGCAGGGATAAGGGGTGAAACTTCAAGGTATGGCTGGAGGACTCAGAAAGCGGCTAACTCTATCTACAGGAACTTTATGCTAATTTAGCAGACACAGAAACACAATTGGTCGCGGCTATTATCAATGGGGTAGAGGTGGGCCAAGCACAGACTAGGGTAGCCCTAGCCAAATCTAAAATATTAGAAATCTCTACAAAGAAAGCGGCAGGGAAATATACAGCGTGGAGATCCAAAATGTACGAATGTAGTGAGAGAGTGGGACATCTGCTTGCAGTACGCACGAGACAGAGGGTGATTCAGGGAGCTATTCTAGCAATTAATGATCCTCAAGGAGGGGAAGTCTCAGAGGCCTCAGACATTCGGGCTGCTTTCCAGCGCTTTTACCAATTACTCTATACTGAAGATACATCGGGAAGTGAGGAAGAGATGTGGGATTATCTAGCGGAGATGCCTGGGGAAGGGTTAACTAGAGAGGAGAGAGAAGCATTAGAGGCTCCCATTACGGTGGATGAGGCTGCAGGTGTCATTAGCTCCTTGGCTAACGGGAAGGCGGCAGGCTCCGATCTTATTCCAGGGGAATTTTATAAAAAACTGGCTCCCTGTTTATTAGAATTACTGGTCGAAGTCTTTCTTAAAGCCCAGTCAGGTCAGAGGGCGCCCGCCTCTTGGGGGTCGGCTAATATGGTGGTCTTTCCCAAAAAAGGGAAACCAGTTAAAGAGCTGGGATCCTATAGGCCTATAACGCTAATAAATAGCGATGTCAAGATCTATGCCAAGATTTTGGCAAACCGGTTAGCTGGAGTGGTTAAAAAACTAGTTTCTCCGGTCCAACATGGGTTTGTTCCGGGTAGGAGCACAATTGATCATATTCAGAGGGTGATTGCTCTCTTTGATGCGGCCGAGATTACGGGAGACCCTGTCGGGCTGATCCTGCTAGATGCGGAAAAAGCCTTCGATAGGGTCTCCTGGTCTTTTTTATGGGCAACTCTTGAGAGTAGAGGGTTCGGCGCTGGCTTTATTAAGGCTATCTCAGTAATGTACAACAACCCGGTGGCCAGAATCGCTATTATGGGGGAACTGTCAGGTCCGGTGTCAATAAGCAGGGGGACGCGTCAGGGATGCCCATGCTCCCCCCTGCTATTCGCTCTGTACATTGACCCTTTGGTCAGGAGAATTATGGATAATAATCAGATCTTAGCTGTACATAGGATGGGGGGAGCACTAAGATCTTGGCGTATGCCGACGATCTAGCCATCATGACCCCTAACCCACTTGGAGCACTAGCTGAAATTGAAAGGGAAGCAGAGATTTTTGGGCATATTTTGGGGTATCGCCTTAACTCCAACAAAACTCTTGTTGTATTAGGTAAAGGACTCCAGGCTAGTGACCCTCGGGTTGTCCAGAAGGCAACATATCTGGGGGTCGAGATAATGGCAGAAGTGTCTAAGATTGTGGAAACCAACCTGGATCCATTGCTTCCCAAATTTAAAGCAGATTTTCAGCGTATAGATAATCTTAAACTAAGCCTTGTGGGGAGGTGCAATATCATCAAAATGGTGTTCTTACCAAAAATGTTATATTTTTTTAGGGCAATTCTGCTGGCTATCAATAATATATGGTTCAAAAAGATAAACCAGCTATTTACCAAATTTCTCTGGGCCAATTGTCGTCCCCGGAGAGCTCTCAATTTCTTGATGCTACCCAGGGAGAGAGGAGGATGGGCGGTCCCGAACCTTCAGCTATATCACTGGGCTGCTATATTATCCAAAATAGGAAGCCTAATCAGGGTGGAAATTGATCAATCTCAGGAGGCGGGTCCCGTCTCAATATATGATTTATTGTTAGGGTCAGGGGCCAGGGGCTGTCTCCTATATTATACTGATTTTAAGTACTACAAAAGAGTGAAATTTAAGACACTAATATGTGCCTTTAAAATCTGGGTTTCTGTTCGTAAAAGGTTCGGTATGGGCCTAATCCATGCTTACACCCCACTGTATGGTAATAAATCACTCCCCAGCATTTTTAATGATGGAATTATGAAAATATGGAACAACAAAGGAGTTAGGATGGTTGGAGACATTATGGATGGCACCAGGATGAGTACATTTGATGTAACTAAGGAAACTTTCGGGGTGGATAATAGGCATTTTTTTAAGCACCTCCAGATAAGAGATTTCTTAGGGAGGAAAACCGGAGGCAGGAACGGATTTGATCGAGTGACGTTGGTTGAGATACTACTCAAGGGGTCTGGTACACTCGGTGGGATCTATAAAAAGTTAATGGAGACAATGTCGGATGACCTACCCAAACATCTGGAACGGTGGCAAGAGCGCCTACAGGTTGAAGTGGGGGAAATAGAAGATTCTTTAAATATGGCCCAAACCTCTTGTATTGCTATAAATCTCCAATTACAATGCTTCAAGACCTGGTTTAATCTCTACATAACACCAGAGAAGATTTCCAAATGGGGAGGAGGTGCGGGAACAACATGTCCACGTTGTAGCCATCTTGCGGCAGATATCGTGCACATGTTTGCTTCCTGCCCTGAGCTGGGCCTGATCAAAAGGGAAGTCGGTGCCATCCTTGAATCCCATTTGGGACAGCGAGTAGAGATGACATCCCAGCTGATAGTATTGGGGGTGAGTAGCTCTCATTTACCAGCCCGGGCTCAAACTTTTCTCTATGTTGCTATGACAGTGTTTCGACTCTGTTTGGCCACCCATTGGCTTGATCCTGTACCCCCTACGGGACAACAATGGCTGGGGAGACTCCTAGCAGTTTTTAGGCTAGAAACGGCAGTATATGCCAGAAGGGGGCAGAGATCAAGAGTCATGGGGATGGGTATATGGGCTCCTTTGACAAGATGGTTGGAAAATTGCTAAGCGGCGGGTTGGAGAAGTAAAGTTTATATGTATTTTTTGTTTCTGCACCAATCCGGTGCTTTGATAAGGGCCAGTTATTGTTTGCCTCTATCTCCAGATTGTGTTCCTCGCCAAATATGCCTTTTTAATCTATTGTTCCTTACGCTGTCTCCCCTTTGCCTTTCTTCCCTTCCCCTTTTTTTTTTTTTCTTTATTTCTTTTCTTCTCAAGCCAGAGGCTAAATACATTTCTTTATTATTGCTTTTCCTTTTTTTTTGGCTTTTCTTTTGTCTTACTAGGACCAGCCAGGGTGGGGCGGGTGGGAAGTTTCTAGGGGTGGGAGGGGGCGGGAATATTGGATATATTTGTATTTTTTTATATGTTGTATACTTTTGGGTACTAAAAATCAATAAAGAATGGTGTAAAAAAAAAAAAAAAGGAATCCATTGTCTGGTTTTCAGCAGAAAAGTTTCAAAGTGTCGATTTTCACAAACTACAAATATTCCTTAAAAATCGCCTGTATGACTTAAACGCATTCTTACAACTGTTTACAGGAGATGCACCAGTGCTGGATCCAGGATCCACCACTGAGTAAGAAAAAGTAACGATAACACTACTTACCTGCTAAGTGAATTTCCTCCCATAGGATAACATTGGTGATTCTATGTGAAGAAGTTTCTGTCAACTTTTAAAATACAATAATATTCCTTAAAAATCACTACTGTAACCAAAACGCTTTTACTCAACTGTTTACAGGAGATGTCCCAGGACTGAATCTAGGATCCAGTCCTGTAGTTAGAAAAGTAATCCATAAAGTAACTAATTGCATTTAACTAGAAATTCACATTGAGCTCAATGTTGCATTGTGTTTGAAATTGTGTTGCCCATTGCAACAACTGTCACTACTGTACTTAAAAGTCTATTGCCTATTTGCAAAGTATTTAAACTAAAGTAATTCATTCTGAGAAAGTATATTTTGTAATGTAATGTATAATGTAATTACAATGTAATTTAAAAAATAAAATATCTAAAAATAAATAGTTTAAAAAAATGTAGTAAATCAGTATCAAAAAATAAATATAACAATTAATACATTTAAAAATTGTCATTTACAAAACCTTTGAAATTCACTGAAAAAACCATAGGTTTCAGACATGTTATAGTTAGGAATTAGCATTTAAAAACCTTTGAAATTCACTGAAAAAACCATAGGTTTCAGGCACGTTATAGTTAGAAATTAGCATTTAAAAAACCTTACAAATTCACTGAAAAAACCATAGGTTTTAGGGACAGTTATAGTTAGTTGGACATTGCACTCGTACAAAACCCGTGAAATTTCCCCGTTATAGTTAGTTCAGCTAACTATAACTCGCGCCCCGCAATGCACTGCTGATGACGTCACATATTACATCACTCATGACATGGTCAGTGACATCACTGATGACATCACTGATGACATCTCAAATGACATCACTGATGACATCACTGATGACATCATCCACGTGATAATCTGATGCACCGCCTCACACCCTAATATAACCTTTGATACACCCACTCTAAATTACAGACTGCCATTCGAAAAACCATAGACACTCCAACACCAATAACTACATACCCACTCACTGATTCTTAGGTCTACACACACATCCACTCACTCACCCGTACAGTCACTCATACTTACGGTCACTCAGTACAGGACTATCATATGCACTCATACTCCTATATAGACACTCAAACACCGCCACTCATCCATAGAGGTACTCACACACCTAGTCAGTCATGCAAATAATTAAACACACTGCCATTTACTCACCTATACAGTTATACACACACCAGCTCACTTACTCATACAAATACTAGCACATTCTTACGCTCTTATACAATCACTGATACAAGCACACACTCATCCATACAGTCACTAACACAATCACACACTCTCGCTTATAGCTATTTATATACTCCAACACACATATATACTGCCTTTCACATATGTAGTTACTCACACATGTACCACTGGGACATACATTCACTCACTAACACACTCTTACACACACTTACCCACCCATACAGTCTATCACAGATGCACTCTTGAAACCATCCACCCAGTGAATCACCCACTCACACATCTATGCACAGAGTCGCACACACCCCACCCACACAAACACTCAGGCACCCATACAGATACTCAGACAACCAATCAATAACTCATATAGACACTCATGTAGCTATTCACAAACCCATGCAGCCACTTACACAGCAACAGACAGACGGATACAGACATTCACCCAGTTTAGTCACTAACCCATGCATTCAGTAAGATACGTTTAATCACTCACTTATAGAGTTAGTCACGCACCTACTAAATCATCCATACAGACACTTATACACCCACTCATTCTTCAATACGACTTTCCCTATATATATTAAAAATATTTAAACTTTACAGAAACACACAGTCACTGGATGATGTCATCAGTGATGTCATTTGAGATGTCATCAGTGATGTCATCAGTGATGTCACTGACCATGTCATGAGTGATGTAATATGTGATGTCATCAGCAGTGCATTGTGGGCGCGAGTTATAGTTAGCTGAACTAACTATAACGGGGGAATTTCACGGGTTTTGTACGAGTGCAATGTCCAACTAACTATAACTGTCCCTAAAACCTATGGTTTTTTCAGTGAATATATATATATATATATATATATTTATATATATATATATATATATATATATATATATATCCATATATATATATATATATATATCCTTAGTTCACAGCTCATGTACCGTAAAATTACTCGGTTCAAGCAGGCGTGGACAAGAGGTTAGTGCTTCAATATCTTGTTTTAATAGTCGGCCATTACGCGTTTCGGTCCAGCCGGACCTTGATCACATGACAACGCCAATACATTTTCCCATCTCATTTAAAGTGACCAGTGCATTGGTAATTAGTGCAAATGGAATAGGCATGGAAGACATACTTTCACATAGTCTTTTGAAATTTTTCAATGTCCATTATTAGCATTTTGTTGTGACATGCCTTTTCGTATCGATAATACCTTTTCTAAAACAATTGTTTAAATATCTGTATAAATACATGAATGAAAGAGGTAAAACCAGTAGAAAAAAAGGGGAAACTTCCCTTCAACTACTAAAATGGGCATTGTAATTATTGCACAATAATCGAATAAATAGATGAATAAATAAATAAATAGATGATAATTACTTATTTAAAAACTTTTTCCGAAATTACAATAAATATTATGTAAAAAACACAGTTTTCACCCATTTATAAACAATATATGTAAACGTTTTTCCTGCCTAAATGCAGTATATCTATAGTGCAAATATATTTATCTTTCAACTATGGAATATCTCTTAAATAGTTCTTCCCCTATTCCATCCTGACGTTTTCCCAATTATTGAAAAGTGCTTGTGCAGAATTTTAATACCATGATGACTGATCCCATTTTTATTGCAATCCCCTGAATTTCTCTGTGGTTAAAAAAAAGTGCAAGAAAGGTGTTGTTGGGTTAAAAAACCACTATTTACATGGTTGGGTTGGTTAGGCAGCCTCATTTCTATATACATAGACATTAAACCCCCTATGTATAACATAAGTAAAATTTACGCAAAATGTATCCAGTCACATGTAGTAGCGAAAAGTGTAAGAATAGATAAAATGGATAGAATATCTAAAATGTCAGAACATTATGGATAAAATATCTAAAACATCTATTGTAAATATGCATTAGGAAGGGAGAGAACACATATTTAAATGAAGGATTTTAAACAGAAGTGTCTATGAATGTTACGCTTTCCTATAGGCACGTATATAAGTCCTCCGTGGTATTTAAACCTCCTGGGGCTTTGCTATCTAAGTTAAGAATATACCTAGTTTCTAGTTTTCTGAGGAGCCCCTCTCTATCCCCTCCTCTCCTGTTGATAGGTACCGTGTCAATCAAGTAGTATGCAAAATCTTTTAGGTTTCTGTCATGTATCTCCTGAAAGTGTCTTGCTACAGGGTAAGTTGGATCATGATTTTTAATTGCCCTGATGTGCTGTAGAATCCTTTTATTAGCTGGTAGCTTGGTACTTCCCACGTATTTAAGTTTGCATGAGCATTCTAAGATGTATATGGCATGGTCTGTTTTACAGTGCAATGGTTTATTTATTTCTATTTCTTTTGCACTGAATGCAGTGTTGTATGTTTTTTTATTAATGCCAAACAGGCATGCCTTGCAGCTTTTACATATAGTGAAGCCCTTTCAATGTTTCAGCCAATTAGATTGATCTGTGGTTTCTAAGCTGCTTTTGACCAGACTATTGCGCATGGACGGTGCTCTGCGATATGTAATGCCCAGATTGCGCGGTAATTTGGCCCCTATGATTGGATCGCTTTGTACTATGGGCCAATTGCGCTGCATAATGTTTTTAATCGTTTTTTGTTGGGCACTGTAAGCTACAATTAATCTTACTTCCATGGGATCTTTGACTGGATTACTAGCTTTAGATTTAGTCATTAACAAGCAATTTCTATCCTGACTCCCTGTTTTAGTGATTGCAGTTTCTACTGATTTGGCGGAATATCCCCGAGCTAAAAGCGCTTTTTGCTTTCTTGCTGGGCTTTGATAAGATCTTTGGGGTTGCTGCACACCCGCTTAAGTCGCAACATTTACCCATAGGGGATACTCTCTACCAAGTGTCTCGGATGGAAGCTTGAATGGTGAAGTACTGAGTTCCCCGCAGTTTCCTTTCTATATATCCTAGTCTCTAGAGTATTGTGTTCTAGGTATATTTCAACATCTAGGAAATGAATTTTTTTGTCACTAATCGTTTCCGTGAAATTTAAATTGATGTTATTTTGATTAATAGTATTGACAAATTCAGTAGCTTCCAATTTGGAGCCCTCCCACACAATAAATATGTCGTCAATAAAACACAAATACAATTTTACATTCTTTTACATGTAGTGCTTGTGTGTGGTGCCCAGGACCAGCTCCTCCCACCAGCCCATGTGTAGACAGGCATAGCTGGGGGAGAAGCTGGCCCCCATTGCCACACCGCGTAATTGTTAGTAATATGTGCGATCAAATAAGAACACATTGTTATTCAAGCAAAAATTTGTCATACTGATTAACATCATATTGTGAGCGGGCAAAGTTGTCTTATTTTTAGCAAAGTAATGTTCAAGGGCTCTTAGCCCGTCTTTGTGGTTAATGCTGGTGTATAAAGACACCACATCAAGAGTCATCAAGAGATAGTTATTTTTCCATTTAAAATCTTTAAGTTTTGCAATAAAATCACTTGTATCTCTGATATATGAGGGCAATGTTTGGACAAAATCTTGCAGGAAAAAGTCTATGTATTTAGATACATTTTCTAGTATGCTGTCCTGTGCCGAAATAATCAGTCTCCTTGGCGGCTTTTGGGCATTTTTATGTATCTTTGGGATGAAATATATATCTGGTACTTTAGGATTTTCTTTTTTAATAAATTTGTACTCATCCATAGTTAGGAGTTCTGCACTTTTCCATGCTACCAGTTTTCCATAGAAGTCGTTGTAAATAGCTCTTAATTCCAAAATATTGCTCTTACGATAGCAGGATCTGTCATTTAATTGTGACAGGGCTTCCTCCACATAGTCTTTTTTGGCCCATAAAACAAGGTTGCCCCCTATCAGAGTTTCTGATTACAATGTTGTTATTTCCTTGCAGTTTTGACATCAATTGATTGTATTGACAGTTCCTCGAATTAAATTTCTGTTTTTTGTTTAGTATTTTGAAATTTAATTTTTTATTTCACTTCTCACATTTTCATTAAAAATGTCAATTCCATCCCTCGATGATATTGGATTAAATGCCGAATTTTTCTTGAAGGGTGTCCTTTTTCTGGTTACACTTGTTGCTTGAATTTCACTGTTGTAGCTTGGATCAAGGTTCTTTGCTATCTGGAAATCAACTGGATTAATGCAGTTCGTTTCCTCTTGTAATTCCATCAAGGTTTCCAATAATCTCATGTCTGATGTGGTGACCATTTCTTGAGTGCTGTTGGGTTCTTCTTCCATATCTTGATTTACATTGTCAGTTTGTTGATGAATTGCAAAATGTATTTGTAATTTTAATTTTCTGACAAAGCGAT
The DNA here is from genome assembly GCA_963921515.1 of Calotriton arnoldi. Taxonomy (NCBI): domain Eukaryota; kingdom Metazoa; phylum Chordata; class Amphibia; order Caudata; family Salamandridae; genus Calotriton; species Calotriton arnoldi. The sequence continues at coordinate 275,965 of CAWUFW010016206.1, read as the reverse complement.
ACACATCCATTCTTGTATTTGCATAATCGAAGTTAGACTCCGGGCAATATGAGAGTCCCAATGCTAGTATTTGTTTTTCAGCTTGATTAAGGTCGATGTCTGTGAGATTGACTATAGTTTTCGAAGTATCCTCATCTTCTACTGTTACTTGCGATTCCACCAACCTCTTCCGCGCGTCTTGTTGGGAGCAGGACCTTTCTTCTTGCCTTTCGCCTCTCCCTGCGCCTGTGGTTTCGCCCCTTCCTACTACATTCCTTTGAATTCTTGGGCGGAGTGTTTGTCTCCGCTCCTGTGACAAAAAATCCAATTCCTGTGCTGGTGTTAATTTTGGGCGCGTTTCACTCGTGTTGGCTTGTTGTATCTCATTTTCCACTTCACTTTCCATAGCCGAACTCCAATCTGACCTGGAAGTGTCACTTTGTCCTTCTTTGTTTGTGGGAACTTTCAATGTTTGGTCACTTTTTGTTTTTATTGTTTTTTAATGTGTCGTATTTTCGTGAAAGTGAAAATGCGGCCCGTCTCATAGTCGACTCTGTCACGATGAAATTTAAATGCTTTGCGCTCTTTGACTTTAACTTCTTCTTTGCGCAGCCTCACTGTCATTTCTTCACCTTAGTTTGTTAATTTCCTCATCTTTGTTCATTTGGTTTAGTTCTCCATTCAGTTGTTCTATTTGGTCCTGTAATTTCACCCTATTAACTTCTGCATATTTGACTAAAATTTCCATTAATTTTTTTGAAGAGTCGAGGTTGCACTGGGCCCAATCTCTCATCATGTCGGGATTTGGTTGGTCATAGCTGGGTGCTAAAAGGATTCGCAGTCCTCTGGGAATCCTCCCCACGTTGAGGTACCGCTGTAATGACTTATGCTCCCACCATTTTCCCTGCTCCGCCTGCATGAGTTTTTCTAATTTTCTAATTTTCTCCTTTACATTGATTGTTGCAGGGTTTGAATTTACACTTCTTTGACTGGAATTTGCATCATTTGGGGGTACGTTACTAAACATTTCCGAGCTGCCGCCTCCCGGTCCCTCAGCGTGTCGGCCGACATGTTTGGTCAAATTTTATATTTGAATAAGCGTGGTTAATAACGAGAAGAAAACCAACAATGTGGCCCTTGTCGCTCTCCACTCGCACACCACTCTCCCCGCAATGCCTTCTGCTGATCCTACCTCTCGTAGTTGTCCGCGTCCTACAGGTCCTCCGACTCGGCGCACGCTGACACTGTTCAGGCAGTCCGATCTTTGGCAGCAGGGGGGCCGACGAGAAAGAATCCTTCCGAATAGGGTTTTGCTTCCAGTGCAAGACCGCAAGAGTGAGCTTTTCGTTTACTCGTCGCCTCTTCGTGAGTGGGGGTCCGCGTTCAACTGGTGAAAGCTAAACCAGTTCCAATATCCTTAGTTCACAGCTCATGTACCGTAAAATTACTCGGTTCAAGCAGGCGTGGACCACAGGTTAGTGCTTCAATATCTTGTTCTAATAGTCGGCCATTACGCGTTTTGGTCCAGCCGGACCTTGATCACATGACAATGCCGATACATTTTCCCATCTCATTTAAAGTGACCAGTGCATTGGTAATTAGTGCAAATGGAATAGGCATGGAAGACATACTTTCACATAGTCTTTTGAAATTTTTCAATGTCCATTATTAGCATTTTGTTGTGACATGCCTTTTCGTATCGATAATACCTTTTCTAAAACAATTGTTTAAATATCTGTCAAATGACTACTCAAATGACATATATATAAATCTATATATATATACATATATACATATATATATATATATATATATATATATATATATATATATATATATATATATATATATATATATATATATAATCTACTAGCGGTCGCTAGTAGATAGTTATAGTTAGGACCTATTTTCCATAGGAAATCCGCGACATTCTATTTGAAATAACTCTTACGTCGGTTGACGAATCTTCGCGAAATTTTCAAACTTTATGGCCCGCTCCGGTCCGCTCCTACCCTGAAAGTTTTGGGTGATTCGTCAAGCGGGGGCCGAGAAAAAAGGGGGGTCCCAAAACGTGTTTTCCCCATTCATTTTCCCATAGGAAACTTTAGCCACGGCTACAGCCCGAACTGCTGAACGGAATTACACCAAATTTGGCAAAGAGGTAGTTCTTGGTTCAGAAAGAACCCTTTTTGTTAAATTGTGTAAATCCAATCAGTAGTTCCTGTGAAAATCAAAAGGAAAATCACATATATATCTATGGCCGCGTCGGATTCGCGCACCCTACCGACCACGAGCTGCATGCTAATTGGCTGTCAACACTCCAAATCAGGAAGTGTTGGCAGCCATTTTGTCCCTCGGTAGAACCGAGGGACAGATACAAGTGCGCAAAGCGCAAAAAGGGGGCAGGGTAGAAACACCCTGACCCCCTAGGTCTGCTCAGGGGGTCCCACAAGGACCCCCTGGGCAGAAAAAAGCATTTAAAAACAAAAAAAATCGGCAGGATGCGCTTAGGGTGCGCGAATCCCGCTGAGAAAAAAAGAAACAAGTGCGCAAAACGCACAAAGGGGGCAGGGTAGAAACACCCTGACCCCTAGGTCTGCTCAGGGGTCCCACAAGGACCCCTGGGCAGAAAAAAGCATTTAAAAAAAAAAATCATCAGGATGCGCTCAGGGTGCGCGGATCCTGCCGAAAAAATAAAAATCGAAGCGCGGTCTCCCGCGCTCGATGTAAATCTGCCCCCGGGTGGCCCAAGTCCCGGGGGCATGTGGGGGGTGGGTTTATTGTTTATGGGGCCCCCCAAACCCCGGGGACCACCACCCCCCAGGGCTTTTTAAAAAAAATGATGGCGGGAGGGCTGTGCGCCCTCCCGCTGCCCCGGGGACCGCCACCCCCGGGGCTGTTTTTTTTTATTTAAAAAACCTGTGTGGGGGGGCTCCAGCCCCCCACACACCCTGGGGATCACCACCTCCCCGGGGCACTAAAGATTTAAATTTGGGGGTCCGTTATGGACCCCCAGAGCCCCGGGGACCACCACCTCCCCGGGGCTTTGAACAAGTTGGGAGGGGGGCCGCGCGGCCCCCCTCCTGGTGCCAGTGATGGCCCTGGGGACCACCACCCCCCAGGGCCGGCTCCTGCAGTGTCCCGGGGTGCCTACCCCCGGGACACTGTAGTTTGCTATGACAGGACGGGAGCATCGCGGCTCACGTCCTGTCATAGCAATCACTCACTTATAGAGTCAGTCACGCACCTACTAAATCCTTCATCCACACACTTATACACCCACTCATTTTTCAATACACCTTTCCCTATATATTAAAAATATTTAAACTTTACAGAAACACAGTCACTGGATGATGTCATCAGTGATGTCATTTGAGATGTCATCAGTGATGTCATCAGTGATGTCACTGACCATGTCATGAGTGATGTAATATGTGACGTCATCAGCAGTGCATTGCGGGGGCGCGAGTTATAGTTAGCTGAACTAACCAAAACGGGGGAATTTCTATGGTTTTGTACGAGTGAAATGTCCAACTAACTATAACTGTTCCTAAAACCTATGGTTTTTTCAGTGAATTTCAAAGGTTTTTTAAATGCTAATTTCTAACTATAACGTGTCTGAAACCTATGGTTTTTTCAGTGAATATATATATGTATATATATATGTATATATATATATATATATTCCAAATGTCAAAGACCAATCGCTCGCACACTCGGAAAAATGAGGCAGGTTTTGGAAAACAAAAAGATTTATTCCGTCATAAATCTACGTGACGCGTTTCGCCTAACGGCTTGATCACACAAAGTGCACTTAGTGAATGCCTCGTTACATACTAGTAGGTAGAAATTAACAAAGGACTACTTGGCTGTGGGCAAATCGCCCGTAATAACATCCGCCATCTTATAACGTGTTAAAATTAAGTGAACAGATTAGAAATATCTGACAATATTCGTAGTCCATCTTGGCAATGTTATATAAATTGGCATGTATATTCTAAATACTTAGTAACACACTTCTATATGACAATCACCCACAAACTGAACGGGTCCTGCCGAACATGATCGCCATTTTGTAATGGCTATACACACATAGTGTGCCTGAGTATCCGTGTGCTTAAAGTTAACTCTGGTCAGTTCATTGTTGGTGCTCCCCAAGTGGGTCATTTCATAAATATCAATTGCCTCTGCTGCATTTATAATATATACTTGCGCGAGCATAAGCACAGTTCACATTATATGTCTCAAGTTACCTGTCTACCCATAGTGGGTACAAAATCAGTAAACATATCGAGATATGGGAAAACTGGGTGATGACATGAAATTATATCAAACACATTGCATTTCTTTTGCTACATATCAGCCCTTGGTGGGTATACAATCAGTAATTAATACGAGGCAAGGAAAATCAAAAAAGCAGCGTGTAAATACAAAAGTCAAGTGAAAAATTGTCTAATCTATATAAGCAAAGTTAAAAAAGATAATTTCTTATCTGCGGCATATGGCCATTCCAGGAGAGTGATACCACGAAGAAAAGGGTAGGGACCCGATCTATCTGTTCCATCCAGTGTGTCCCTTCCTTTCCTCCTGCAAATAAAGAGAAAAGGATCGACAGTTAGAGTTTTGTGAAGAGCAACAGATCTATAACATCTATAACATATTTAAAATTTACGTTACAGAATGTGCACATCAATAAAAAATTCATAATTAGCTTAGCAAATATTGACAGTCTTATTCATCATGGAGATGTATTGCTATTTCTTCGTCCATATTGTGTCCCTTAGGATGACGTGTTCCTAACTCAATTATGTATCTGGATTCCTGTTTTCTTAATTGAAGTTCCCGGTTCCCACCCCTGGGATTACTCCCTATTTGTTCGAGGACAAAAACTGTAGTTTGGTGTTGTCCGAATAATGATGTAACGCAAAGTGTCTGGCTATGGGGTAATGGGTGTCCTTCTTGGCTATAGCCCTCATATGTTCCAGAACACGTTTTTGGCCATATGCGTTGTACTCCCAATGTAGCGAAGGCTGCACGGGCATTCCAAAGCATATATAACAAAGGAGGAGCTGCAGGTAAGGAACTGTCGGATAGGTATTGTTTTGTTACTATTGGGATTATAGTATTCCTTCCGCATTCGGCTGCCTCGACATGCCTTACAGTGACCGCAAGGAAAGAATCCCTGCAGGTTAACACTCCTGTCTTCTTTAGGAGTGATGTCGCTGTGTACTAGAATGTCCCTCATACTGCGTCCCTTCCTGTAGGTAATCAGGGGTCTGGGAGTCATGGTTGGACCTATGATGGGGTCTTTCTTCAACAGTTCCCAGTTTTTTGCTAGTATACGTTGAACTTCTTTAGATCCACCATTGTAAGTCAAAATGACTCTCGTAGTGTTCTCACTTTCCTCTGCTCTAACATTGGTGGAGAGGCTGGTCTCCCTGCTGATGTTTTTGACCTTCTCAGTTGCCCTGCGTAGTACCCACCCAGGATACCCTCTCTCCCTGAATCTAGTGAGCATATGTCCTGTTCTTTGGAGAAAGCGTCTTCAGAGCTACAGTTGCGTTTGGCTCTCAATAATTCTCCATAGGGGATGCTCCATTTGAGCCAGTCAGGATGGCTACTTAGGGCATGCAGCAGGCTGTTGCCTGCAGTGGCTTTCCTGAAAAGTCGAGTATGTAGGGTGTTGTTGACGATCCCAACACTCATGTCCAAGAATTCAACCTTACTCTTACTGATATTGCTGGTTAGGACAAGGTTGAGACTATTGTTATTCAGTCTCTGTATAAAATGTTCTGCTTCACTGGTCGTGCCCCTCCAAATTACAAAGAGGTCATCAACATACCTCAGCCATAACACTACTTTGTCTAAGTCCTTCTTGTAGGTGGTGTCTAGCCTCAGGTCCTCCTCCCACGCCCCTAGGAACAGATTCGCGAAGCTCGGCGCGAAGCAAGTTCCCATTGCCGTGCCGAGGGTTTGTCTATATATGTTGCCATTAAAAAGAAAAAAGTTATTTTTAAGACAAAACCTAATCATGGCAATAATCATTTTGGTATGCTCCAGAAATTTGATAGGTCTCTTAAATAGGTATTTCTGACATGCTGAAATACCTGCCTCGTGTTCGATGATGGTGTACAAAGAACTCACGTCCATAGTTATTAATATGTATCCTTCCTGCCATGTCATTAAGAAAATCCTTAGTATCTCTCACATACGATGGAAGAAGGACCACCTGATCTTTGAGAAAATGATCTACATATCTCGATACGTTCTCCAGAGCACTCCCTCTAGAAGAGACTATCGGTCGTCCCGGGGGGTTGGTTATATCCTTGTGAATCTTAGGGAGGAGATAGAGCACGGGGAGTTTAGGGAAATCTTTTTTTAAAAAGCAAAATTCTTCCCACTCTAACAGCCCTCTCTCTCGCCACTCAGACAGATTATTCCATATAGCAGTCACACTCTTACTGTACTCATTTCTGTTAGTCATGGAATAGAAAGAGGGATTATTCAACTGGCGGTTTGCTTCTGCTATATACCTGTCTCTGGTCATAATGACCACATTGCCCCCTTTATCAGCAGGCCTCACTACAATAGTATTGTCGGTGGCTAGATTAATGATTGCATTTTTTTGTGCCATAGACATATTATATACCATAGGTGCAGTTTTTCTAAACCATACTTTCTGTTTAAATTTCAACAATTGTTCTGAGACAATGTCTTGGAATGTATCGATATTGTCATGAGGCATCATAGGTAAAAAGTTGATTTCGGTCTAAATTTAGTAGAAGCCGCTTTGTCAAAGCTAATGTCATATTCAGTTAACATCTGGGGGACATCTTGAGTTGCAAGTGCCTGTTCATTCTCCAATTCATTAAGTGTTATCAGGGTATCAATATCACTAATGTTGAGATCCACATTACCATCATCAATGCTACATGGGTCTTTGTTTGTAGGGGGTTTAAGCTTGTGCCACTTCTTAAGTTTGAGCTTGCGGCAAAACTTGAAAACATCAATCCGGGTATTGACATAATTCAGGGGTTCAGAGGGACAGAATGATAATCCTAAGCACAGTGTTTTAGTTTCTAAATTGCTCAGGGGTTTGGGTGAAAGATTGATAATAGTGCGTTGTACCTCAGCGTCATCCATTATCGGGCCGTGGTTGAGCGAGTTACCATGCTTCCCATACACCCTCTGGTATTCCCTCTTCCTCTTCCTCTGTTTGTCTCGTTTTCTCCTTTTCTTCCTGTACCTCGACCCCTTCCTCTTCCTTTTCCCCGTTGGTTCGTGTCTCTGTTCTGTGTTTGTGGTGACGTTCGACTCGTCTGCCGGCTCTTGCGTATGAGCCGATACTCGTCTAAAAAAGTTTTTGGTCTTGTTTCCTGCTCATTACTTGATGCGGAACTGGCCGAGCTGACTGATGTTATTGATGTAGTAGTGTTAGTTATCTCAACATCACTTTGTGTAGTGTCGCCCTCTTCAGCTGTGTAGGTGTCCGAATGTCTTTCTCTGGGGGCCTGAGCATGTTCATCATACAAGTGGTCGTACTTGTGGCTGTACGTCAATATCCTTCCGGTCTCGTAGTCAATACAATCTCTATGAAGCTTACGCTGTTTCCTGATCTTAATATCTTTCTCATATTCAATGAGTCTCTGTTTGAGATCTTCATAGAATTTCTTGATGATGTCTTCTTCATCATTCTTGCTTAGTTCATCTTTCAGTCTCTTAATCTCACCAATGATCTTCTCCCGGTCAGACCAGGCATACTTTACTAGAATCTCAAGCATGATCCTGGAACTCCTCGCGGAGTTGGCTGCCCATTCTGTGAGCATTTTAGGGTCTGGTGATTCGTATGATGGCGTGGTATAAATTCTGAGGCCTCTCGGGATCATCTCCTTATCTATGTAGTCTTGGAGGGAGATAGCCTCCCACCATTTAGATATCTCTGTTTTGCTGAGTTTTTCTAATTTCTTCAATAACTCCCTTGTATTGGAGTTGTGGGTGACATGTTCGGTAACTGTTCTGCTTTTCCCTGGCGCTCTCGCGAATAAAGTCTGTGCTTCTGCACGTCTACTACTGTCGTCATCCATCGTGCTTGCACCCTCATGAGCGGCCGCTATGATATTGCTGCCAATTTTCCGTTGCCTGCCTCGTTTCCCTTTCCAATGAAAGTTCCTTCTGCCACCCGTGCCGTCTCGCTTATCCTGTTGTAGTTGCCTGTGTTAGATCTGTTATACGTTATAGTAATATAAGTAACAGTTCAGGAATGTACATGTCCTCGGTGTGTGGTTGGCCAGGGACAGACAACGCATTACAGAAGCGTATGCAGTAAGCCCCCCGCGTCCTCCGACATCGGTGACCCCACTTACTCACACCCCCGCATGCGCGTCTCCCCTCGGCGGCGCCCACACTCACCGTAAGGTATAGCAAGGATCGGGTGGCCGGTCTCACTCTCAGGGCTTCCTCAACTTGAATCCAAATAAGAAAAGATGCTCCTGCTGGAAGCCGGAGTCCCGTGGAAGGTGGTGCGAGAGTCGGCAGAGCCGCCGATAATCCAATTCCAAATGTCAAAGACCAATCGCTCGCACACTCGGAAAAATGAGGCAGGTTTTGGAAAACAAAAAGATTTATTCCGTCATAAATCTACGTGACGCGTTTCGCCTAACGGCTTGATCACACAAAGTGCACTTAGTGAATGCCTCGTTACATACTAGTAGGTAGAAATTAACAAAGGACTACTTGGCTGTGGGCAAATCGCCCGTAATAACATCCGCCATCTTATAACGTGTTAAAATTAAGTGAACAGATTAGAAATATCTGACAATATTCGTAGTCCATCTTGGCAATGTTATATAAATTGGCATGTATATTCTAAATACTTAGTAACACACTTCTATATGACAATCACCCACAAACTGAACGGGTCCTGCCGAACATGATCGCCATTTTGTAATGGCTATACACACATAGTGTGCCTGAGTATCCGTGTGCTTAAAGTTAACTCTGGTCAGTTCATTGTTGGTCGAACGTCACCACAAACACAGAACAGAGACACGAACCAACGGGGAAAAGGAAGAGGAAGGGGTCGAGGTACAGGAAGAAAAGGAGAAAACGAGACAAACAGAGGAAGAGGAAGAGGGAATACCAGAGGGCGTATGGGAAGCATGGTAACTCGCTCAACCACGGTCCGATAATGGATGACGCTGAGGTACAACGCACTATTATCAATCTTTCACCCAAACCCCTGAGCAATTTAGAAACTAAAACACTGTCCTTAGGATTATCATTCTGTCCCTCTGAATTATGTCAATACCCGGATTGATGTTTTCAAGTTTTGCCGCAAGCTCAAACTTAAGAAGTGGCACAAGCTTAAACCCCCTACAAACAAAGACCCATGTAGCATTGATGATGGTAATGTGGATCTCAACATTAGTGATATTGATACCCTGATAACACTTAATGAATTGGAGAATGAACAGGCACTTGCAACTCAAGATGTCCCCCAGATGTTAACTGAATATGACATTAGCTTTGACAAAGCGGCTTCTACTAAATTTAGACCAAAATCAACTTTTTACCTATGATGCCTCATGACAATATCGATACATTCCAAGACATTGTCTCAGAACAATTGTTGAAATTTAAACAGAAAGTATGGTTTAGAAAAACTGCACCTATGGTATATAATATGTCTATGGCACAAAAAAATGCAATCACTAATCTAGCCACCGACAATACTATTGTAGTGAGGCCTGCTGATAAAGGGGGCAATGTGGTCATTATGACCAGAGACATGTATATAGCAGAAGCAAACCGCCAGTTGAATAATCCCTCTTTCTATTCCATGACTAACAGAAATGAGTACAGTAAGAGTGTGACTGCTATATGGAATAATCTGTCTGAGTGGCGAGAGAGGGCTGTTAGAGTGGGAAGAATTTTGCTTTTTAAAAAGATTTCCCTAAACTCCCGTGCTCTATCTCCTCCCTAAGATTCACAAGGATATAACCAACCCCGGGACGACCGATAGTCTCTTCTAGAGGGAGTGCTCTGGAGAACGTATCGAGATATGTAGATCATTTTCTCAAAGATCAGGTGGTCCTTCTTCCATTGTATGTGAGAGATACTAAGGATTTTCTTAATAAAATACAGGGTATGACATGGCAGGAAGGATACATATTAATAACTATGGACGTGAGTTCTTTGTACACCATCATCGAACACGAGGCAGGTATTTCAGCATGTCAGAAATACCTATTTAAGAGACCTATCAAATTTCTGGAGCATACCAAAATGATTATTGCCATGATTAGGTTTTGTCTTAAAAATAACTTTTTTCTTTTTAATGGCAACATATATAGACAAACCCTCGGCCCGGCAATGGGAACTTGCTTCGCGCCGAGCTTCGCGAATCTGTTCCTAGGGGCGTGGGAGGAGGACCTGAGGCTAGACACCACCTACAAGAAGGACTTAGACAAAGTAGTGTTATGGCTGAGGTATATTGATGACCTCTTTGTAATTTGGAGGGGCACGACCAGTGAAGCAGAAAATGTTATACAGAGACTGAATAACAATAGTCTCAACCTTGTCCTAACCAGCAATATCAGTAAGAGTAAGGTTGAATTCTTGGACATGAGTGTTGAGATCGTCAACAACACCCTACATACTCGACTTTTCAGGAAAGCCACTGCAGGCAACAGCCTGCTGCATGCCCTAAGTAGCCATCCTGACTGGCTCAAATGGAGCATCCCCTATGGAGAATTATTGAGAGCCAAACGCAACTGTAGCTCTGAAGACGCTTTCTCCAAAGAATCCTGGGTGGGTACTACGCAGGGCAACTGAGAAGGTCAAAAACATCAGCAGGGAGACCAGCCTCACCACCAATGTTAGAGCAGAGGAAAGTGAGAACACTACGAGAGTCATTTTGACTTACAATGGTGGATCTAAAGAAGTTCAACGTATACTAGCAAAAAACTGGGAACTGTTGAAGAAAGACCCCATCATAGGTCCAAGCATGACTCCCAGACCCCTGATTACCTACAGGAAGGGACGCAGTATGAGGGACATTCTAGTACACAGCGACATCACTCCTAAAGAAGACAGGAGTGTTAACCTGCAGGGATTCTTTCCTTGCGGTCACTGTAAGGCATGTCGAGGCAGCCGAATGCGGAAGGAATACTATAATCCCAATAGTAACAAAACAATACCTATCCGACAGTTCCTTACCTGCAGCTCCTCCTTTGTTATATATGCTTTGGAATGCCCGTGCAGCCTTCGCTACATTGGGAGTACAACGCATATGGCCAAAAACGTGTTCTGGAACATATGAGGGCTATAGCCAAGAAGGACACCCATTACCCCATAGCCAGACACTTTGCGTTACATCATTATTCGGACAACACCAAACTACAGTTTTTGTCCTCGAACAAATAGGGAGTAATCCCAGGGGTGGGAACCGGGAACTTCAATTAAGAAAACAGGAATCCAGATACATAATTGAGTTAGGAACACGTCATCCTAAGGGACACAATATGGACGAAGAAATAGCAATACATCTCCATGATGAATAAGACTGTCAATATTTGCTAAGCTAATTATGAATTTTTTATTGATGTGCACATTCTGTAACGTAAATTTTAAATATGTTATAGATGTTATAGATCTGTTGCTCTTCACAAAATTCTAACTGTCGATCCTTTTCTCTTTATTTGCAGGAGGAAAGGAAGGGACACACTGGATGGAACAGATAGATCGGGTCCCTACCCTTTTCTTCGTGGTATCACTCTCCTGGAATGGCCATATGCCGCAGATAAGAAATTATCTTTTTTAACTTTGCTTATATAGATTAGACAATTTTTCACTTGACTTTTGTTTTTACACGCTGCTTTTTGATTTTCCTTGCCTCGTATTAATTACTGATTGTATACCCACCAAGGGCTGATATGTAGCAAAAGAAATGCAATGTGTTTGATATAATTTCATGTCATCACCCAGTTTTCCCATATCTCGATATGTTTACTGATTTTGTACCCACTATGGGTAGACAGGTAACTTGAGACATAGAATGTGAACTGTGCTTATGCTCGCGCAAGTATATATTATAAATGCAGCAGAGGCAATTGATATTTATGAAATGACCCACTTGGGGAGCACCAACAATGAACTGACCAGAGTTAACTTTAAGCACACGGATACTCAGGCACACTATGTGTGTATAGCCATTACAAAATGGCGATCATGTTCGGCAGGACCCGTTCAGTTTGTGGGTGATTGTTATATAGAAGTGTGTTACTAAGTATTTAGAATATACATGCCAATTTATATAACATTGCCAAGATGGACTACGAATATTGTCAGATATTTCTAATCTGTTCACTTAATTTTAACACGTTATAAGATGGCGGATGTTATTACGGGCGATTTGCCCACAGCCAAGTAGTCCTTTGTTAATTTCTACCTACTAGTATGTAACGAGGCATTCACTAAGTGCACTTTGTGTGATCAAGCCGTTAGGCGAAACGCGTCACGTAGATTTATGACGGAATAAATCTTTTTGTTTTCCAAAACCTGCCTCATTTTTCCGAGTGTGCGAGCGATTGGTCTTTGACATTTGGAATTGGATTATCGGCGGCTCCGCCGACTCTCGCACCACCTTCCACGGGACTCCGGCTTCAGCAGGAGCATCTTTTCTTATTTGGATATATATATATATATATATATATATATATATATATATATATATATATAATCTACTGGCGGTCGCCAGTAGATAGTTATAGTTACAACCTATTATCCATAGGAAATCCGCGACATTCTATTTGAAATAACTCTCTTGCCGGTTGACGTATCTTCGCAAAATTTTCAAACTTTGTGGGCGCTCCGGTCCGCTCCTACCCTGAAAGTCTCGGGGGATTCGTCAAGCGGGGGCCGAGAAAAAGAGGGGTCCCAAAACGTGTTTTCCCCATGCAATTTTCCATAGGAAACTTTAGACACGGCTACAGCCCGAACTGCTGAACGGAATTACACCAAATTTGGCAAAGAGGTAGTTCTTGGTTCAGAAAGAACCCTTTTTGTTAAATGGTGTAAATCCGTTCAGTAGTTGCTGAGAAAATCAAAAGTAAAAGTACATATATATCTATGGGCACGGAGGATTCGCGCACCCTGAGCGCACCCTGCGCGCACCGTCCCGATCTGCATGTTAATTGGCTGTCAGCTGGCTGTCAACATTCCGATTCAGGAAATGTTGGCAGCCATTTTGTCCCTCGGTAGAACCGAGGGACAGAAACTAAGTGCGCAAAGCGCACAAAGGGAGCAGGGTAGAAACACCCTGACCCCTAGGTTTGCTCAGGGGTCCCACAAGGACCCCCTGGGAAAAAATAATAATAATTTTTTTAAAAATCGGCAGGATGCGCTCAGGGTGCGCAAATCCTGCTGAAAAAAAAAAAATCGAAGCGCGGTCTCCCGCGCTTTGATTGTATTTGCCCCCGGGTGGCCCAAGTCCCGGGGGCATGGTGGGGGTTTAATTTTATGTGTGGGGGCCTCAAGGGCCCCCAAGCCCCAGGGACCGCCACCCCCGGGGCTTTCTTTTAAAAATGGTGCGGGAGGGCTCTGAGCCCTCCGCAGCCCCGGGACCACCACCTCCCGGGGCTTTTTAAAAAAAAATTAAACAACCTGTGTGGGGGGCTCCAGCCCCCCACACGCTCCGGGGACCGCCACCTCCCGGGGCACTAACAAATTAAAATGGGGGTCCGTTTTGGACCCCGAAGCCCGAGGACCACCACCTCCCGGGGCTGTGCTGATGTAGGGAGGGGGCCGCGCGGCCCCCCTCCTGGAAGCCCTTGATGGCCCTGGGGACCGCCACCCCCAGGGCCAGCTCCTGCAGTGTCCCGGGGTGCCTACCCCCGGGACACTGTAGTTTGCTATGGCAGGACGGGAGCCTCGCGGCTCCGTCCTGCCATAGCTAAGCTGCTTTGGATATTGGAAGAGAGCAGGGAAACCTGCTCTCTCTTCCAATATCCAAAGCCGATTGCTTTCCACATGGGGAGCAGCATGTCAGCTGCTCCCCATGTGGAGCTAGCAATGCCGGCTCCCAAGGGACGTGGGGAGCCGGGCGGGACTGTGGGGATTGGGGACCCCCACAGTCCCCTAACGGAGAAGGGCCAGCCCCAGGGGATGGGGTCCCCGGGGCAAGTAGTGGCCCAGGAGGGGGCCACGCGGCCCCCCTCCCCAAAAAAATAATAAATAAATAAAATAAAAAAATGGAAAGGCCGGCCCCGGGGATGGGGTCCCCGGGGCCTCAAATGGCCTGAGGAGGGGGCCACGCAGCCCCTCCCAAGAAAATAAAAAAAGGCCATGCCCGGGGGATGGGGTCCCCGGGGCCAATACAGGCCCAGGGAAGGGGGCCACGCGGCCCCCTTCCCGTTTTTTTTAAATTACATTTTAAAAAGGGGTAAGGCCCTGGGGGATGGGGTCCCCAGGGCCCAAAAACAGGAAAAAGGAAGGGGGGCCACACAGCCCCCTTCAGGGAACAAAAAAAAAAAAAACGATCGGGCCCGCAGGCCCCGCCCCTTCCTTCACCACTCTGCAAACGCGCCCCTGGCGCGTTTGCAGAAGGGAACGAATCCCCTTGAATACTGGGGGTCCCTGGGGGCCAACTAGCCCACCAGGAACCTCCAATATGCACCAGGGGCTGCGTTGCAGAGATGTGTAGAGAGGCCACACCCCTTTTACACCTCTCTGCAACGCAGCTTCTGTGGCTCTTTTGGAGGTATATGGTGGGCTAGTTGGACTCCGGGGACCCTCAGGATTCAAGGGACTTAATCCCCAACTTAAAACGCGCCACGGGGCGCGTTTGCACAGTGGTGAAGGGAGGGCGGGGCTTCAGGTGACATGTGTGCAAACAGGCCCTGTGGCGCGTTTTAAGATGGGGAATTAAATCCCCTTCAATCCTGAGGGTCCCTAGGGGCCAACTAGCCCAACAGGTACATCCAGAAGCGCCACAGAGCTGCGTTGCAGAGAGGTGTAAAGAGGTGTGGCCTCTCTACACGTCTCTGCAACGCAGCCTCTGGCACATATTGGAGGTTCCTGGTGGGCTAGTTGGCCCCTAGGGACCCTCAGGATTCAAGGGGACTTAATCCCCCAACTTAAAACGCGCCACGGGGCGCGTTTGCACAGATGTCACCTCAGGCCCCGCCCCTCCCTTCACCATTGTGCAAATATTCTTCTAAAATCATCCGAAATACGAATTCCGATTTACTCACCTGTTATCAGGAGAGACCTCAGTGCTGTATCTTTCAGCCCAGTACTGGTCCTGAAAAGTAATTTTAACCGTACTTACCAGTAACTTGAATTTCCTTCCATAGGCTAACATTGACTGGTTTCACTTGGAAATTCTTCTAAGTGTGGAGTTTTGGAACTTTAAAATATTGCTCTAAAATCAGCCGAAATACCAATTCCGATTTACTCACCTGTTATCAGGAGAGACCTCAGTGCTGCATCTTTCAGCCCAGTACTGGTCCTGAAAAGTAATTTTAACCGTACTTACCGGTAACTTGAATTTCCTTCATAGGCTAACATTGACTGGTTTCACTTGGAAATTCTTCTAAGTGTGGAGTTTTGGAACTTTAAAATATTCCTCTAAAATCAGCCGAATTACGAATTCCGATTTACTCACCTGTTATCAGGAGAGACCTCAGTGCTGCATCTTTCAGCCCAGTACTGATCCTCAAAAGTAATTTTAACCGTACTTACCAGTAACTTGAATTTCCTTCCATAGGATATCATTGCCTGCTTTTTGCTGAAAAAGTTTCTAAGTGTTGATTTTTGAAACATACAAATATTCCTCTAAAATCAGCTGAAATACGAATTCCGATTTACTCACCTGTTATAAGGAGAGACCTCAGTGCTGTATCTTTCAGCCCAGTACTGGTCCTGAAAAGTAATTTTAACCGTACTTACCAGTAACTTGAATTTCCTTCCATAGGCTAACATTGACTGGTTTCACTTGGAAATTCTTCTAAGTGTGGAGTTTTGGAACTTTAAAATATTCCTCTAAAATCAGCCGAAATACGAATTCCGATTTACTCACCTGTTATCAGGAGAGACCTCAGTGCTGCATCTTTCAGCCCAGTACTAATCCTGAAAAGTAATTTTAACCGTACTTACCAGTAACTTGAATTTCCTTCATAGGCTAACATTGACTGGTTTCACTTGGAAATTCTTCTAAGTGTTGATTTTTGAAACATACAAATATTCCTCTAAAATCAGCCGAAATACGAATTCCGATTTACTCACCTGTTATAAGGAGAGACCTCAGTGCTGTATCTTTCAGCCCAGTACTGGTCCTGAAAAGTAATTTTAACCGTACTTACCAGTAACTTGAATTTCCTTCCATAGGCTAACATTGACTGGTTTCACTTGGAAATTCTTCTAAGTGTGGAGTTTTGGAACTTTAAAATATTCCTCTAAAATCAGCCGAAATACGAATTCCGATTTACTCACCTGTTATCAGGAGAGACCTCAGTGCTGCATCTTTCAGCCCAGTACTGATCCTCAAAAGTAATTTTAACCGTACTTACCAGTAACTTGAATTTCCTTCCATAGGATATCATTGCCTGCTTTTTGCTGAAAAAGTTTCTTAGTGTTGATTTTTGAAACATACAAATATTCCTCTAAAATCAGCCGAAATACGAATTCTGATTTACTCACCTGTTATCAGGAGAGACCTCAGTGCTGCATCTTTCAGCCCAGTACTGGTCCTGAAAAGTAATTTTAACCGTACTTACCGGTAACTTGAATTACCTTCATAGGCTAACATTGACTGGTTTCACTTGGAAATTCTTCGAAGTGTGGAGTTTTTGAACTTTATAATATTCCTCTAAAATCAACCAAAGTACGAATACCAATTTACTCACCTGTTATCAGGAGAGAACCCAGTGCTGCATCTTTTAGCCCAGCACTGACCCTGAAAAGTAATTTTAACCGTACTTACCAGTAACTTATATTTTCTTCCATAGGAATCCATTGTCTGGTTTTCAGCAAAAAAGTTTCAAAGTGTTGATTTTTACAAACTACAAATATTCCTTAAAAATCACATGTATGACTTAAACGCATTCTTTCAACTGTTTACAGGAGATGCACCAGTGCTGGATCCAGGATCCAACACTGAGTAAGAAAAAGTAACGATAACAGTTTTTACCTGCTAAGTGAATTTCCTTCCATAGGATAACATTGGTGATTCTATGAGGAAAAGTTTCTAAGTGTCAACTTTTAAAATACAATAATATTCCTTAAAAATCACGACTGTAACCAAAACGCTTTTACTCAACTGTTTACAGGAGATGTCCCAGGACTGAATCTAGGATCCAGTCCTGTGGTTAGAAAAGTAATCCATAAAGTAACTAATTGCATTTAACTAGAAATTCACATTGAGCTGAATGTTGCATTGTGTTTGAAAATGTGTTGCCCATTGCAACAACTGTAACTACTGTACTTAAAAGTCTATTGCCTATGTGCAAAGTATTTAAACTAAAGTAATTCATTCTGAGAAAGTATTTTTTGTAATGTAATGTATAATGTAATTACAATGTAATTTAAAAATAAAATATGTAAAAAAAAATTGTTTCTAAAAATGTAGTAAATTAGTATGAAAAAAATTAATATAACAATTAATACATTTAAAAATTGTCATTTACAAAACCTTTGAAATTCACTGAAAAAACCGTAGGTATCAGGCACGTTTTAGTTAGAAATTAGCATTTAAAAAACCTTTGAAATTCACTGAAAAAACCATAGGTTTCAGACACGTTATAGTTACAAATTAGCATTTAAAAAACCTTTGAAATTCACTGAAAAAACCATAGGTTTCAGACACGTTATAGTTACAAATTAGCATTTAAAAAACCTTTGAAATTCACTGAAAAAACCATAGGTTTTAGGGACAGTTATAGTTACTTGGACATTGCACTCGTACAAAACCCGTGAAATTCCCCCGTTATAGTTAGTTCAGCTAACTATAACTCGCGCCCATAATGCACTGCTAATGACGTCACATATTACATCACTCATGACATGGTCAGTGACATCACTGATGACATCACTGATGACATCTCAAATTACATCACTGATGACATCATCCACGTGATAATCTGATGCACCTCCTCACACCCTAATATAATCTTTGATACACCCACTCTAAATTACAGACTGCCATTCGCAAAACCATAGACACTCCAACACCAATAACTACATAGCCACTCACTGATTCTTAGGTCTACACACACACATCCACTCACTCACCCGTACAGTCACTCATACTTACGGTCACTCAGTACAGGACTATCATATGCACTCTTACTCCTATATAGACACTCAAACAACGCCACTCATCCATAGAGATACTCAGACACCTAGTCAGTCATGCAAATAATTAAACACACTGCCATTTACTCACCTATACAGTTATACACACACCAGCTCACTTACTCATACAAATAGTAGCACATTGTTACGCTCTTATACAATCACTGATACAAGCACACACTCATCCATACAGCCACTATCACAATCACTCACTCTTGCTTATAGCTATTTATATACTCCAACACACATATATACTGCCTTTCACATATGTAGTTACTCACACATGTACCACTGGGACATACATTCACTCACTAACACACTCTTACACACACTTACCCACCCATACAGTCTATCACAGATGCACTCTTGAAACCATCCACCCAATGAATCACCCACTCACACATCTATGCACAGAGTTGCACACACCCCTCCCACACAAACACTCAGGCACCCATACAGATACTCAGACAAGCATTCAATAACTCATATAGACACTCATTTAGCTATTCACAAACACATGCAGCCACTTACACAGCAACAGACAGACGGATACAGACTTAGTCACTAACCCATGCATTCAGTAAGATACGTTAAATCACTCACTTATAGAGTCAGTCACGCACCTACTAAATCATCCATACAGACACTTACACACCCACTCATTCTTCAATACGTCTTTTCCTATATATATTAAAAATATTTAAACTTTACAGAAACACACAGTCACTGGATGATGTCATCAGTGATGTCATTTGAGATGTCATCAGTGATGTCATCAGTGATGTCACTGACCATGTCATGAGTGATGTAATATGTGACGTCATCAGCAGTGCATTGCGGGGCGCGAGTTATAGTTAGCTGAACTAACTATAACGGGGAATTTCACGGGTTTTGTACGAGTGCAATGTCCAAGTAACTATAACTGTCCCTAAAACCTATGGTTTTTTCAGTGAATTTCAAAGGTTTTTTAAATGCTAATTTGTAACTATAACGTGTCTGAAACCTATGGTTTTTTCAGTGAATTTCAAAGGTTTTTTAAATGCTAATTTGTAACTATAACGTGTCTGAAACCTATGGTTTTTTCAGTGAATATATATATATATATATATATATATATATATATATATATATATATATATATATATATATATATATATATATATGTATATATATATATATAGCTTATGTATATATAGAAATTTTATATATATGCATATATATATATATATATATATATATATATATATATATATATATATATATAGCTTAGTTTGTGGATGAGTGAACTAAAGGACCCTCTGAAGAACAGTCTAGTATAGGCATGTTTAATACTTTCTGGTGGTGCCTAATTGGCCATTTTTAGATTTAGATCTTATGAACTTTCCATTAATATCCCAGGAAAAGCTCTCGGTGGCAGAAATGAATGGAAATGCATTCAATTATTGTCAACCTAAGAATCAAATTATTGATTTTGAACTTAATCCAGACATTTCTGCCTCATGACCAGTCCCCTTTTTGCCAAATTAATTATGAATGCAAATTAAACGTTTAATTTAATTTAATGATACCTCTTCATGTATATTCGTTCACCTCATAATGCCAGTGTGCCCACATTTGCCTTACAAAAGCAGGACATGTCCCGGGACAAAGTGCCAAATGAAACATACACACTGAGCGAAAGAGCCAGTCTGTGTGGACAAACCCCAGCATATTTAGATGTTTAGAGCCTGTACTACCAAACCACTTCAATTAAGTGCCTCTTTCTGCACCTCTCTTGCCTCTTTCTGCACCTCACTTGCTTCTTTCTGCACCCCTTTTGCCTGTTTCTGCACCCCTCTTCCCTCTTTGTGCAACTCTCTTGCCTCTTTCTACACCTCTCTTCCCTCTTTCTGCACCACTCTTGCCTCTTTATGTACCTCTGTTGTTTCTTTCTGCACCTCTCTTGTCTCTTTCTGCACCCTTCGTGCCTCTTTCCGCACCTCTGTTGCTTCTTTCTGCAGTTCTCTTCCTTCGTTCTGCACCCCTCCTGCCTCTTTATGTACCCCTCTTGCCTCATTTTGCACCTCTACTAACCCTTTCTGCACCACTCTTGCCTCTTTTTTGCACCTCTGTTGGTTCTTTCTGCATCTCTTTTGCTTCATTCTGTACTTCACTTGCCTCTTTATGTACCCCTCTTGCCTCTTTCTGCACCTCTGTTGGTTCTTTCTGTACTGCTCTTGCTTTTTTCTGCACCTCTGTTCCACGTTTCTGCATCCCTCTTGAATTTTTATGTACCCCTCTTCCTGCACCTCTCTTGCCTCAGTCTGCCCACCTGTTCCCTCTTTCTGCACCCCCTTTGCCTGTTTCTGCAACTCTCTTGTCTCTTTCTGAAGTTCTCTTGCCTCCTTCTGCACCTCACTTGCCTCTTATTGCACCTCCGTTGGTTCTTTTGCACTGCTCTTGCCTCTTTCTGCACCCCTTTTACCTGTTTCTGTACCTCTCTTGCCTCTGTCTGCACCCCTTTCTGTACCTCTTTTGCCTGTTTCTGCAACTCTCTTACCTCTTTCTGCAGTTCTCTTGCCTCCTTCTGCACCTCTGTTGCTTCTTTCTGCACTTCTCTTACTCTTTCTGCACCCCTGTTGCTTCATTCTGCACATCCCATGCTTCTTTCTGCACCTGTCTTGCTACTTTCTGCACTCCTGTTGTCTCTTTCTGTGCTCGCCTTTCCTCTTTCTACACCTCTGTTGCTTCTTTCAGCAATTCTCTTGCCTCTTTCTGCACTTCTCTTGCCTGTTTCTGCACCTCTCTTCCCTCTTTCTGCACCACTCTTGCCTTTTTCAGCACCTCTGTTGCTTCTTTCTGGACTTCTCTTCCTTCTTTCTGCACCCCTCCTGCCTCTTTCTGCACCCTTCTTCCCTTTTCCTGCACATCTCTTGGTTCTTTCTGCACTGCTCTTGGTTCTTTCTGCACCCCTCTTGCCTCCTTCTGTACCTCTGTTGTTTCTTACTGCACTGCTCTTGCTTCTTTTTGCACCTCTCTTGCAAATTTCTGCACCCCTCTTGTCTCTTTCTGCACCCCTCTTGCCTCCTTCTGCACCTCTGTGGGTTCTTTCTGCACTGCTCTTGCTTCTGTCTGCACCTCTTTTGCCTGTTTCTGCAACTCTCTTGCCTCTTTCTGCACTTCTCTTGCCTCCTTCTGCACCACTGTTGCTTCCTTTTGCCTTTCTCTTCCTCTTTCTGCACCCCACTAGCTCCTTTCTGCATATCTGTTGCTTCGTTCTGCACTTCTCTTGCTTCTTTATGCACTTTTGTTACTTCTTTCTGCACCCCTCTTGCCTCTTTCTGCACACTTTTTCCCTCGTTCTACACCTCTCTTCCCTCTTTCTGCACCTCTCTTGCCTCTTTCTGCACCCCTGTTCCCTCTTTCTCTACATCTCTTGCCTGTTTCTGCAACTCTCTTGCCTCTTTCTACAGTTCTCTTGTCTCTTTCTCCACCGCTGTTGCTTCTTTCTGTACTTCTCTTGCCTCTTTCTGCACCTCTCCTGCCTCTGTCTGCACCCCTCTTGCTTTCTTCTGCACCTCTGTTCCTTCTTTCTGCACTTTTCTTGCTTCTGTCTGCACCCCTCTTGCCTCTTTCTGCATCTCTGTTGCTTCTTTCTGCACTTCTCTTGCTTCTTTCTGCAGCTCTCTTGCAAACTTCTGCACCCCTCGTTCCTCTGTGTGCACCTCTCTTGTCTCTTTCTGCTCCTCTCTTGCCTCTTTCTGCACCCCTCTTGCCTCTTTCTGTACCCCTTTTGCTTTTTTCTGCACCCCTCCTGCCTCTTTCTGTACCCTTCTTCCCTTTTCCTGCACATCTCTTGGTTCTTTCTGCACTGCTCTTGGTTCTTTCTGCACCCCTCTTGCCTCCTTCTGTACCTCTGTTGTTTCTTACTGCACTGCTCTTGCTTCTTTTTGCACCTCTCTTGCAAATTTCTGCACCCCTCTTGCCTCTTTCTGCACCCCTCTTGCCTCCTTCTGCACCTCTGTGGGTTCTTTCTGCACTGCTCTTGCTTCTGTCTGCACCTCTTTTGCCTGTTTCTGCAACTCTCTTGCCTCTTTCTGCACTTCTCTTGCCTCCTTCTGCACCACTGTTGCTTCTTTTTTGCATTTCTCTTCCTCTTTCTGCACCCCACTAGCTCCTTTCTGCATATCTGTTGCTTCGTTCTGCACTTCTCTTGCTTCTTTATGCACTTTTGTTGCTTCTTTCTGCACCCCTCTTGCCTCTTTCTGCACACTTTTTCCCTCGTTCTACACCTCTCTTCCCTCTTTCTGCACCTCTCTTGCCTCTTTCTGCACCCCTGTTCCCTCTTTCTGTACATCTCTTGGCTGTTTCTGCAACTCTCTTGCCTCTTTCTACAGTTCTCTTGTCTCTTTCTCCACCGCTGTTGCTTCTTTCTGTACTTCTCTTGCCTCTTTCTGCACCTCTCCTGCCTCTGTCTGCACCCCTCTTGCTTTCTTCTGCACCTCTGTTCCTTCTTTCTGCACTTTTCTTGCTTCTGTCTGCACCCCTCTTGCCTCTTTATGCATCTCTGTTGCTTCTTTCTGCACTTCTCTTGCTTCTTTCTGCAGCTCTCTTGCAAACTTCTGCACCCCTCGTTCCTCTGTGTGCACCTCTCTTGTCTCTTTCTGCTCCTCTCTTGCCTCTTTCTGCACCCCTCTTGCCTCTTTCTGTACCCCTTTTGCTTTTTTCTGCACTTCTCTTGCCTCTTTCTGCACCCCTATTGCCTCTTTCTGCTCCTCTGTTGGTTCTTTCTGTACCTCTCTTGCCTCTGTGTTCACCCCTGTTCCCTCTTTGTGCACCTCTTTTGCCTGTTTCGGCAACACTCTTGCCTTTTTCTGTACTTTTCTTGCCTCTTTCTGCACCTCTGTTGCTGCCTTCTGCACTTCTCTTGCCTCTTTCTGCATCCCTCTTGCCTCTTTCTGCACTTCTCTTGGTTCTTTCTACACCTCTCTTGCTTCTTTCTGCACCCCTCGTGCCTCTTTCTGTACACTTCTTCCCTTTCCTGCACGTCTTTTGGTTTTTTCTGCACTGCTCTTGGCTCTTTCTGCACCCCTCTTGCCTCTTTCTGTACCTCTTTTGCTTCTTTCTGCACTTCTCTTGCCTCTATCTGCACCCCTCTTGCCTCTTTCTGCACCTCTGTTGGTTCTGTCTACACCTGTCTTGCTTCTTTCTGCACCCCACTTGCCTCTTTCTGCACCCTTCTTCCCTCTTTGTGCAACTCTCTTGCCTCTTTCTGCACCTCTCTTTCCTCTTTCCGCACCCCTCTAGCCTTTTCCGCATCTCTTTTGCTTGTTTCTGCTCTTCTTTTGCCTCTTTCTGTACCCCTCTTGTTTCCTTCTGCACCTCTGTTGTTTCTTACTGCACTGCTCTTGCTTCTTTCTGCACCTCTCTTGCAAATTCCTGCACCCCTCTTGCCTCTTTTGGCACCCCTCTTCTCTCTTTCTGCACCCCTGTTCCCTCTTTCTACACCTCTTCTGCCTTTTTCTGCACCTCTGCAGCCTCTTTCTGAACTTCACTTGCCTCTTTTTGCACCTCTGTTGCTCCTTTCTGTACTTCTCTTGCTTCTTTCTGCACCCCTCTTCCCTCTTTCTGCACCTCTCTTGCCTCCTTCTGTACCCTTCTTCCCTCTTTCTGCACCTCTCTTGCCTCTTTATGCACCTCTCTTGCCTTTTTCTGCACACACAGGGCTATTTTTAAAGTGACCTCAGGCTCAGCAGTGCACACATGCAAGTGCAGAAAAGGGCTGCTGGCCTCTAAACTGCCATGCCCTATTATATGCTAGGGACTTAGAGGTAGTTTTATTCCCCCTGCCCTATTATATACTAGGGCCTTACAGGGGAGGTCATGCCAATCACAGGGGTACCCCAATCCATAGTGTACCCAAGTGTATGTAGGTGTTTTCACTGTATTCTAAGTGTCTTTCAGCATAGCACTGGCTCCGGGCCTGGTTAGGCAGAGCCCAGGGTCAATTAGAGTCAGTCACCACCAGTACCAGTCAACACAATTTGGGGGGGTGCCCAGGGCATAGGATGACTTTGCAATAAGGCCTCTTTCTGCACCTCTGTTGGTTCTTTCTGCATATCTCTTGCTTCTTTCTGCACCTTTCTTCCTCTTTCTGAACATGTCCTACCTCTGTAGGCATAGTTAGAAATTAGCATTTAAAAAAACCTTTGAAATTCACTGAAAAAACCATAGGTTTCAGAGACGTTATAGTTAGAAATTAGCATTTAAAAAACCTTAGAAATTCACTGAAAAAACCATAGGTTTCAGGGACGTTATAGTTATAAATTAGCATCTAAAAAACCATATAAATTCACAGAAAGAAAAACACAGGTTTCAGGGACGTTATAGTTAATTGGACATTTCACTCGTACAAAACCAGAGAAATTCGTTCGTTATAGTTAGTTGACCCAACTATAACTCACGCCCCTGCAATGCACTGCTGATGACGTCACATATTACATCACTCATGACATGGTCAGTGACATCACTGATGACATCCCAAATGACTACTCAAATGACATATATATATAAATATATATATATATATATACATATCACTGCTCCAATGTTGTCCACCTGTAAGTAGCACTCGAGCACCAGCTTGATTCATGTGTAGGTAAGGACGGGGAACCGCCCGTAGGAGCCGCTCCATAGTGGTATTGCCTGACGCGTTTCGAAGCACCATATGCTTCTCTTCAGAGGCTTTAATGGAACGGTGTGCGCAACCGCTGACCCACTTCTGACACACCCCCCCCCGATGGGAGGTTCGAATGAAACTGTGCCTTCTGGGAAGTGTAGTGCGGATAGCACATAATCAAGTCCTGTATGGACCCCACAGGTGGGCCCGTCCACGATCCTATGTACTGCTGCTGTTCCACTTTCGTGGCCCTCAATCTTACGGGGTGGTGCACACTGTTTACAGTTGTGGCATTTAATAAAGCCTCTCGTTTTCAACCATTGAGTTCCCTTGAGTTTTTGTTGCTGTTGATGGTGACTATGGATTAATTTATCCTTTAGGTTCTGTGCTCGCCGGTACGTGATGTTTGGATGAGGTCCCATTATTTTCCCTACTATGGGATCGGGTTGCAAGATCTTCCAGTTTCTTCTCAGGATGTTTGTAATTTTTTTAGAGTCACAAGAGTAATCCATAATTAGCCTCACAGGTTCCAGATTCTGTGGCGTTGACGTTGTTGCCTGTTGATTTGTAGTCTTTGTTTTTAGTGTTTCTTCTCTTGTTTTTTCATTTGATCTAGACCAACACTTCCTTACGATGTTTTCATTGTATCCAGGTTTCTTAAATCTTATCGATGTTTTGGTGCTCTGTTTTTCCCATTCCGATTCTTCCGAACATATTCGGCGGATTCTCAGGAATTCTCCATATGGTATGTTCTGGATAACTGATGCCTTATGAAAACTATCTGCAGTCAATGTGGCATTTGTTGATGTTACCTTGCGGTGTAGCGTTGTTTGGATTTCATTGTTGGTGACATATATTTCAGTATCCAGAAATACGACCCTTTCTTTACTAATCGTATAGGTGAATTTTACGTTCGCTTCAGTTGAGTTCAACATTTCAAAATACTCATGGAACTCTGCTGCTGTTCCATCCCATACAATTAGAAGGTCGTCTATATACCGCAGCCACATTGCAATTTTGTTTACATATTTGTCATTATTTGGGTGCCAGGCAAGTTGCTGCTCCCACCATCCCATGACCAGGCAGGCATATCCAGGACTGAAAGAGAAACCCATTGCACATCCCTTTATTTGCTTGTAGATCTCATCGCCGAACATGAATACATTTTGGGATAGACACATCTCAATCATGTCCAAAAGCATTTGGTTGTGTTGATTATAATGTATTTTACGTTCTTTTAGAAAGAAACTGCATGCCAATAATCCTATACTATTTTCGATGTTAGTGTATAAGGATATGACATCCATAGTAATGAGCATGTATGAGTCTTGCCATGATATTTCTTGAAGGTGTCTTAGAAGGTCGGTGGTATCCTTTAAATAAGAATTTAGGTTTAACACAAACGGCATCATAAAGAAATCGATATAATTTGCTATAGGTTCCAGTAGCGAGCCCTTTACAGACACAATTGGTCGACCTGGGGGTTTGAGAGGATTTTTATGCAGTTTTGGTAGGAAATAAATTGTTGCCATAATTGGGTATTCTGTTGTAAAATATTTTCTTTCCTCATCATCAATTACATTTTTTGAGAGCCATTGTGTGATTTTCTTATCAAGGGCATCTTTGAAAATCATAGTTGGATTTTTGTCTAATTTCCGGTAATATTCCCGATTTCTTAGTTGGGAATGTGCTTCCAATTCATAATCAGTTGTGTTCCAAATGACAATGTTAACGCCTTTGTCGGCCATTTTTATGGTGATATTCCGGTCATCTGTTAGGTTTTTCAGAGCAGTTCTTTCCTCTGATGTTAAGTTGTCCCGAAATTTGGTTCGTTTGATTTTATAAAGATCTTGGACTACTGCTTCCTGAAATAGGTCAACCTTGTTTCCAGGAGCAAGTTGAGGATAAAACCGGGATGTTGGTTTTTTACCACTCAGTCCTGCTCCCATTTGGGGACAGGCTACTTCCACCGGTATGATGTCCTGTTCGTCTGTTGTATCCAGATTAATCAAAGTTAGCAAAGCATCCATATCTGTTGTTATTAAATTTGATGCTTGTGGTGTCGAGCTTTTTTTCTTTTTTGTGTAGTTCGCCATCTCTTTATTTTCTTGGAATGTTTTAGCTAGTTTGATTTTCCTTAAGTATTTGTAAATATCTATTCTAGTTTGTGCCATGTCCATTTGTTGTGTGGGGCAAAAATTAATCCCATGTTTCAATAAGGATATTTCTGAATCTGATATTTTTCGTTTGGAAAGGTTTACTACTGCTAATTCATCCATTTCATTTATTGAAGATTTTTCTGACGCATACTCCTTGTCTTGGTACCAATTTTTCCGTTGAACCACTTTCTCCTTTTTCCCCTCCTTGTTGTTTTTTGATTCCCATTGGCGACCTCTTCCCCTTCCTCTTGGGCTTTGTTGAGGGTTTCGATTTTGTTCCCAATGTCTTTGTTGGAGGACCAACCTCATGTCCCCTAAAAAGTGCGTTTTGCTTGGTCCATAGTTGTTTCCTGTTCTCCCTCGCTGGCATCAGTTGATGTCAGGTATGTAATGCTACTTGAACTTTGAGCTGCACACACCATCCGGTCTTGTTGTTTAAATGTGTCGAATTTTCGGGCATATGTGAAAATCCGCCCTTGTGTGTAATCATCCTTATCCCGTTGGAACTTTGTTTGTTTCCTTTGTTTTACAACTTCTTCATGTTTTTCAATATATTGTTCCAATTCTCCTTTTAATTTTGTCATTTCTGGATTCATGTCCAAGGTTGCTAATTCTTTCTCTAATTCTTGTAGTTCCTCCTTTATTTTCGTTAATGCCACTTCTATATGTTTCACCAAGATTGTTATGAGGCCCAACGAGGAATTTAAGATGTAATCTCCCCATTCCTGCAACAGTTTATTTGTTGCATCTTGTTGGCTTGGCATAAGTGATATTCTCAGGCCTCTTGGAACTCTTCGTACTTCTAAGTACTTTTTCAATGTGATGAGTTCCCACCATTTGTTAATTTCCTTTCTGCTTAATTTTTCCCACTGCTTAAGTTTACTCCGTGTGTCTGATTTTCGAGGAGACTTTTACTTGTTGTTTCCATCTGTATGTCCATTTCCTGATCAAAAAAAGAGTCCAACAGTTCATTCCGTTTTGCTTCTCATTTTTCCATTATGGTTCTCTCAGTTTCCCCTGGATTTTAGTTAATTAAATGAATTTCCTTCTATTGTTTGGCAAATGGGAAGTTTTCTCTGTCTGCAGTTCACGGATATTATTACCGTATTCTCCCGCTTTTTCACAATGGAAACTTTAGTGCGGTTTATAAACAGTATCCTTATCCTTCCGCAGAATTAACCAGCCTTGCTTAAAGAGTTGCAACATAGATTAAGTACACAGTTCTTTTAAACACGTATTCATACAGCGAATGAAGCGCTTACCTCCTACCGCTGGTAATTGGCATTGCGCTCCCGGTGTTTCCACGCTTTTGTGTTTTGATGATTTCCTTCGTTGCTGGCGGTCACCGGGTTTAGCTTTAAAACATCCACATCTCCGAGCTCATTTCGCTTAAACCCACGGCGCATCACATCGGTGCAGATTTCCAAGCAGAGATGCGCCGGTAAATATTTCCCACAGTCCTTCACGGACATTGAAATCGCACTCACAGAGAAAGTTGAGTTTCCAAATTCCTTTTTATTTTTCAATAGTATCCAGGTTGAGAGACCAACCGACGCGTTTCGTTCTCACAGAGAACTTGATCACGGTAAAATGGCGATATTCATTTCAACCAATAAAAATACTTTTTGAACCCATGTGACTCAATTTTGAACTGTGATTCTAACAAGGTGTTCTGGGAGTTTTTAGTGCTATACTACCTTAATATTCCCTTTTATTTGCTATTTGTGTGTGGTGTATTATAAACGTGATTTTTGTGTTTATGTGCACCCACTCGTGTGCTTGAGAAATTATTAGTAAATAAACAATGAAGAGATATGTTATTCTCATCATGATACTGCCCAAATTGTCTCACTTGCAGTACGATTTTATGCTTGTTTCTCATTATTCTCCAAACAACTCACAAAAGGTTAGGTCACGCCCTCCAGTGGGCCCCCTATCTTATATTATTTCTTTTTTTAGCTGAGGCTAATACTGGAAATTAATTCACACTGATTTTTACATGTTCCTATCTTACTTTATTTCTCATATTAAACACTTAAACCCAACTCTAATTACGCCCTCTAGTGGGCATTCTCTGGGCCATCATAATGGATTTAATTAGAGGTGATCCTGCTCATATTTTATTGTTGGGCGCACATACATTCAGTTGATATCCTACTTTTATGTGTACAAATGTGTGATTGTGTATATGTTGTTTTCTCATTTGTTATGTGATTCAATTCAGTTCATAAATGGACATATAGTTCCTTGCTCTGGTTAAGACCAAAGGGAGTAAAAGTTCTAAAATTTAGAATTTGTCTTGACTCTCTTTGCCGTAATTTCTTCTCACGGTTACCACCTCTCTCATTGTTCGGTGTTGTTTCAATCGCATAAAAGCTTAGTAGTTTCCAATTTCCTTCATGTTCAACCTCCATATACTTGGCTACAGCATTTCCTCTGTCTTTGTTTACTGTTGCTCGTACGTGCTCCAATATCCTCTTCTTCAATTCACATATTGTGCTTCCTATGTACTTCATAGGGCACGGACACTCTATCACGTAGACAACATATTTGCTTTTACAGGTTATTAGGTCTCTTATTTGCCACGTCTTATTGTTTGCCATTTTAACCTCCGTCATGTTTTTTGCTATCTGGCAAACTTTACAGTTGTGGCATTTAATAAAGCCTCTCGTTTTCAACCATTGAGTTCCCTTGAGTTTTTGTTGCTGTTGATGGTGACTATGGATTAATTTATCCTTTAGGTTCTGTGCTCGCCGGTACGTGATGTTTGGATGAGGTCCCATTATTTTCCCTACTATGGGATCGAGTTGCAAGATCTTCCAGTTTCTTCTCAGGATGTTTGTAATTTTTTAGAGTCACAAGAGTAATCCATAATTAGCCTCACAGGTTCCAGATTCTGTGGCGTTGACGTTGTTGCCTGTTGATTTGTAGTCTTTGTTTTTAGTGTTTCTTCTCTTGTTTTTTCATTTGATCTAGACCAACACTTCCTTACGATGTTTTCATTGTATCCAGGTTTCTTAAATCTTATCGATGTTTTGGTGCTCTGTTTTTCCCATTCCGATTCTTTCGAACATATTCGGCGGATTCTCAGGAATTCTCCATATGGTATGTTCTGGATAACTGATGCCTTATGAAAACTATCTGCATGCAATGTGGCATTTGTTGATGTTACCTTGCGGTGTAGCGTTGTTTGGATTTCATTGTTGGTGACATATATTTCAGTATCCAGAAATACGACCCTTTCTTTACTAATCGTATAGGTGAATTTTACGTTCGCTTCAGTTGAGTTCAAGATTTCAAAATACTCATAGAACTCTGCTGCTGTTCCATCCCATACAATTAGAAGGTCGTCTATATACCGCAGCCACATTGCAATTTTGTTTACATATTTGTCATTATTTGGGTGCCAGGCAAGTTGCTGCTCCCACCATCCCATGACCAGGCAGATCTACAAGCAAATAAAGGGATGTGCAATGGGTTTGTCTTTCAGTCCTGGATTTGCCTGCCTGGTCATGGGATGGTAAACAAAATTGCAATGTGGCTGCGGTATATAGACGACCTTCTAATTGTATGGGATGGAACAGCAGCAGAGTTCCATGAGTATTTTGAAATCTTGAACTCAACTGAAGCGAACGTAAAATTCACCTATACGATTAGTAAAGAAAGGGTCGTATTTCTGGATACTGAAATATATGTCACCAACAATGAAATCCAAACAACGCTACACCGCAAGCTAACATCAACAAATGCCACATTGCATGCAGATAGTTTTCATAAGGCATCAGTTATCCAGAACATACCATATGGAGAATTCCTGAGAATCCGCCGAATATGTTCGGAAGAATCGGAATGGGAAAAATAGAGCACCAAAACATCGATAAGATTTAAGAAACGTGGATACAATGAAAACATCGTAAGGAAGTGTTGGTCTAGATCAAATGAAAAAACAAGAGAAGAAACGCTAAAAACAAAGACTACAAATCAACAGGCAACAACGTCAACGCCACAGAATCTGGAACCTGTGAGGCTAATTATGGATTACTCTTGTGACTCTAAAAAATTACAAACATCCTGAGAAGAAACTGGAAGATCTTGCAACTCGATCCCATAGTAGGGAAAATAATGGGACCTCATCCAAACATCACGTACCGGCGAGCACAGAACCTAAAGGATAAATTAATCCATAGTCACCATCAACAGCAACAAAAACTCAAGGGAACTCAATGGTTGAAAACGAGAGGCTTTATTAAATGCCACAACTGTAAAGTTTGCCAGATAGCAAAAACATGACGGAGGTTAAAATGGCAAACAATAAGACGTGGCAAATAAGAGACCTAATAACCTGTAAAAGCAAATATGTTGTCTACGTGATAGAGTGTCCGTGCCCTATGAAGTACATAGGAAGCACAATATGTGAATTGAAGAAGAGGATATTGGAGCACGTACGAGCAACAGTAAACAAAGACAGAGGAAATGCTGTAGCCAAGCATATGGAGGTTGAACATGAAGGAAATTGGAAACTACTAAGCTTTTATGCGATTGAAACAACACCGAACAATGAGAGAGGTGGTAACCGTGAGAAGAAATTACGGCATATTTAGACGATTAGAGCCTGTACTACCAAACAACTTCAATTAAGTGCCTATTTCTGCACCTCTCTTGCCTCTTTCTGCACCTCACTTGCTGCTTTCTGCACCCCTTTTGCCTGTTTCTGCACCCCTCTTCCCTCTTTGTGCAACTCTCTTGCCTCTTTCTACACCTCTCTTCCCTCTTTCTTCACCACTCTTGCCTCTTTCTGTACCTCTGTTGCTTCTTTCTGCACTTCTTTTGCCTCTTTCTGCACCCTTCGTGCCTCTTTCAGCACTTCTGTTGCTTCTTTCTGGCCTTCTCTTCCTTCTTTCTCCACCCCTCATGCCTCTTTCTGCACCCTTCTTCCCTTTTCCTGCATGTCTCTTGGTACTTTCTGCACTGCTCCTGCCTCTTTCTGCACCCCTCTTGCCTCCTTCTGTACCTCTGTTGTTTCTTACTGCACTGCTCTTGCTTCTTTCTGTACCTCTTTTGCCTGTTTCTGCAATTCTCTTGCCTCTTTCTGCACTTCTCTTGTCTCCTTCTGCACCACTGTTGCTTACTTTTTGCACTTCTCTTCCTCTTTCTGCACCCCTCTTGCCTCTTTCTGCACCTCTGTTGCTTCTTTATGCACTTCTCTTCATTCATTCTGCACTTCTGTTACTTCTTTCTGCACCCCTCTTGCCTCTTTCTGCACCCTTCTTCCCTCTTTCTACACCTCTCTTCCCTCTTTCTGTACCCCTCTTGCCTCTTTCTGCACCCCTGTTCCCTCTTTCTGCACATCTCTTGCCTGTTTCTGCAACTCTCTTGCCTCTTTCTACAGTTCTCTTGTCACTTTCTCCACCTCTGTTGTTTCTTTCTGCACTTCTCTTGCCTCTTTCTGCACCCCTCTTGCCTCTTTCTGCACCTGTCTTGTAAATTTCTGCACCTCTCTTCCCTCTTTCTGCACCTCTCTTGCCTCTGTCTGCACCCCTCTTGCCTCTTTCTGCACCTCTGTTCCTTCCTTCTGTACTTCTCTTGCTTGTTTATCCACCCCTCTTGCCTCTTTCTGCACCTCTGCTGCTTCTTTCTGTACTTCTCTTGCTTCTTTCTGCACCTCTCTTGCAAACGTCTGCACCCCTTGTGCCTCTGTGTGCACCTCTCTTGCCTCTTTCTGCTCCTCCCTTGCCTCTTTCTGCACCCCTCTTGCCTCTTTCTGCACCTCTTTTGCTTTTTTCTGCACTTCTCTTGCCTCTTTTTGCACCCCTATTGCCTCTTTCAGCACCTCTGTTGGTTCTTTCTGCACTACTCTTGCTTCCATCTGCTACTCTCTTGCACATTTCTGCACCCCTCTTGCCTCTTTCTGCACCTCTGTTGGTTCTTTCTGTACCTCTCTTGCCTCTGTGTTCACCCCTGTTCCCTCTTTGTGCACCTCTTTTGCCTGTTTTGGCAACTCTCTTCCCTCTTTCTGCACTTTTCTTGCCTCTTTCTGCACCACTGTTGCTTCCTTCTGCACTTTTCTTGCCTCTTTATGCGCATCCCTCTTGCCTCTTTCTGCACCTCCTTTGCTTCTTTCTGCACTTCTCTTGGTTCTTTCTACACCTCTCTTGCTTCTTTCTGCACCCCTCGTGCCTCTTTCTGCACCCTACTTCCCTTTTCCTGCACATCTCTTGGTTCTTTTTGCACTGCTCTTGGCTCTTTCTGCACCCCTCTTGCCTCTTTCTGCACCCTTTTTGCTTCTTTCTGCACTTCTCTTGCCTCTATCTGCACCCCTCTTGCCTCTTTCTGCACCTCTGTTGGTTCTTTCTGCACTGCTCTTGCTTCTTTCTGCACCTCTGTCGTTTTGTTCTGCGCTATTCTTGCTTCTTTCTACACCTCTCTTGCTTCTATCTGCACCCCAATTGCCTCTTTCCGCACCCTTATTCCCTCTTTGTGCACCTCTCTTGCCTCTTTCTGCACCTCTCTTTCCTCTTTCTGAACCCCTCTTGCCTCTTTCTGCACCTCTGTTGGTTCTTTCTGCACTGCTCTTGCTTCTTTCTGCACCTCTGTCATTTTGTTCTGCGCTATTCTTGCTTCTTTCTACACCTCTCTTGCTTCTATCTGCACCCCACTTGCCTCTTTCCGCACCCTTCTTCCCTTTTTGTGCACCTCTCTTGCCTCTTTCTGCACCTCTCTTTCTGAACCCCTCTAGCCTCTTTCTGCATCTCTTTTGCTGGTTTCTGCTCTTCTTTTGCTTCTTTCTGTACCCCTCTTGCCTCCTTCTGCACCTCTGTTGTTTCTTACTGCACTGCTCT
The DNA here is from genome assembly GCA_963921515.1 of Calotriton arnoldi. Taxonomy (NCBI): domain Eukaryota; kingdom Metazoa; phylum Chordata; class Amphibia; order Caudata; family Salamandridae; genus Calotriton; species Calotriton arnoldi. The sequence continues at coordinate 241,979 of CAWUFW010016206.1, read as the reverse complement.
TGCTTCTTTCTGCACCTCTCTTGCAAATTCCTGCACCCCTCTTGCCTCTTTTGGCACCCCTCTTCTCTCTTTCTGCACCCCTGTTCCCTCTTTCTGCACCTCTTCTGCCTGTTTCTGCACCTCTGCTGCCTCTTTCTGAACTTCTCTTGCCTCTTTCTGCACCTATGTTGCTCTTTTCTGCACTTCTCTTGCCTCTTTCTGCACCCCTCTTCCCTCTTTCTTCACCTCTGTTGCTTCTTTCTGTACTTCTCTTGCTTCTTTCTGCACCTCTCTTGCTTCTTTCTTCACCTCTCTTGCCTCCTTCTGTACCCTTCTTCCCTCTTTCTGCACCTCTCTTGCCTCATTCTGCACCTCTCTTGCCTCTTTCTGCACACACAGGGCTACTTTTAAAGTGACCTCAGGCTCAGCAGTGCACACATGCAAGTGCAGAAATGGGCTGCTGGCCTCTAAACTGCCATGCCCTATTATATGCTAGGGACTTAGAGGTAGTTTTAATCCCCTGCCCTATTATATACTAGGGCCTTACAGGGGAGGTCATGCCAATCACAGGGGTACCCCAACCCATAGTGTACCCAAGTGTATGTAGGTGTTTTCACTGTATTCTAAGTGTCTTTCCGCATAGCACTGGCTCCGGGCCTGGTTAGGCAGAGCCCAGGGTCAGTCAGAGTCAGTCACCACCAGTACCAGTCAGCAAAAAGTTGGGGGGTGCGCAGGGCACAGGATGACTTTGCAACAAGGCCTCTTTCTGCACCTCTGTTGGTTCTTTCTGCATATCTCTCGCTTCTTTCTGCACCTTTCATCCGTTTTATGGACTTCTGTTGCCTCTTTCTGTATTTCTCTTGCTTCTCTCTGCACCTTTCTGCACATGCCCTACCTCTGTAGGCATAGTTGGAAATTAGCATTAAAAAAACCTTAGAAATTCACTGAAAAAAACCATAGGTTTCAGGGTTGTTATAGTCAGAAATTAGCATTTAAAAAACCTTTGTAATTCACTGAAAAAACCATAGGTTTCAGGGACGTTATAGTTAGAAATTAGCATTTAAAAAACCTTTGAAATTCACTGAAAAAACCATAGGTTTCAGAGATGTGATAGTTGGAAATTAACATTAAAAAAACCTTAGAAATTCACTGAAAAAACCATAGGTTTCAGGGACGTTATAGTTAGAAATTATCATTTAAAAAACCATAGAAATTCAATGAAAAAACCATAGGTTTCAGGGACGTTATAGTTAGAAATTAGCATCTAAAAAACCATATATGTCACCAACAATGAAATCCAAACAACGCTACACCGCAAGGTAACATCAACAAATGCCACATTGCATGCAGATAGTTTTCATAAGGCATCAGTTATCCAGAACATACCATATGGAGAATTCCTGAGAATCCGCCGAATATGTTCGAAAGAATCGGAATGGGAAAAACAGAGCACCAAAACATCGATAAGATTTAAGAAACGTGGATACAATGAAAACATCGTAAGGAAGTGTTGGTCTAGATCAAATGAAAAAACAAGAGAAGAAACACTAAAAACAAAGACTACAAATCAACAGGCAACAACGTCAACGCCACAGAATCTGGAACCTGTGAGGCTAATTATGGATTACTCTTGTGACTCTAAAAAAATTACAAACATCCTGAGAAGAAACTGGAAGATCTTGCAACTCGATCCCATAGTAGGGAAAATAATGGGACCTCATCCAAACATCACGTACCGGCGAGCACAGAACCTAAAGGATAAATTAATCCATAGTCACCATCAACAGCAACAAAAACTCAAGGGAACTCAATGGTTGAAAACGAGAGGCTTTATTAAATGCCACAACTGTAAAGTTTGCCAGATAGCAAAAAACATGACGGAGGTTAAAATGGCAAACAATAAGACGTGGCAAATAAGAGACCTAATAACCTGTAAAAGCAAATATGTTGTCTACGTGATAGAGTGTCCGTGCCCTATGAAGTACATAGGAAGCACAATATGTGAATTGAAGAAGAGGATATTGGAGCACGTACGAGCAACAGTAAACAAAGACAGAGGAAATGCTGTAGCCAAGTATATGGAGGTTGAACATGAAGGAAATTGGAAACTACTAAGCTTTTATGCGATTGAAACAACACCGAACAATGAGAGAGGTGGTAACCGTGAGAAGAAATTACGGCAAAGAGAGTCAAGACAAATTCTAAATTTTAGAACTTTTACTCCCTTTGGTCTTAACCAGAGCAAGGAACTATATGTCCATTTATGAACTGAATTGAATCACATAACAAATGAGAAAACAACATATACACAATCACACATTTGTACACATAAAAGTAGGATATCAACTGAATGTATGTGCGCCCAACAATAAAATATGAGCAGGATCACCTCTAATTAAATCCATTATGATGGCCCAGAGAATGCCCACTAGAGGGCGTAATTAGAGTTGGGTTTAAGTGTTTAATATGAGAAATAAAGTAAGATAGGAACATGTAAAAATCAGTGTGAATTAATTTCCAGTATTAGCCTCAGCTAAAAAAGAAATAATATAAGATAGGGGGCCCACTGGAGGGCGTGACCTAACCTTTTGTGAGTTGTTTGGAGAATAATGAGAAACAAGCATAAAATCGTACTGCAAGTGAGACAATTTGGGCAGTATCATGATGAGAATAACATATCTCTTCATTGTTTATTTACTAATAATTTCTCAAGCACACGAGTGGGTGCACATAAACACAAAAATCACGTTTATAATACACCACACACAAATAGCAAATAAAAGGGAATATTAAGGTAGTATAGCACTAAAAACTCCCAGAACACCTTGTTAGAATCACAGTTCAAAATTGAGTCACATGGGTTCAAAAAGTATTTTTATTGGTTGAAATGAATATCGCCATTTTACCGTGATCAAGTTCTCTGTGAGAACGAAACGCGTCGGTTGGTCTCTCAACCTGGATACTATTGAAAAATAAAAAGGAATTTGGAAACTCAACTTTCTCTGTGAGTGCGATTTCAATGTCCGTGAAGGACTGTGGGAAATATTTACCGGCGCATCTCTGCTTGGAAATCTGCACCGATGTGATGCGCCGTGGGTTTAAGCGAAATGAGCTCGGAGATGTGGATGTTTTAAAGCTAAACCCGGTGACCGCCAGCAACGAAGGAAATCATCAAAACACAAAAGCGTGGAAACACCGGGAGCGCAATGCCAATTACCAGCGGTAGGAGGTAAGCGCTTCATTCGCTGTATGAATACGTGTTTAAAAGAACTGTGTACTTAATCTATGTTGCAACTCTTTAAGCAAGGCTGGTTAATTCTGCGGAAGGATAAGGATACTGTTTATAAACCGCACTAAAGTTTCCATTGTGAAAAAGCGGGAGAATACGGTAATAATATCCGTGAACTGCAGACAGAGAAAACTTCCCATTTGCCAAACAATAGAAGGAAATTCATTTAATTAACTAAAATCCAGGGGAAACTGAGAGAACCATAATGGAAAAATGAGAAGCAAAACGGAATGAACTGTTGGACTCTTTTTTTGATCAGGAAATGGACATACAGATGGAAACAACAAGTAAAAGTCTCCTCGAAAATCAGACACACGGAGTAAACTTAAGCAGTGGGAAAAATTAAGCAGAAAGGAAATTAACAAATGGTGGGAACTCATCACATTGAAAAAGTACTTAGAAGTACGAAGAGTTCCAAGAGGCCTGAGAATATCACTTATGCCAAGCCAACAAGATGCAACAAATAAACTGTTGCAGGAATGGGGAGATTACATCTTAAATTCCTCGTTGGGCCTCATAACAATCTTGGTGAAACATATAGAAGTGGCATTAACGAAAATAAAGGAGGAACTACAAGAATTAGAGAAAGAATTAGCAACCTTGGACATGAATCCAGAAATGACAAAATTAAAAGGAGAATTGGAACAATATATTGAAAAACATGAAGAAGTTGTAAAACAAAGGAAACAAACAAAGTTCCAACGGGATAAGGATGATTACACACAAGGGCGGATTTTCACATATGCCCGAAAATTCGACACATTTAAACAACAAGACCGGATGGTGTGTGCAGCTCAAAGTTCAAGTAGCATTACATACCTGACATCAACTGATGCCAGCGAGGGAGAACAGGAAACAACTATGGACCAAGCAAAACGCACTTTTTTAGGGGACATGAGGTTGGTCCTCCAACAAAGACATTGGGAACAAAATCGAAACCCTCAACAAAGCCCAAGAGGAAGGGGAAGAGGTCGCCAATGGGAATCCAAAAACAACAAGGAGGGGAAAAAGGAGAAAGTGGTTCAACGGAAAAAATTGGTACCAAGACAAGGAGTATGCGTCAGAAAAATCTTCAATAAATGAAATGGATGAATTAGCAGTAGTAAACCTTTCCAAACGAAAAATATCAGATTCAGAAATATCCTTATTGAAACATGGGATTAATTTTTGCCCCACACAACAAATGGACATGGCACAAACTAGAATAGATATTTACAAATACTTAAGGAAAATCAAACTAGCTAAAACATTCCAAGAAAATAAAGAGATGGCGAACTACACAAAAAGAAAAAAAGCTCGACACCACAAGCATCAAATTTAATAACAACAGATATGGATGCTTTGCTAACTTTGATTAATCTGGATACAACAGACGAACAGGACATCATACCGGTGGAAGTAGCCTGTCCCCAAATGGGAGCAGGACTGAGTGGTAAAAAACCAACATCCCGGTTTTATCCTCAACTTGCTCCTGGAAACAAGGTTGACCTATTTCAGGAAGCAGTAGTCCAAGATCTTTATAAAATCCAACGAACCAAATTTCGGGACAACTTAACATCAGAGGAAAGAACTGCTCTGAAAAACCTAACAGATGACCGGAATATCACCATAAAAATGGCCGACAAAGGCGTTAACATTGTCATTTGGAACACAACTGATTATGAATTGGAAGCACATTCCCAACTAAGAAATCGGGAATATTACCGGAAATTAGACAAAAATCCAACTATGATTTTCAAAGATGCCCTTGATAAGAAAATCACACAATGGCTCTCAAAAAATGTAATTGATGATGAGGAAAGAAAATATTTTACAACAGAATACCCAATTATGGCAACAATTTATTTCCTACCAAAACTGCATAAAAATCCTCTCAAACCCCCAGGTCGACCAATTGTGTCTGTAAAGGGCTCGCTACTGGAACCTATAGCAAATTATATCGATTTCTTTATGATGCCGTTTGTGTTAAACCTAAATTCTTATTTAAAGGATACCACCGACCTTCTAAGACACCTTCAAGAAATATCATGGCAAGACTCATACATGCTCATTACTATGGATGTCATATCCTTATACACTAACATCGAAAATAGTATAGGATTATTGGCATGCAGTTTCTTTCTAAAAGAACGTAAAATACATTATAATCAACACAACCAAATGCTTTTGGACATGATTGAGATGTGTCTATCCCAAAATGTATTCATGTTCGGCGATGAGATCTACAAGCAAATAAAGGGATGTGCAATGGGTTTCTCTTTCAGTCCTGGATATGCCTGCCTGGTCATGGGATGGTGGGAGCAGCAACTTGCCTGGCACCCAAATAATGACAAATATGTAAACAAAATTGCAATGTGGCTGCGGTATATAGACGACCTTCTAATTGTATGGGATGGAACAGCAGCAGAGTTCCATGAGTATTTTGAAATCTTGAACTCAACTGAAGCGAACGTAAAATTCACCTATACGATTAGTAAAGAAAGGGTCGTATTTCTGGATACTGAAATATATGTCACCAACAATGAAATCCAAACAACGCTACACCGCAAGCTAACATCAACAAATGCCACATTGCATGCAGATAGTTTTCATAAGGCATCAGTTATCCAGAACATACCATATGGAGAATTCCTGAGAATCCGCCGAATATTTTCGGAAGAATCGGAATGGGAAAAATAGAGCACCAAAACATCGATAAGATTTAAGAAACGTGGATACAATGAAAACATCGTAAGGAAGTGTTGGTCTAGATCAAATGAAAAACAAGAGAAGAAACGCTAAAAACAAAGACTACAAATCAACAGGCAACAACGTCAACGCCACAGAATCTGGAACCTGTGAGGCTAATTATGGATTACTCTTGTGACTCTAAAAAATTTCAAACATCCTGAGAAGAAACTGGAAGATCTTGCAACTCGATCCCATAGTAGGGAAAATAATGGGACCTCATCCAAACATCACGTACCGGCGAGCACAGAACCTAAAGGATAAATTAATCCATAGTCACCATCAACAGCAACAAAAACTCAAGGGAACTCAATGGTTGAAAACGAGAGGCTTTATTAAATGCCACAACTGTAAAGTTTGCCAGATAGCAAAAAACATGACGGAGGTTAAAATGGCAAACAATAAGACGTGGCAAATAAGAGACCTAATAACCTGTAAAAGCAAATATGTTGTCTACGTGATAGAGTGTCCGTGCCCTATGAAGTACATAGGAAGCACAATATGTGAATTGAAGAAGAGGATATTGGAGCACGTACGAGCAACAGTAAACAAAGACAGAGGAAATGCTGTAGCCAAGCATATGGAGGTTGAACATGAAGGAAATTGGAAACTACTAAGCTTTTATGCGATTGAAACAACACCGAGCAATGAGAGAGGTGGTAACCGTGAGAAGAAATTACGGCATATTTAGATGATTAGAGCCTGTACTACCAAACAACTTCAATTAAGTGCCTCTTTCTGCACCTCTCTTGCCTCTTTCTGCACCTCACTTGCTGCTTTCTGCACCCCTTTTGCCTGTTTCTGCACCCCTCTTCCCTCTTTGTGCAACTCTCTTTCCTCTTTCTACACCTCTCTTCCCTCTTTCTTCACCACTCTTGCCTCTTTCTGTACCTCTGTTGCTTCTTTCTGCACCTCTCTTGTCTCTTTCTGCACCCTTCGTGCCTCTTTCAGCACCTCTGTTGCTTCTTTCTGCAGTTCTCTTCCTTCGTTTTGCACCCCTCCTGCTTCTTTCTGTACCCCTCTTGCCTCTTTTTTCCACCTCTGTTGGTTCTTTCTGCACCTCATTATGCTTCATTCTGCACTTCACTTGCCTCTTTCTGCACCTCTGTTGGTTCTTTCTGCACTGCTCTTGCTTCTTTCTGCACCTCTGTTCCAAATTTCTGCATCCCTCTTGCCTTTTTATGCACCCCCTCTTCCCTCTTGATGCACCTCTCTTCCCTCAGTCTGCCCACCTGTTCCCTATTTCTGCACCCCTTTTGTCTGTTTCTGCAACTCTCTTGTCTCTTTCTGCAGTTCTCTTGCCTCCTTCTGCACCCCACTTGCCTCTTTTTGCAACTCTGTTGGTTCTTTTGCACTGCTCTTGCTTCTTTCTGCACCTCTCCTGCAAATTTCTGTACCCTTCTTGCCTCTTTCCATATCCCTCTTACCTGTTTCTGCACCTCGCTTGCCTTTGTCTGCACCCCTTTCTGTACCTCTTTTGCCTGTTTCTGCAACTCTCTTACCTCTTTCTGCAGTTCTCTTGCCTCCTTCTGCACCTCTGTTGCTTCTTTCTGCACTTTTCTTACTCTTTCTGCACCCCTGTTGCTTCATTCTGCACATCCCATGCTTCTTTCTGCACCTGTCTTGCTTCCATCTGCACCCCTGTTGTCTCTTTCTGAGCTCGTCTTCCCTCGTTCTGCACCTCTCTTGCCTCTTTCTGCATCTCACTTGCCTCTTTCTGCACTTCTCTTGCTTCTTTCTCACCTCTGTTGCTTCTTTCAGCAATTCTCTTGCCTCTTTCTGCACTTCTCTTGCCTGTTTCTGCACCTCTTTTGCCTCTTTCTGCACCTCTCTTGCCTCTTTCTGCACCTCACTTGCTTCTTTCTGCACCCCTCTTGCCTCTTTCTGCACCCCTCTTCCCTCTTTGTGCAACTCTCTTGCCTCTTTCTACACCTCTCTTCCCTCTTTCTGCACGACTCTTGCCTCTTTCTGTATCTCTGTTGCTTCTTTCTGCACTTCTTTTGCCTCTTTCTGCACCCTTCGTGCCTCTTTCAGCACTTCTGTTGCTTCTTTCTGGCCTTCTCTTCCTTCTTTCTCCACCCCTCATGCCTCTTTCTGCACCCTTCTTCCCTTTTCCTGCATGTCTCTTGGTACTTTCTGCACTGCTCCTGCCTCTTTCTGCACCCCTCTTGCCTCCTTCTGTACCTCTGTTGTTTCTTACTGCACTGCTCTTGCTTCTTTCTGCACCTCTTTTGCCTGTTTCTGCAATTCTCTTGCCTCTTTCTGCACTTCTCTTGTCTCCTTCTGCACCACTGTTGCTTACTTTTTGCACTTCTCTTCCTCTTTCTGCACCCCTCTTGCCTCTTTCTGCACCTCTGTTGCTTCTTTCTGCACTTCTCTTCGTTCATTCAGCACTTCTGTTACTTCTTTCTGCACCCCTCTTGCCTCTTTCTGCACCCTTCTTCCCTCTTTCTACACCTCTCTTCCCTCTTTCTGTACCCCTCTTGCCTCTTTCTGCACCCCTGTTCCCTCTTTCTGCACATCTCTTGCCTGTTTCTGCAACTCTCTTGCCTCTTTCTACAGTTCTCTTGTCACTTTCTCCACCTCTGTTGTTTCTTTCTGCACTTCTCTTGCCTCTTTCTGCACCCCTCTTGCCTCTTTCTGCACCTCTCTTGGTTGTTTCTGTTCTGCTCTTGTTTATTTCTGCACCTGTCTTGTAAATTTCTGCACCTCTCTTCCCTCTTTCTGCACCTCTCTTGCCTCTGTCTGCACCCCTCTTGCCTCTTTCTGCACCTCTGTTCCTTCCTTCTGTACTTCTCTTGCTTGTTTATCCACCCCTCTTGCCTCTTTCTGCACCTCTGCTGCTTCTTTCTGTACTTCTCTTGCTTCTTTCTGCACCTCTCTTGCAAACGTCTGCACCCCTTGTGCCTCTGTGTGCACCTCTCTTGCCTCTTTCTGCTCCTCCCTTGCCTCTTTCTGCACCCCTCTTGCCTCTTTCTGCACCTCTTTTGCTTTTTTCTGCACTTCTCTTGCCTCTTTTTGCACCCCTATTGCCTCTTTCAGCACCTCTGTTGGTTCTTTCTGTACTACTCTTGCTTCCATCTGCTACTCTCTTGCACATTTCTGCACCCCTCTTGCCTCTTTCTGCACCTCTGTTGGTTATTTCTGTACCTCTCTTGCCTCTGTGTTCACCCCTGTTCCCTCTTTGTGCACCTCTTTTGCCTGTTTTGGCAACTCTCTTCCCTCTTTCTGCACTTTTCTTGCCTCTTTCTGCACCACTGTTGCTTCCTTCTGCACTTCTCTTGCCTCTTTATGCGCATCCCTCTTGCCTCTTTCTGCACCTCCTTTGCTTCTTTCTGCACTTCTCTTGGTTCTTTCTACACCTCTCTTGCTTCTTTCTGCACCCCTCGTGCCTCTTTCTGCACCCTACTTACCTTTTCCTGCACGTCTCTTGGTTCTTTTTGCACTGCTCTTGGCTCTTTCTGCACCCCTCTTGCCTCTTTCTGCACCCTTTTTGCTTCTTTCTGCACTTCTCTTGCCTCTATCTGCACCCCTCTTGCCTCTTTCTGCACCTCTGTTGGTTCTTTCTGCACTGCTCTTGCTTCTTTCTGCACCTCTGTTGTTTTGTTCTGCGCTATTCTTGCTTCTTTCTACACCTCTCTTGCTTCTATCTGCACCCCAATTGCCTCTTTCCGCACCCTTATTCCCTCTTTGTGCACCTCTCTTGCCTCTTTCTCCACCTCTCTTTCCTCTTTCTGAACCCCTCTTGCCTCTTTCTGCACCTCTGTTGGTTCTTTCTGCACTGCTCTTGCTTCTTTCTGCACCTCTGTCATTTTGTTCTGCGCTATTCTTGCTTCTTTCTACACCTCTCTTGCTTCTATCTGCACCCCACTTGCCTCTTTCCGCACCCTTCTTCCCTCTTTGTGCACCTCTCTTACCTCTTTCTGCACCTCTCTTTCTGAACCCCTCTAGCCTCTTTCTGCATCTCTTTTGCTGGTTTCTGCTCTTCTTTTGCTTCTTTCTGTACCCCTCTTGCCTCCTTCTGCACCTCTGTTGTTTCTTACTGCACTGCTCTTGCTTCTTTCTGCACCTCTCTTGCAAATTCCTGCACCCCTCTTGCCTCTTTTGGCACCCCTCTTCTCTCTTTCTGCACCCCTGTTCCCTCTTTCTGCACCTCTTCTGCCTGTTTCTGCACCTCTGCTGCCTCTTTCTGAACTTCTCTTGCCTCTTTCTGCACCTATGTTGCTCTTTTCTGCACTTCTCTTGCCTCTTTCTGCACCCCTCTTCCCTCTTTCTTCACCTCTGTTGCTTCTTTCTGTACTTCTCTTGCTTCTTTCTGCAACTCTCTTGCTTCTTTCTTCACCTCTCTTGCCTCCTTCTGTACCCTTCTTCCCTCTTTCTGCACCTCTCTTGCCTCTTTCTGCACCTCTCTTGCCTCTTTCTGCACACACAGGGCTACTTTTAAAGTGACCTCAGGCTCAGCAGTGCACACATGCAAGTGCAGAAATGGGCTGCTGGCCTCTAAACTGCCATGCCCTATTATATGCTAGGGACTTAGAGGTAGTTTTAATCCCCTGCCCTATTATATACTAGGGCCTTACAGGGGAGGTCATGCCAATCACAGGGGTACCCCAACCCATAGTGTACCCAAGAGTATGTAGGTGTTTTCACTGTATTCTAAGTGTCTTTCCGCATAGCACTGGCTCCGGGCCTGGTTAGGCAGAGCCCAGGGTCAGTCAGAGTCAGTCACCACCAGTACCAGTCAGCAAAAGTTGGGGGTGCGCAGGGCACAGGATGACTTTGCAACAAGGCCTCTTTCTGCACCTCTGTTGGTTCTTTCTGCATATCGCTCGCTTCTTTCTGCACCTTTCATCCGTTTTATGGACTTCTGTTGCCTCTTTCTGTATTTCTCTTGCTTCTCTCTGCACCTTTCTGCACATGCCCTACCTCTGTAGGCATAGTTGGAAATTAGCATTCAAAAAACCTTAGAAATTCACTGAAAAAAACCATAGGTTTCAGGGTTGTTATAGTCAGAAATTAGCATTTAAAAAACCTTTGTAATTCACTGAAAAAACCATTGGTTTCAGGGACGTTATAGTTATAGTTAGCTGGACATTTTACTCGTACAAAACCAGAGAAATTCGGCCATTATAGTTAGTTGAGCTAACTATAACTCGCGCTTCTGCAATGCACTGCTGATGACGTCACATCTTACATCACTCATGACATGGTCAGTGACATCACTGATGACATCACTGATGACATCTCAAATGACATCACTGATGACATCACTGATGACATCATCCATGTGATCATCTGATGCACCTCCTCACACCCTATTAAAACCTTTGATACACCCACTCTAAAATACAGAATGCCATTCTTGAAACTATAGACACACCAATACCAGTTAGTACCTACCCACTCACTAATTCCTAGATCTACACATATATCTACTCACTCACCCATACAGTCACTCATACATGCAGTCACTCATCAATACAGCCACTATTATATGGAGTCATACACCTATACAGACACTCACACACCACCACTCACCCATAGAGTTACTCACACACCTTGTCAGTCATGCAAAGAATCAATTACACTCCCATTTACTCACCTATACAGTTATACACACACCACCTCACTTATTCATACAGATACTAACACATACTTACCTTCTTATTCAATCATTGACACAAGCACACACTCATGCAAACAGCCCCTCTCACAATCACTCACTCTCACATATAGTTAGTTATATACTCCAACACTCACATATACTGCCTTTCACATATGTAGTTACTCACACATAAACCACTGAGACATCCATTCACTCACCGACACAGCCATACGCACACTCACTCACCCATACAGCCCCTCTCAGATGCACTCATGAACCCATACACTCACTGAATCACCCACTCACACATCCATGCCGGGAGTTACACCCCCAACACACACAGACACCAACACAGACACTCAAGCATCCATACAGGTACTCAGACAACCAATCAATAACCCAAATAGACACTCATGTAGCTAATCACCAACCCATGCAGCCACTTACACACCAACTGACAGACTGATACCGACATTCACACAGATTAGTCATTTACCCATGCATTCACTAAGACACATTTAATCACTCACTTATACAGTCAGACACGCACCCACAAAATCATCCTAACAGACACTCATACACCCACTCATTCTTCGAATACACCTTGGCGTATATATAGATAACATTCTTAAACTTTTCAGAAACACTCAGTCACTGGAAGATGTCATCAGTGATGTCATTTGAGATGTCATCAGTGATGTCACTTACCATGTCATCAGTGATGTAATATGTGACGTCATCAGCAGTGCATTGCGGGGGCGCGAGTTATAGTTAGCTCAACTAACTATAACGGCCGAATTTCTCTGGTTTTTATGAGTGAAATGTCCAACTAACTATAACGTCCCAGAAACCTGTGGTTTTTTCAGTGAATTTCTATGGTTTTTTAAATGCTAATTTCTAAATATAACGCCCCTGAAACCTATGGTTTTTTAAATGATAATTTCTAACTATAACGACCCTGAAACCTATGGTTTTTTCAGTGAATTTCTAAGGTTCTTTAAATGCTAATTTCTAACTATATTATCCCTGAAACCTATGGTTTTTTCAGTGAATTTCAAAGGTTTTTTAAATGCTAATTTCTAACTATAACGTCCTTGAAACCTATGTCTTTTTCAGTGAAAAAAAAAAATATATATATACTCAATCGACATTTTCAATGAACAAACTGTTTCCCAACTCAAACGTTTACATCACAAGGTTGAAAACTCGAAAAGTAAATACAACCAGCGTACTATGAATTACCCTAAGCTTATCAATCGATTGGAAAAAGACAACTCTATTGTTATCAGGAATGCTGACAAAGGCGGTAACACAGTTATTTGGGACAAAAAGGAATATATCAAGGAGGCACTATCACAACTAAGTGACCAAACATGCTATACAAAATGCAATGGGGTGGAACTAAAGCAAACATATAAAAACTACAATACCAAATTAAATACTTGGAAAACGAAGAAATTAATAACTAAAGATGAATTCAATTTTTTAAATAATGATCACCCAGTAACTCCTTCAATTTATTTTATCCCAAAAATTCCCAAAGATTCTCAGCATCCGCCAGGAAGACCAATCATATCAGCTCAAAATGGATTCTTAGAGCATACCTCACAATATGTGGACTATTTTTTACAAGGGTTTGTCCAAACACTACCATCTTACGTGCGGGACACTAATGATTTTTTAAACAAACTGAATAACTGTACTTGGCATGATAACTATCTTTTATTAGCACTTGATGTGACGTCACTTTATACAAGCATAAAACATTGTGATGGGCTCAATGCACTGAAATACTTTCTATCCAAAAGGTCAGAACCACAGACACAACACAGTTAAATGCTAGTAGAAATGGTGTCATTTTGTTTGGATAATAATGTATTCATGTTCAAAAATATGTTGGATAAGCGAACCAGAGGCGCAGCTATGGGAGCCTGCTTCTCCCCCAGCTATGCGTGTCTTCACATGGGCTGGTGGGAGGAGCTGGTACTCAAAACCAAATACAAGGAAGAGATACAGAACAACATCATTGTATGGCTACACTATATCGATGATCTTTTTGTAATATGGAAAGGCACACATCAAGCAGCCCAGGAATTTATTGACAATATTAATGAAAATACATTGAATTTACATTTTACTGCCACAGTGAGTACAGACTCAGTTAATTTTCTAGATATGCAGGTATACATAACAGACAACAAGATAGAAACAAAACTCTATCGTAAAGAAACAACAGGCAATGCCACTTTGCACGCCAGCAGCGCACACCCACGTCACTTAATCAATAGCATCCCCTATGGGGAAATGCTAAGACTCAGAAGAGTAAATAGTGATTCAGTGTCTCTCAAACAGGCTCAGATAGAAAGTAAGAAAAGATTCTTGGAAAGAGGTTATTCTTCCAAAACCATAGACAGTGCCATTACCAAATCCATGCTATGAAAAAACAAGGAGACCCAAATACAATTGGTCAGGGACCTTTGGGTAATTGAACTATTTCTAAAGACAGTGGTCCCCAGACAGAAAATAAGTTATAAATCAATAAATATAGACCCAATCAGTACTATATTGTAGACATCTGTCCAGCCGGACAGATATTTAATATGCAGTCAAATAATGTTTACAGACAATAAACATGGAACAGTTTAAGTGGGACACAAGCCTGCATCCAACTTAGCAAGAAAGACGTACAACATAAAGTAAGGGGTTCAGGCAAAGGAAATTGTTTGTTTCAAGCACATTTCTAATAGAACAAACAGAATATACATGAGACACCATTACATAGAAATTAGAACATTTTCAAAGGGTGTATATGGTGTACAAGGTGTCGACGGCGTTTCGATCCCTTAAAAGAATAATGGGATCATCCTCAGGACATTATAAATAACATGCCTGTTTTCATATGGCTTAAATTGCCAACGTGAAGAATGGAGCTGTGACAAAAGGTCTTGAGAATCAAGAAGAACGGAAGGCCACCGGCATAGGATCTGTAGGGATGGTGGTTTTAGTTATAATCCTGGGGAGTATGCACCGGAGTCAAGATTCCGGTTAAGAGAGTTCCATTGTGGACATAATTCCAATGAAAAGCAAGCCGCATTTGCAGTCTTGAGCCATAATACAGGCCAGTGCGTATGTAATCTAGGGTCTGTCACAGCCTGGGTGCTTCCGGTCACATGTCAATAGAACGCTCAGATTTGATACAGGGCAACCACAAGAAAGTGAGCACTGAGATCAAACAACAGGCCCTTTCTCTATCACCTAAACAACAAGAATTTAGAGTGATTATGGAATTTAGTAAGCAGCACAAGGAAATCCGTAACATCATAAAGTGTAATTGGCCCCTGATATTGGATGATCCCATCATAGGAACCTCTCTACCCAACAACATATCAATCACCTATAGCAGGGCACCGTCAATGAGGGACAAACTGGTTAAAACAAGTCCAGAGATTATTGAAAGCTGCAGCTGGTTAACTATGCATAAAGGGTTTTACAAATGCAAAGAGTGCAAAGCTTGCCAACAGAGGGTTAATACTACAACATATATTACCCCTTTTAGCCCCAAGAAACATAAAATCCAGAAACTTCTCACTTGCAAAACGGAATTTGTGGTGAATGTCCTGATATGTCCATGTGGCTTACAATATATTGGAAGCACCAAACTCCAAGCCCACAAACGCATTTTACAACACATGCGCGCTATTAACAACCAGGACAACACATACCCTGTTGCCAGACACTTCAGGGACTATCACAATTCTAGGAGTGAGGATTTGAAATATTACCTCATAGACTCAGTACCAGCGAGTCGGAGAGGTGGCAACAGAGAGGACAAATTACGCAAGTTAGAAACACGATATATTCTGGAAATGAATTCTAAACAGCAAGGGGGCTCAATGTTACAGATGATTTATATACCTGCATCTAGAGTAGTACATCAACAAGCAAGATTCAAATATTGGTGTCACCACAATTGTATCATAAATAGAACATCTTTTAACTTTTGTACCGGATATTTTTTTTTTTAAATATTTTTTTATTGGTTTTTTCCGTGTACAGCACAGCATATATCTATTGATTATGGCCAAAAAAGGATAAATAATCAATATACATTTTAACAATTCATTGTAAACATACACCACATAATACAACCCCTAGAAAAAGAAAGAAACAATTCTTCTAAAGTTAAAGGCTGTAATCATGAGGTAAAATAAATGAAAAAGAAAGAGCTATCCATCAGATAAATGAGAGGAAAAAGAGAAAGAGAAAATAAATAATACAGGATAACAAATGAGAAGCTAGCATAAGGACAAACTATATCATGACTCGAATTTTTATGCATAAAAACAAAAATATCTAGAAACCATTATGAGCCAGCGACTCCTTCCAACTATACATAGGGGCCCATATGCGTCTGCCTAGGATTTTCCCTCTTTTACCCTTCCTTTCACATATTTCCCTTTCCAGATTAAATATCGAGAGCAGCCGGGCTAACCATAACTTAAATGTTGGTGCGGCTTGATCTAACCAGCCTGAAGCGACAGTTATTCGTAATACAGCCATAGCCAAAAAAAGAAAATAATCCGCCGTCGATTGCCCCTGGCTATTATCCACCCCGAGAAGCATTAAGGCTGGAGTTAATTTAATTTTATGGCCCAAGGAGGATAAAAAAAATGCTGTAATAGATAATTTAATCCTATCAAGGCCTGGACAAGTGGAAAACATATGGACTAAATCCGCGTTAAATGAATTACACCGTGGATATGTAATACCCTCTTGTCCCCCCCATTGTGAAATCTTAGCCGGTGTATAATATAAAGAGAAAGCTGTTTTATAATGCTGGGCCCGTAGCCCAGCTAAACTTAGTACTGTCCGCGCCAGCTCTAAAGACTGAAAAAAATTATCCAAATCAGTTCCCAGCCTGTCTTCCCATTTTTTGCCATGTTTTTCAAGATCATCCACTTTTGTTACAACTAATTCTTTATAACTCTCTGATAGGTGGGGCCGATGGGTAGTATTGAATTGTGTTTTTTCCGGGGAGCCTTTTACTTTATGTTCACTATATGGTTCTACGGCTGATGATCCGAAGCATTGGAATATTTAGATATTGAGCTAGCAAATTGGCCTACCCCACTGTTAATGTGTGGTGATTTTAATATTGATGGCTCTGGTGTGTTATGGGACAGTTATGGAGGCATTTACGTGGGACGCAAGAAGAGAGTCTTTAAGGCTCTCACAAATTTAGTTAATAATCATGGTCTAATAGATTCATGGCACCAATTAATGGCAACGATCCCGGCAGTTTTTAGGCTTGACTACTTTTTTATTTCACATTCATTAGGGTATCGGGTTAAAATTGAGAAGCACCCTAGAATACTTTCTGACCACAACCCCCTTGTCCTTACACTGGCGTTTACTAGTGTAGCACAGGTTGAGCGGATCTGGACATTTGAAAGAGGGCTTTTGTTAGACCCTGACTATATCATCCATATGAAGAAATGGATCAAAATATATTGGGATATAAACAGATATAGCGCTCCCGCTGGGATTGTATGGGACGTTTTTAAAGCCGGGATTAGGGGGGAGACACTTAGTTATAGCCTCTCACGACAGAAAAGGGAGAAGCAACGTGAGGCACTGCAGAATAAAAATCTAGTTAAAATAGAGGAGGAGTTGGCAACTGCAGTAAAGATAGGGTTACCCTTAGAGGATATTATTCTCAGGCTAGCCTGGGCAAAGGCAGAAATTGGTGATCGTGCCGCATCAAAGGCGGCAGAACTCTTCTTAGCCAAAAAAGAACAGTGCCATGAATTCAGCGAACGAGTGGGCCATTTGCTGGCAGTTAGACTTAGGCAAAGAAGCGTGGGATGCGAAATAAATCAAATTATAGACAAACGCGGAAGTCTAATTACGGACCCATCAGGGATTCAAGAAGTATTTCGGCAATTTTACCAACAACTATATGATGCAGCACCCCCCATACAGCAGAGTCAGATTCAGGGCTATCTCAATGATATACCATTGCAGAACATTGAAAGTGAGGATAGCATTAAACTTGAGGCAGCATTAACACAGGATGAGATTTTTTGCGCTTTAAAGAACCTCCCCTCAGGGAAGGCCGCTGGCCCTGACCAGATCCCCCTTGAATTTTATAAAAAAAATTGGGAAGAAGTTGGTTCTGATTTGATTAAAATATTATGTCTGGCACAACTTGGGGGTTCAATTCCAGATTCTTGGTCTGGGGCAGATATCATTATAATTTAAAAAAGGGGAAACCACCCCAGGAACCAGGGTCATACCGGCCAATTACTTTAATAAATAGTGACGTAAAGATACTATCTAAGGCTCTTGCTAGTAGGTTAAATTCTATAATTGGAAAGGTAATATTCCCATATCAACGTGGGTTTATTCCGGGGAGAGGGACCACTCAACACATTCGGCGGGCAATAACCCTATTCGATGCAGCAGAAGTCTCAGGGGACCCTATGGCTCTGCTGCTCTTAGACGCAGAGAAGGCCTTTGATAGGGTCTCCTGGGATTATTTATGGGAGGCATTGAGATGGTTTGGTTTAGGACAGGGGTTTATCAAGGCTATCAGCAATTTATATAAAGCTCCAACAGCTCGCCTTAGAATTAATGGGAAATACACCGCATCTTTCGATATAAAAAGAGGCACCAGGCAGGGGTGCCCATGTTCACCCCTTCTTTTGCTATTTATATAGACCCCCTATTACGGCAATTTGAATCTAGCCGGGAAATCAAGCCTATCATATATCATGAGATACCCACAAAGGTCCTTGCATATGCAGATGACGTGGCTTTGGTAACATCTAATCCCGTAACAGCAATAAAGGCTGTTGAGGATATAGCTCTAGCTTTTGGAGAAATTTCGGGATACGCATTAAACAATCAGAAGACCCAGATTGTAGTGAATGGGGAGATTGCTAGTTCTGATCCGCGTATGTTAGACTCAGTGGTGTATCTTGGGATTATTATAACCTCAGACTTGAATAAATTAGTGGCTATGAATATTGCTCCAATAATACGGAAGGCAAATATAGATCTTGATAGATTCCACAATCTACACCTATCACTGGTTGGCCGCTGTAATGTGATTAAAATGGTTCTTCTCCCAAAGATCTTATATTTATTCAGGGCAATCCCTTGGAATTCGAGAAAAATGGCTTACTAGTTTAGATAATATGACCAATCGATTTTTGTGGGCACATGGCAAAACAAGAAGGGCTTTACGATATATGTCTTTACCCTTGGAAAGAGGTGGATGGGCTGTCCCAGATTTCAAGTTTTATTATTGGGCTGCGGCATTTCAGTATATGTGTGGGATGATTGGTGGGGGTGTTATAGATCCAGATTGGTATATATATAATACATATTTAAACTTTAAAGAAAAACACATTCACTGGATGATGTCATCAGTGATGTCATTTGAGATGTGATCAGTGATGTCATCAGTGATGTCACTGACCATGTCATGAATGATGTAATATGTGATGTGATCAGCAGTGCATTGCGGGGGCGCGAGTTATAGTTAGCTGAACTAACTATAACAGTGGAATTTCTATGGTTTTGTACGAGTGAAATGTCCTGCTAACTATAACGTCCCTGAAACCTATGGTTTTTTCAGTGAATTTCAAAGGTTTTTTAAATGATAATTTCTAACTATAACGTGCCTGAAACCTATGGTTTTTTCAGTGAATTTCAAACGTTTTTTAAATGATAATTTCTAATTATAATGTTCATTAAACCTATGGTATTTTCAGTGATTTTAAATTATCATTCCATTCTCAACCTAGTGAAAACAGCCAATATCGCCAGTTTTCCAACAATAGCTTCCGCAAAAAAATTCGCCACAAATGAGACCGACAACTAACGCTAATAACATGCAGAGTAGGCATTCCCGTGCAAAAATAACACGAAAACACCACATCCCGATATTTTGAACGAGCAGCCAAATCTGGGGTGCGATCCAAAAACAGGCGATAAGCTGCGTTAGCAGTAGGAATTTAACATCTGCCTTTTACTGGTGTAAAGCAGGACGACTACCTACAGTGTGAAAGGGAGCCCAGCCCAGAACCACATCTGAAGACCAACACATGTCATAGAGCTACTGACCATGCAGCTCCGACACCCAAGAAGGCCACAACACCCACTGCCATCACCCTCAGGACCTCCCCCCGGACCACCCCCTCCCTACTACCACCGAGGCAGCGCAGAACAGGACAGCGGACCTTCCAAAAATGGCATGGTCCCTCAGCCACACAATAGCTGAATCTTGGGAGATGTGGCAACCAAGTATGTGTGAAGGATGCAAGTCACCCATCAATAAAAATGCACACAATACCAAGTGTAGCGGTGATGTGGTGGACAGACCTCACTATGCAGAGCACAAACCTCTCCATGTGGACAAATACTGCTGGTGCTTGTAGTGTTGTGGACAATAGACGCAACCATGTTACCTCAGGCAGTGGGGAAGATCTCGGTCATGTAGCTGTGTTGACCCCCCCTGGAAGCGGAAGCGGAGTGTGCTGGTCCAATGTACACCACTCCAGCGTAGAAGTATGAATAAATAGGCTGGGGCTGTGGGCGTGGTTCACTTGTGGGAAGGCCAAAGCGTCTGCCAGGGTGGCAGCCCTCACCCTGCCACGAGGCCTCCGACGTGACCGCCGACCTCCTCGACACAGGCCTGCTGCGAACCCAGCAGCAGAGCACCACAGACTTATGTCTGTACAGACTACTGCCTTCGATCTACACTGCGGACAGCAGGGCTCACAATTCAGATCGAGTCGCGATTGCAGATGACGCACTCCAGTAGGGAAGAGACATTGATCCCAGTGCGGCCCGCGCGGACCACGCATCATCGCAGACTGCGCACACACTGAGTGCTTCAGGTGCCACTAACTCAGTGCACTACAAGTCAACGCCACGTGGACTTATTAAGACAGAATTCATTAGGCAAAAGACATTGCTACCAGTGCGGCCCGCCCGGACCATGCATCATCGCAGGCTACACACACGCTGGTTGCTTCAGGTAACACTAACTGTACAGCTCAACTCAACGCCACGTGGCTGTGGGCCCTTGCTGACCGCTGCCTCCGGCCTACACTGTGGTCATCAGGGCTCACATTTAAAATTGACTCTTGATTCATTAATTGCAGAGTCCATTAGGCAACTAAGTATTACGTCCCTAAAACCTACATAATATCCTTTTAGTATCCTTGCTTCAAGAACTTGTTTTATATCAGTTATAGCTTTAGTACAATGACCAAATGCATCTTGCAAGTCCAAAGGAACACTGAATGGCAGTCTACACTGCGGACAGCAGAGCTCACAATTCAAATTGAGTCTTGATTTATTAATTGCAGACAGAATTGTACTCTATGTCCTCGAATTTTGTCAAGAGGAAGTGACAAAAAGCACTCCTTGATGTCTGTGCTGACTAGTGCCTTCGATCTACACTGTGGTCAGCAGGGCTCACAATTCAGATCGAGTCGCGATTGCAGATGTCGCAGTCCAGTAGGCAAGATACATTGCATCATCGCTGGCTGCGCACATGCTGAGCGCCACACCTACCACTAACTCTATGCAGCTCAAGTCAACGCCACGTGGCTCTGGGCTCTTCCTGACCACTGCCTCTGGCCTACACTGTGGTCAGCAGGGCTCACAATTCAGATCGAGTCGCGATTGCAGATGACGCAGTCCAGTAGGCAAGAGACATTGCATCATCGCTGGCTGCGCACACGCTGAGCACCACACCTACCACTAACTCTACGCAGCTCAAGTCAACGCCACGTGGCTGTAGGCCCTTCCTGACCGCTGCCTCCGGCCTACACTGTGCTCAGCAGGGCTCACAATTCAAATTCAGTCTTCATTCATTAATTTCAGAGTCCAGTAGGCAACTAACTATAACGTCCCTGAAACCTACATATTTCGACAGTGTATTCCATAAATGTTTCATCTTTTGTTCCATACACCTACACTGCGGTTAGCAGAGCTCACAATTTAAATTGAGACATGATTTATTTATTGCAGAGAGAATTGTACTCTATGTCCTCGAATTTTGTAAACAGGAAGTGACTAAAAGCATTCTTCGATGTCTGTGCTGACTACTGCCTTCGATCTACACTGCGGATAGCAGGGCTCACAATTCACATCGAGTCGCGATTGCAGAAGACTCAGTCCAGTAGGCAACAGACATTGCTCCCAGTGCGGCTCGCCCGCACCACGCATCATCGCTGGCTGCGCACACGCTGAATGCTTCTGATGCCCCTATCTCAGTGCAGCACAACTCATGAACCCTTTATGATACAATGTTTTGTGTATAATTTCACATCTGCTGCCCCTACCTCAGTGTACCACAAGTCATGGACCCTTTACGATACAATCTTGTGTGTATTATTTCACATCTGTTGCCCTTACCTTAGTGCAGCACAAATCATTGACCCTTTATGATTGAATTTGTGTGTCTGATCAAATGATTACTGTTGTACTTGTTGCCAGCACCAACCATTCCCGGATGGCTGGCTTACACTCACCCCACACGCATCCAGCACAGACGTCACTGGACATGTGACCCTGGTAATAAAAATGAGTCGAGCGCACGTGCCGGTACCCAGTTCCAGTATCTATCTGTGTCCGTGTGTTCATTATGTATGCAAGATGCTGCCCCTGGGCCCTACCACATTACATTGTGCTGTGGACAGGGTATGCAACCATGTTACCTCTGGCAGTGGGGAAAACTTCGGTTATGTAACTTTCTCTCGGTCATTGTACAAGTACGTACGTAGAGACTGGATCATTAGAGTACTGCAAGGAGAGTGTATAGTGAATTTATAAGTGCTTGGAGATTGGCGGAGTAATTGTATAAGTACATATGTTGGCGCAGCCTAACCCCGAACACAAGCTTGGCTCTAATTGGCTGCCCTCCATGTGCCAAAAACTGAAACTTGAACTTTGCATGGCCCTGTATTGCTACAGCTGCAACACTCCACTGAATGTGCAATAAACATTCATATCCACACAGATGTGTCATGTCCACCATCTTTCATGTGTGGAACTATGGATGAATGTAGGGTCAGTGATTCCCCGTACCTTCCATGTTGGCCATGTTGTGGGACTTGGCTCACAGAGTGACACATTGGCGCTTGAGACCCGGGTGACGTCAGCACTACAACAGGGACACCCGCATCAGTTGATTCCTCATACAGCCCAGAACGGAGCCACGCCCATAGCTCCGGAGTCATTCTTCACAGCCTCACGCAGGACTGGCATACGCCAGGCCAGCCCACTCCGCTTACGCTGACAGGGAAGGACAACAACGCTACATGGCCCAGATTTTCATTGCAGTGATCTGCTGGTCACACCTTAGTTGTCAGTACGCCACAGCCACTCCCTCACGGCTAGTATACACCCACACCACACCCATCCAGCACAGGCGTCACAGGACACGTGACCCTGCCAATAAAAAAGACCGGGCGCACGTGCTCGACGCCATTTCAGAGTTGCTCGCACCGGATGCACTGCGGCCGGCACAGGCACACCGGCACGGGATGGTGACTTTCGGTCCACTGAGGTACAGGTACTGTAACTCCTGAGTGGGTGTACAGCCTGCGGTGATGGCCCGTCCCGGTGGTCTGGACAGCTCTGGTTTTGTGTGCCTTGCTGGACCGCAGTGTAGGCCTGAGCCATCAGACAGCGCAGGCCTACCGGCACTTGGCGTCACCTCGCTGGTCACAGAGTTAGTGGCACCGCAAGGGCTGAGCGGGTGTGCAGCCTGCGATGGAAAGCCCGGGGCACTGGTATGTCCTCTGCCATGGCGAAATCAAGACCCAGCACCAAATGTGAGACCTAGTGGCCTGCGGAGCGGGGCTGCATGCTATGCAGGGTGCCGTGTCCGTGGGCCCTAGGCTTGGGGCTTGCAGTGGCACGTGGTAGGCCCTCTTTTCTACACGCAGGTTGCGAAAGGTGAGCAGAGAGGCTTGTTAGCGCAGCGGCGGGCAGTGACCTCCGGGCAGTGGGAGTGGATGGGGTGCAGCAGCCTGGGTGCGCAGCAGTGGGCAGACACATCTGGGCAGTGGAAGTGGATGGGGTGCAGCAGCCTGGATGCACAAAGGCGGGACAGAGAATTAGGCGTGTGCAGTTGTATGTACTCTGCCATTACTGATTCCATCCTACGTTTCAGATTAGTAAGCTTGAGGGCTTCACTATGTTCCGGCACGTGGTTGGAGACACACCGGTGATGGAAAGGTGAGCTGTGAGGGTTTTGTCCACAGTGTGGGCACTCACTGTCCCTCTCCATCTCTTCCTTTCTCTCCCTCACACTCTTTCTCTATCTCTTCCTCTCTCTCACACTGTTTTTTTCTTTCTCTCTCTCTACCTCTCTCTCTCTTTCTCTCTCTCTCACTCTACCTCTGTTTCTCTCTTGCTCTTTCTCACACTGTTTC
Source organism: Calotriton arnoldi (assembly GCA_963921515.1). NCBI lineage: Eukaryota > Metazoa > Chordata > Amphibia > Caudata > Salamandridae > Calotriton > Calotriton arnoldi. The sequence continues at coordinate 217,921 of CAWUFW010016206.1, read as the reverse complement.
TCTCTTTCTCTCTCTCTTCCTCTCTCTCACTGTTTCTCTCTCTCTTCCTCTCTCTCTCACTCTTTCCCTCTGTCTACCTCTCACTGTTTCTTTCTTTTTCTCTCTCTTCCTCTCTGTCACTCTTTCTCTCTCTCTCTCTCCTTTGATGGACGCATGACGCACAATGTTCTCTTGCTTTTTGTCTAGCAGGCTGTGATTCACATATTGACGACCCCCCCGCGACAAGGACCTCCCACCACGAGGCGATGACTTCAGTCCCACTGAGTTAGTGCCACCAGAGCTGAGCGCGTGTGCAGCCTGTGATGATGCGTGGCCATCCTGCAATCAAAACCCACTTTGAATTGTGAGCTCGGCTTGACCGCGTGTATGCAACGCCTGAGGAGGTTGCTTCGGCACGTGGTGGACCCTCTTAGACACATGCCGGTGGAGGAAGGTGAGCAGAGTCTTGTTTCCGCAGCAGCGAGCAGTCACCTCTGGGCGGTGGGAGTGGATAGTGTGCAGCACCCTGCGTGCACAAGAGCGGGCAGACAACTCCGACCAGTGGGAGTGGATGGGGTGCAGCAGCCTGGGTGCACAGGAGCGGGCAGACACCTCTAGGCAGTGGGAGTGGATGGGATGCAGCAGTCTGGGTGCGCAGGAACGAGCAGTCACCTCCGGGCAATGGGACTGGATGGGGTGCACCAGCCTGGGTGCACAGCAGCGGGCAGACACCTCTGGGCAGTGGGAGTGGATGGGGTACAGCAGCCTGGGTGCGCAGAGGCAGGCAGACACCTCTGGGCGGCGGGAGTCGATGGGGTGCAGCAGCCTGTGCAGCGGCAAAACAGAGAATTAGGCATGTGCAGTTGTATGTACTCTGCCATTACTGATTCTATACTATGTTTCAGATGACTAAACTTCAAGACTGCACTATGTCCCGGCACGTGGTTGGAGACACTCCGGTGGCAGAAAGGTGAGCTGTGAGGATTTTCTCCACAGTGTTAACACTCACACTCCCTCTCCATCTCTTCCTTTCTGTCACTCACACTCTTTCTCTCTCTCTCACTCTCTATCTCTTCCTTTCTCTCTCTCACACTCTTTCTCTCTTTCTATGTCTTTTCCTCTCTCTCTCTCTCTCTCTCTCATTCTTTCTTTCTCTCTCTCTTCCTCTCTGTCTCACTCTTTGTCTCTCTCTACCTCTCTCTCACACTGTTTCTCTCTTTCTCTCTCTCTTCCTTGTATCTCACTCTTTCTCTCTTTCTCTCTCTCTTCCTCTCTCTCACTCTTTCTCTCTTTCTTTGTCTTCCTCTCTCTCACTCTTTCTTTCTCTATCTCTTCCTCTTTCTCACTCTTTCTCTCTCTCTCCTTTCATGGATGCATGACGCACATTCTTATCTTTCTTTTTCTCTTGCAGGCTGTGATTCACAAATTGTCGAGGGATGACACGCCATACCTGTACCTACTTTTATTTTGTTGTTTTGTTTAAATAAAATGTTTTATATGTAAATCCATAGATGACTGAGATTCTTATTTGTCCAACCTCACATGCATCTTCTTTACTATAATTGTGCGACATCAGCCAATTTGTTACGTTCCAGATTTCCTAAGGTTGCTGTCACATTTTTTTGTGTGGGGGGGAGGTGAGAGGGGGATGGCGGACAAGGGGCTGGTGGCGAGGGGGTGTCGGAGCAGTGTTGGGTGTCCGAGCTGCATGATTGTTGGCTCCATTGCATCTGTTGTCATTCACTTTGAAAGTTAAAAATATCGTCTCAAATACTTAACCACTACTACAAATCACATAACACACCTTCTTAATTTCTAATTTACCTTCGTAGTTGGTATGCAGATTTCAAATGTCACAAACGCATGCAATTCTTTTCTTGTCACACAGTAGATCTAATGCACCGCTTTCATCAAGAATGGAACCAGTAATGGCAGAATTTCCCTGTTGCTCCACACATAAATACATATAAAGAACAAATCAAAATAGTTCCGTATTTTTTTTAGATTGCAAAACCTCTCTTTATTGGTTATTTTTTAACTTTCCATATAAACAGTTTTTTTAAGGACACATACAGGTGAAAAGTTCAAGGTATTGTATCACCACTTTCTTGAACATTCTACGACACGTGCAGGTTAAAAGTTCATCATTTTTTTAAACCTACCGATATTTCTTTTTGCAACATTTTTTTCAACATTTAACGGCACGTGGAGGTCAAAAGTTCACCATTCTTTCAAGTTTGAACTGCACCTTCCAAATACAATTAGCAGGTGTGGTTGAGCTGAGCAAATTTCATCCTATAATATGTACTCCACGTATAAACTGCTTTTTATTAACCAATCACAAAGATGCTTTTCATCAAAACTAATATACACCCTACTTTTTAGGACACAATACATTTCATCTCCCAATCGGTTAACGTTTTGTATGTAAAAAAAAAGTAGTTCCCCATGTTTAAACATATTTTTTATTCTAGGAACAGACTGCATGAGCTACAGACATTTATCCATATCTTGTAGCCATACCTTCAAAATGCTAGTGTGGATTGTAGGACATAGCTATGTTTTCTGGTGCAAGAGGTATGCAGAACAGAGACGTATTGACTTAGACCTAGGTTTACAAAATGTGCACATTAAATGGTTTGCACAGAGAGGATTGAAGTGGCACCAATTGCTCCCTTTGGCTAAAACCTGTTTGCATCTCCAACACCCTGATCTCATGATTGTGCACTGTGGTGGTAACGACCTAGGCACATTGACTGGGGTAGGTTTGGAAATGCTTATGAAAGACACCTTTGGACAATTGATGTTACTTTTGCCTCAAACTGTCTTTGTATATTTCGATATATGCCAAAGCGAGAAGTGGAAATGGTCAAACCAATTTTGTCATAAGATTGAGAAATCTAGGAAGAATGTCAACAAAGCTGTGTCTGCATACCTCAGAGACCATAGAATGGGGTCGATTTACAACAACAACATACGTTTTGATATGGCTGATATCTACAGAAGTGATGGAGTACACTTCACAGATAAGGGAAACCGAGTTTTCCTGATTAACTTGAATCTGTGCATTCGCACTTACATGTAGCTCTAACTAATAAACACAAGGGCTCTTTTTACAGCCGCCTTTTATTCCCAATTTTGGCTTGCAGAGTGTCACCTGCGGGCCGTCGGGCAGGCTCGAAGAGGAAGAGCTGCGGCCCGTGGGCTCAGCTCGCAGAGGGAGACCTACGAGCCGTTGGCTCGCAAAAGCACAGCACCGTACTGGCTCACAGAGGGAGAGCTGTGGTCGGACTCGCAGAGGGAGACCAACGGGCCAACAAGCCTGCTAGCAGACACACAGCTATCACTTAATGGGCTGGCTTGCAGAGATACAGCTGCGAGCCCTTTGAGCTGCAACCCGAAGGGCTAACTCGCAGAGGGAGAATAACGGGCCGACGGGCCTCCTAGCACAGACAGAGCAACGCGCTAACGAGGTGGCTCACAGAGGTAGAGCTGCGGGCCCGACGGACTGCCTTCTAAAGGCATAGCCGCGAGCTGATGATGTGGGGAGAGTGAGCGTAAAAGGAGTATCTCGCACAGACAGACCTGCGGGATATTTTCAGTATTGCCTCGCAGAGGTAGAATTACGGATGTGATGCCTTTTAGAGGGAGAGATGCGAGCTGACGGACTGAGTCACAAAATGGCTCACAGCTCGCAGTCGCAGAGCTGCGAGCCGACGGACTGGCTTCTAAAGGCATAGCCGCGAGCTGGTGATGTGGGGAGAGGGACCGTGAAAGGGGTATCTCGCACAGACAGAGCTGCGGTATATTTTTAGTGTTGCCTCGCAGAGGTAGAACTACGGACCTGATGCCTTGCAGAGGGAGAGTTGTGAGCTGACGGACTGAATCACAAAATGGCTGCCAACACTTCCTAGTTTCAACAGTTCGCAGCCAATGAGCCGCAAGCTCGTGCTCGTAACGCTTCAGCCAATCAGATGTCAGAATTCTTAAATATCGATATCTGGAAAATTTGATATTTCTCTAAAACTACTGAACGGATTTACCCGTTTTAAACAAAAGCGTGCTTTGTGGACCAAGACCTTTCTCTGTGCCAAATGTGGCGTAATTCGGTTCAGCAGTTTGACCTGTAGCCTTGTCAAAAGTTTCCTATGGAAATTACATGGAGAAAACACGTTTTGGGACCCCCCTTTTTTCTTAGCCCCTCCTTGATGAATCCCCCCCAAACTTTTAGGATAGGAGCTGACCTGAAAAGAGGAACTTTTTGGAAAATTTCGTAAAGATTCGTCAAACGACGCCAAAGTTATAAGCACATCAAAAAATGCTTTTCCTATGGAAACGTGGTCCTAACTATAACTACCTACTGGCGACCGCCAGTAGGTAATATATATATATATATATTCACTGAAAAAACCATAGGTTTCAGGCACGTTATAGTTAGAAATTAGCATTTAAAAACCTTAGAAATTCACTGAAAAAACCATAGGTTTCAGGGATGTTATAGTTAGTTGGACATTTCACTCGTACAAAACCTGAGAAATTCCGCCGTTATAGTTAGTTCAGCTAACTATAACTCGCGCCCCCGCAATGTACTGCTGATGATGTCACATATTACATCATTCATGACATGGTCAGTGACATCACTGATGACATCACTGATGACATCTCAAATGACATCACTGATGACATCACTGATGACATCATCCAGTGACTGTGTGTTTCTATAAAGTTTAAATATGTTTTATATATATATGCCAAGGTGTATTGAAGAATGAGTGGGTGTATAAGTGTCTGGATGGAAGATTTAGTAGGTGCGTGACTGACTGTATAAGTGAGTGATTAAATGTGTCTTACTGAATGCATGGGTTAGTGACTAAACTGTGTGAATGTCTGTATCAGTCTGTCTGTTGTTGTGTAAGCTGCTGCATGGGTTGGTGAGTAGCTACATGAGTGTCTATATGGGTTATTGATTGGTTGCCTGAGTATTTGTATGGGTGCCTGAGTGTGTGTGTGTGTGTGGGTGGGAGGTGTGTGACTCTGTGCATAGATGTGTGAGTGGTTGATTCACTGGGTGTATGGGTTCAAGAGTGCATGTGGAAACAGCTGTATGGGTGGGTGAGTGTGTGTATGGGTGTGCTGGTGAGTGACTGGATGTCTCAGTGGTACATGTCCAAGTAACTACATATCTAAAAGGCAGTGTATGTGAGAGTTGGAGTATATAAATGACTATACGTGAGAGTCAGTGATTGTGAGAGTGGCTGTATGGATGAGTGTGTACTTGTATCAGTGATTGTATAAGAGAGTAAGTATGCGTTAGTATCTGTATGAATAAGTGAGGTGATGTGTGTATAACTGTATAGGTGAGTAAATGGAAGTGTGATTGAGTCTTTGCATGACTGACTAGGTGTGTGAGTAACTCTGGATGAGTGGCGGTGTGTGAGTGTCTGTATAGGTGTATGAGTGCATATTATAGTGTTGTATTGATGAGTGACTTCATGTATGAGTGACTGAATGGGTGAATGAGTGGATGTGTGTGTAGACCTAGGAATCAGTGAGTGCGTATGTAGTAACTGGTATTGGTGTGTCTATGGTTTCGAAAATGGTAGTCTGTATTTTAGAGTGGGTGTATCAAAGGTTATATTAGGATGTGAGGAGGTGCATCAGATTTTCACGTGGATGATGTCATCAGTTATGGCATTTGAGATGTCATCAGTGATGTCACTGACCATGTCATGAATGATGTAATATGTGATGTCATCAGCAGTGCATTATGGGGCGCGAGTTATAGTTAGCTGAACTAACTATAACGGCGGAATTTCTCAGGTTTTGTACGAGTGAAATGTCCAACTAACTATAACGTCCCTGAAACCTATGGTTTTTTCAGTGAATTTCTAAGGTTTTTTAAATGCTAATTTCTAACTATAACGTGCCTGAAACCCATGGTTTTTCAGTGAATATATATATATATGTGTATATATATATATATATATATATTCACTGAAAAAACCATAGGTTTTAGGGACAGTTATAGTTAGTTGGACATTTCACTCGTACAAAACCATAGAAATTCCCCCGTTATAGTTAGTTCAGCTAACTATAACTCGCGCCCCCGCAATGCACTGCTGATGACGTCACATATTACATCACTCATGACATGGTCAGTGACATCACTGATGACATCACTGATGACATCTCAAATGACATCACTGATGACATCACTGATGACATCATCCAGTGACTGTGTGTTTCTGTAAAGTTTAAATATGTTTAATATATATAGGGAAAGGCGTATTGAAGAATGAGTGGGTGTATAAGTGTCTGAATGGATGATTTAGTACGTGAGTGACTGACTCTACAAGTGAGTGATTAAATGTATCTTACTGAATGCATGGGTTAGTGACTAAACTGTGTGAATTTCTGTATCGGTCTGTCTGTTGGTTTGTAAGCGGCTGTATGGCTTTCTGAATAGCTACATGAGTGTCTACATGGGTTATTGATTGATTGTCTGAGTATCTGTATGGGTGCCTGAGTGTTTGTGTGGGTGGGGTGTGTGTGACTCTGTGCATAGATGTGTGAGTTGGTGATTCACTGGGTGCATGGTTTCAAGAGTGCATCTGTGATGGACTGTATGGGTGGGTCAGTGTGTGTATGGGTGTGTTAGTGATTGAATGTATATCTCAGTGGTACATGTGTGAGTAACTACATATGTGAAAGGTAGTATATATGTGTGTTGGAGTATATAAATGGCTATAAGTGAGAGTGTGTGATTGTGAGAGTGGCTGTATGGATGAGTGTGTACTTGTATCAGTGATTGTATAAGAGCGTAAGAATGTGCTAGTATTTGTATAAGTAAGTGAGCTGGTGTGTGTATAACTGTATAGGTGAGTAAATGGGTGTGTGATTAAGTTTTTTGCATGACTGACTAGGTGTGTGAGTACCTCTATGGATGAGTGGCGGTGTGTGAGTGTTTATATAGGTGTATGAGTGCATATGATAGTCCTGTACTGAGTGACTAAGTATGAGTGACTGTACGGGTGAGTGAGTGGATGTGTGTGTAGACCTAAGAATCAGTGAGTGGGTATGTAGTTTTTGGTGTTGGAGTGTCTATGGTTTTGAGAATGGCAGTCTGTAATTTAGAGTGGGTGTATCAAAAGTTATATTAGGGTGTGAGAAGATGCATGAAATTATCACATGGATGATGTCATCAGTGATGTCATTTGAGATGTCATCAGTGATGTCATGAGTGATGTCACTGACCATGTCATGAGTGATGTAATATGTGACGTCATCAGCAGTGCATTGCGGGGCGCGAGTTATAGTTAGCTGAACTAACTATAACGGGGAATTTCTATGGTTTTGTACGAGTGAAATGTCCAACTAACTATAACTGTCCCTAAAACCTATGGTTTTTTCAGTGAATTTCAAAGGTTTTTTAAATGCTAATTTCTAACTATAACGTGTCTGAAACCTATGGTTTTTTCAGTGAATTTCAAAGGTTTTTTAAATGCTAATTTATAACTATAACGTGCCTGAAACCTATGATTTTTTAAGTGAATTTCAAAGGTTTTTTAAATGCTAGTTTCTAACTATGCCTACAGAGGTAGGACATGTGAAGAAAGAAGAAAAACCCACAGAAAGAAGCAAAAGTTGTGCAGAAAGAACCAACAGAGGAGCAGAAAGAGGCCTTGTTGCAAAATCATCCTGTGCCCACAACTTTTTCAGACGGGTATTGGTGGTAACTGACTCTGACTAACCAGAGCCAGTGCTATGCTAAAAGACACTTAGAATACAGTGAAAACACCTACATACACTAGGGAACACTATGCGTTGGGGTACCCCTGTTATTAGCATGACCTCCTCTGCAAGTCCCTAGTACATAATAGGGCAGGGGGATTAAAACTACCTCTTAAAACGCAGCTACAGGGCGCGTTTGCACAGTGGTGAAGGGAGGGGGCCTGAGGTGACATGTGTGCAAACGCACCCCGTGGCGCGTTTTAAGTTGCGGGATTAAGTCCCCTTGAATTCTGAGGGTCCCTGGGGCCCAACTAGCCCCCAGGTACCTACAGTTAGGACCACAGAGCTGAGTTGCAGAGAGGCGTTCCGAGGCCACGCACCTTTTTCACCTCTCTGCAACGCAACTCTGTTGTGCTTACTGAAGGTACCTGGTGGGCTAGTTGGCCCCCAGGATCCCTCAGGATTCAAAGGGAATTAATTCCCCAACTTAAAACGCACCACAGGGCGTGTTTGCGCACATGTCACCTGAGGCCCCGCCCCTCCCTTCACCACTGTGCAAACGCGCCCCGTGGTGCGTTTTAAGTTGGGGGATTAGGTCACCTTGAATCCTGAGGGTCCCTGGGGCCCAACTAGCCCACTAGGTACTTCCAGTAAGCACCACAGGCCTGCGTTGCAACGCCTGTAACAAATTGTGCAGTTGTGTTTAGGTAGTGAAGAGGGTCGTGCTGGGGGTAGTGTTTTAGGGTTTAGGGTAGTGCAGTGGTGTTTGTGTAGTGTAGGGGGTCATGCTGGGGGTAGATTTAGGGTTTAGGGTAGTGCAGTGGTGTTTGGGTAGTGTAGGGAGTCGTGATGGGGAGTGTTTTAGGGTTTAGGGTAGTGCAGTGGTGTTTGGGTAGTGTAGGGGTCGTGCTGGGGGTAGTGTTTTAGGGTTTAGGGTAGTGCAGTGGTGTTTGGGTAGTGTAAGGGCCGTGCTGGGGGTAGTGATTTAGGGTAGTGCAGTGGTGTTTGGGTAGTGTAGGGGGTACTGCTGGGGGTAGTGTTTTAGGGTTTAGGTTAGTGCAGTGGTGTTTGGGTAGTGTAGGGGTACTGCTGGGGGTAGTGTTTTAGGGTTTAGGGTAGTGCAGTGGTGTTTGTGTAGTGTAGGGGGTAGTGTTTTAGGGTTTAGGGTAGTGCAGTGGTGTTTGTGTAGTGTAGGAGGTCATGTTTTAGGGTTTAGGGTAGTGTAGTGGTCTTTGGGTAGTGTAGGGAGTCGTGCGGGGGTAGTGTTTTAGGGTTTAGGGTAGTGTAGGGGTCATGCGGGGGTAGTGTTTTAGGGATTAGGGTAGTGCATTGGTGTTTGGGTAGTGTAGGGGGTCATGCGGGGGGTAGTGTTTTAGGGTTTAGGGCAGTGCAGTGGTGTTCGGGTAGTGTAGGGGGTCGTGCTGGGGGAGTGTTTTAGGGTTTAGGGCAGTGCAGTGGTGTTCGGGTAGTGTAGGGGGTCGTGCTGGGGGAGTGTTTTAGGGTTTAGGGCAGTGCAGTGGTGTTCGGGTAGTGTAGGGGGTCGTGCTGGAGGGAGTGTTTGAGGGTTTAGGGCAGTGCCGTGGTGTTCGGGTAGTGTAGGGGGTCGTGCTGGGGGTAGTGTTCTAGGGTTTAGGGCAGTGCAGTGGTGTTTGGGCAGTGTAGGGGGTAATGCTGGGGGTGGTGTTTTAGGGTTTAGGGCAGTGCAGTGGTGTTCGGGCAGTGTAGGGGGTCGTGCTGGGGGTGGTGTTTCAGGGTTTAGGGCAGTGCAGTGGTGTTCGGGCAGTGTAGGGGGTGGTGTTTCAGGGTTTAGGGCAGTGCAGTGGTGTTCGGGCAGTGTAGGGGGTCGTGCAGGGGTGGTGTTTCAGGGTTTAGGGCAGTGGTGTTCGGGCAGTGTAGGGGGTCATGCTGGGGGTGGTGTTTCAGGGTTTGGGGCAGTGCAGTGGTGTTCGAGCAGTAACGGGGGTCGTGCTGGGGTGGTGTTTCAGGGTTTAGGGCAGTGCAGTGGTGTTCGGGCAGTGTAGGGGGCGGTGCAGGGGGTGGTGTTTCAGGGTTTAGGGCAGTGCAGTGGTGTTTGGGCAGTGTAGGGGTGCTGCAGGGGTGGTGTTTCAGGGTTTAGGGCAGTGCAGTGGTGTTCGGGCAGTGTAGGGGGTCATGCAGGGGGTGGTGTTTCAGGGTTTAGGGCAGTGCAGTGGTGTTCGGGCAGTGTAGGGGTCGTGCTGGGGCTGGTGTTTCAGGGTTTAGGGCAGTACAGTGGTGTTCGGGCAGTGTAGGGGTCGTGCTCGGGCTGGTGTTTCAGGGTTTAGGGCAGTGCAGTGGTGTTCGGGCAGTGTAGGGGGTCGTGCTGGGGCTGGTGTTTCAGGGTTTAGGGCAGTGCAGTGGTGTTCGGGCAGTGTAGGTGGTCGTGCTGGGGCTGGTGTTTTAGGGTTTAGGGCAGTGCAGTGGTGTTCGGGCAGTGTAGGGGGTCATGCTGGGGCTGGTGTTTCAGGGTTTAGGGCAGTGCAGTGGTGTTCGGGCAGTGTAGGGGGTCTTGCTGGGGCTGGTGTTTCAGAGTTTAGGGCAGTGCAGTGGTGTTCGGGCAGTGTAGGGGGTCTTGCTGGGGCTGGTGTTTCAGGGTTTAGGGCAGTGCAGTGGTGTTCGGGCAGTGTAGGGGGTCGTGCTGGGGGTGGTGTTTCAGGGTTTAGGGCAGTGCAGTGGTGTTTGGGCAGTGTAGGGGGTCATGCTGGGGCTAGTGTTTCAGGATTTAGGGCAGAGCAATGGTGTTCAGGCAGTGTAGGGGTTTTGCTGGAGGTGGTGTTTCAGGGTTTAGGGCAGTGCAGTGGTGTTCGTGCAGTGTAGGGGGTGGTGTTTCAGGGTTTAGGGCAGCGGTGTTCAGGCAGTTTAGGGGGTCTTGCTGGGGTTGATGTTTCAGGGTTTAGGGCAGTGCAGTGGTGTTCGGGCAGTGTAGGGGGTCGTGCTGGGGGTGGTGTTTCAGGGTTTAGGGCAGTGCAGTGGTGTTCCGGCAGTGTAGGAGGTCGTGCAGGGGGTGGTGTTTCAGGGTTTAGGGCAGTGCAGTGGTGTTCGGGCAGTGTAGGGGGTCGTGCTGGGGGTGGTGTTTCAGGGTTTAGGGCAGTGCAGTGGTGTTCGGGCAGTGTAGGGTGTCGTGCTGAGGGGTGGTGTTTCAGTGTTTAGGGCAGTGCAGTGGTGTTCGGGCAGTGAAGGGGGTCATGCAGGGGGTGGTGTTTCAGGGTTTAGGGCAGTGCAGTGGTGTTTGGGCAGTGTAGGGGTCGTGCAGGGGGTGGTGTTTCAGGGTTTAGGGCAGTGCAGTGGTGTTCGGCCAGTGTAGGTGGTCTTGCTGGGGGTGGTGTTTCAGGCTTTAGTGCAGTGGTGTTCGGGCAGTGTAGGGGGTCTTGCTGGGGGTGGTGTTTCAGGGTTTAGTGCAGTGGTGTTCGGGCAGTGTAGGGGTCTTGCTGGGGCTGGTGTTTCAGGGTTTAGGGCAGTGCAGTGGTGTTCGGGCAGTGTAGGGGGTCGTGCTTTGGCTGGTGTTTGAGGGTTTAGGGTAGTGCAGTGGTGTTCGGGTAGTTTAGGGGGACGTGCTGGGGCTGGTGTTTCACGGTTTAGGGCAGTGCAGTGGTTTTCGGGCAGTGTAGGCGGTCGTGCTGGGGCTGGTGTTTCAGGGTTTAGGGCAGTGCAGTGATGTTCGGGCAGTGTACGGGGTTGTGCTGGGGCTGGTGTTTCAGGGTTTAGGGCAGTGCAGGGGTGTTCGGGCAGTGTAGGGGGTCGTGCTGGGGGTGGTGTTTCAGGGTTTAGGGCAGTGCAGTGGTGTTCGGGCAGTGTAGGGGGTCGTGCTGGGGCTGGTGTTTCATGGTTTAGGGCAGTGCAGTGGTGTTCGGGCAGTGTAGGGGGTCATGCTGGGGGTGGTGTTTCAGGGTTTAGGGCAGTGCAGTGGTGTACGGGCAGTGTAGGGGTCTTGCTGGGGGTGGTGTTTCAGGGTTTAGGGCAGTGGTGTTCGGGTAGTGTAGGGGGTCTTGCTGGGGGTAGTGTTTCAGGGTTTAGGGCAGTGCAGTGGTGTTCGTGCAGTGTAGGGGTCGTGCTGGGGGTGGTGTATCAGGGTTTAGGGCAGTGCAGTAGTGTTCGGGCAGTGTAGGGGATCGTGCAGGGGGTGGTGTTTCAGGGTTTAGGGCAGTGCAGTGGTGTTCGGGCAGTGTAGGGGTCATGCTGGGGGTGGTGTTTCAGTGTTTAGGGCAGTGCAGTGGTGTTCGGGTAGTGTAGGGGGTCGTGCAGGGGGTGGTGTTTCAGGGTTTAGGGCAGTGCAGTGGTGTTCGGGCAGTGTAGGGGTCGTGCTGGGGCTGGTGTTTCAGGGTTTAGGGCAGTGCAGTGGTGTTCGGGCAGTGTAGGGGGTCTTGCTGGGGGTGGTGTTTCAGGGTTTAGGGCAGTGGTGTTCGGGCAGTGTAGGGGGTCTTGCTGGGGGTGGTGTTTCAGGGTTTAGGGCAGTGCAGTGGTGTTCGGGCAGTGTAGGGGGTCTTGCTGGGGGTAGTGTTTCAGGGTTTAGGGCAGTGCAGTGGTGTTCGTGGCAGTGTAGGGGGTCGTGCTGGGGATGGTGTTTCAGGGTTTAGGGCAGTGCAGTAGTGTTCGGGCAGTGTAGGGGGTCGTGCAGGGGGTGGTGTTTCAGGGTTTAGGGCAGTGCAGTGGTGTTCGGGCAGTGTAGGGGGTCGTGCTGGGGGTGGTGTTTCAGGGTTTAGGGCAGTGCAGTGGTGTTTGGGCAGTGTAGGGGGTCGTGCTGGGGGTGGTGTTTCAGGGTTTAGGGCAGTGGTGTTTGGGCAGTGTAGGGGGTCTTGCTGGGGGTGATGTTTCAGGGTTTAGGGCAGTGCAGTGGTGTTCGGGCAGTGTAGGAGGTCTTGCTGGGGATAGTGTTTCAGGGTTTAGGGCAGTGCAGTGGTGTTCGGGCAGTGTAGGGGTCATGCTGGGGGTGGTGTTTCAGGGTTTAGGGCAGTGCAGTGGTGTTCGGGCAGTGTAGGGGGTCGTGCTAGGGTATGTGTTTCAGGGTTTAGGGCAGTGCAGTGGTGTTCGGGCAGTGTAGGGGTCGTGCAGGGGCTGGTGTTTCAGGGTTTAGGGCAGTGCAGTGGTGTTCGGGCAGTGTAGGGGGTCGTGCTGGGGGTCGTGTTTTAGGGTTTAGGGTAGTGCAGTGGTGCTTGTGTAGTGCAGGGGGACGTGCTGGGGGTAGTGTTTTAGGGTTTAGGGTAGTGCAGTGGTGTTTGTGTAGTGTAGGGGGTCATGTTTTAGGGTAGTGCAGTGTGTCTGGGTAGTGTAGGGAGTCGTGCTGGGGGTAGTGTTTTAGGATTTAGGTTAGTGCAGTGGTGTTTGGGTAGTGTAGGGGGTCGTGCTGGGGGTAGTGTTTTAGGGTTTAAGGTAGTGCAGTGGTGTTTGTGTAGTGTAGGGGGTTATGCTGGGGGCAGTGTTTTAGGGTTTAGGGTAGTGCAGTGGTGCTTGTGTAGGGTAGGGGGTCGTGCTGGGGGTAGTGTTTTAGGGTTTAGGGTAGTGCAGTGGTGTTTGTGTAGTGTAGGGGGTCATGTTTTAGGGTAGTGCAGTGGTGTTTGGGTAGTGTAGGGGGTCGTGCTGGGGGTAGTGTTTTAGGATTTAGGTTAGTGCAGTGGTGTTGGGGTAGTGTTTTATGGTTTAGGGTAGTGCAGTGGTGTTTGTGTAGTGTAGGGGGTCATGCTGGGGGTATTGTGTTTTAGGGTTTAGGATAGTGCAGTGGTGCTTGTGTAGTGTAGGGGGTCGTGCTGGGGTAGTGTTTTAGGGTTTAGGGTAGTGCAGTGGTGTTTTTGTAGTGTAGGGGGTCATGTTTTAAGATGCAACGCTCCAATACCTGACCAGTCTGCACTACATAAAACTGCAAAAAAACTAAAAATAAAAAGTGTTTTGCACACTTTTGTCATTGGGCTATATGTGGGCTACATCTGGGTAATATTTGTGCTACATTTGGGCTCTTTTTTCACTGGTGGCCATCTTGGAAGACTTCTTTGTTATGAAGTTTCCTAATTTCCTCATTTACTGCAGTCTCCTCAGTAGGAAATGCTTTCAGTTTTTTACTTTGATTCCATCAAGAAGGCATTCAGATGTGTCACGCATTTGCCATAAATTCAGAATGTTATTACTCTAGTTGTTCATTAGATCACTGTAGTAAAGCTACTGCTCACCAAGGAGTTAACTGGAAGTCTACTGCTGGTATTGAAAGTGATTGTTTCAGTCTGCATGTCAGAATTTTCTAATGAAATAGAAGAGGATTTGAGATCTCACTTAAAACATGCACTAAATTTTCTTTTTGCAGCACTAACCATAATTTCTATGGCAAAATGAACCCCCTCATTTTGTTCCTTTTTAAATTAAATGTTTTAAGTGTTACCAGTTTATTCCAATCAAGATGGCTTCAGGTGTGCCATACTTTTGTCATAAGTAAGGCTGTTAGCACTCTAGTTGTTCTTTAGAACACTCTGGGAAGCTGCAGTAGAACACAAAGGCATCAACTGACAGGCTGCTCCTGTTGAAATATAACAGGAAGATATTTGAGATCTCACTTAAAACATGTCCTAATTTTTCTTTCTACAGCACTAACCATAATTTCTATGGCAAAATGAACCCCCTCATTTTGTTCCTTTTTAAATTAAATGTTTTAAGTGTTACCAGTTTATTCCAATCAAGATGGCTTCAGGTGTGCCATACTTTTGTCATAAGTAAGCTGTCAACTGTTAGCGCTCTAGTTGTTCTTTAGAACACTCTGGGAAGCTGCAGTAGAACACAAAGGCATCAACTGACAGGCTGCTCCTGTTGAAATATAACAGGAAGATATTTGAGATCACACTTGAAACATGTCCTAATTTTTCTTTCTACAGCACTAACCATAATTTCTATGACAAAATGAACCCCATCATTTTGTTCCTTTTTAAATTAAATGTTTTAAGTGTTACCAGTTTATTCCAATCAAGATGGCTTCAGGTGTGCCATACTTTTGTCATAAGTAAGACTGTTAGCGCTCTAGTTGTTCTTTAGAACACTCTGGGAAGCTGCAGTAGAACACAAAGGCATCAACTGACAGGCTGCTCCTGTTGAAATATAACAGGAAGATATTTGAGATCACACTTGAAACATGTCCTAATTTTTCTTTCCAGAGCACTAACCATAATTTCTATGACAAGATGAACCCCATCATTTTGTTCCTTTTTAAATTAAATGTTTTAAGTGTTACCAGTTTATTCCAATCAAGATGGCTTCAGGTGTGCCATACTTTTGTCATAAGTAAGGCTGTTAGCACTCTAGTTGTTCTTTAGAACACTCTGGGAAGCTGCAGTAGAACACAAAGGAATCAACTGACAGTCTCTGCCCTTGTTGGATGTACATGTTTTAGTGAGAATGTCAGACTTCATTCTCACATGACTGAGAAAGATAATGTGAATTTACAGAAAATATGCTCTCATTTTAGCTTCTGGGGCACCTTCCAAAACTGTATGGAACAAGCATGTGAAAATAGTTTTCTCTCAAACATGATTCATGATATCCCAGCAGAAGGTTTTTCACAGGGTAAAATCACCTTAGAACACACCACAATTCCTGAAATTAGTATGGTACCATCAACAAATGAATTCTAATGTAACTAAAGTCTGTTATCACCCTTTATAGTTCTCCTTTTGGTAACCCTCAAAATCTTCGATTCACTACAATGCATTTCAATGGGGTACTATCATTTATATTGGTCCCAAGATGGCTGCCAGCAATTCCAGGATGAAGTGCTGACAGCCAATCAGATCTCACGATGACATGTGTGGTTAGGCTCCGCCCAGATATATATGTGTTTTTACTTTTGATTTTCTCAGCAACTACTGAACGGATTTACACCATTTAACAAAAAGGGTTCTTTTTGAACCAAGAACTACCTCTTTGCCAAATTTGGTGTAATTCCGTTCAGCAGTTCGGGCTGTAGCCTTGCATAAAGTTTCCTATGGGAAATTGATTTTTTACTCTTATTTTTTTAATTTCTCCGTAACTACTGAACGGATTTACACCATTTAACAAAAGGGTTCTTTCTGAACCAAGAACTACCTCTTTGCCAAATTTGGTGTAATTCCGTTCAGCAGTTCGGGCTGTAGCCGTGTCTAAAGTTTCCTATGGGAAAATGAATGGGAAAACACGTTTTGGGACCCCCCTTTTTCTCGGCCCCGCTTGACGAATCACCCTGAGACTTTCAGGGTAGGAGCGGACCGGAGCGGGCCATAAAGTTTGAAAATTTCGCGAAGATTCGTCAACCGACGCAAGAGTTATTTCAAATAGAATGTCGCAGATTTCCTATGGAAAATAGGTCCTAACTATAACTATCTACTGGTGACTGCCAGTACATAATATATATATATATATATATATATATATATATATATATATATATATATATATATATATATATATATATATATATATATATATATATATATATATATATATATATATATATATATATATATATATATATATATATATATATATATATATATATATATATATATATTATCTACTGGCGGTCGCCAGTAGATAGTTATAGTTACAACCTATTATCCATAGGAAATCCGCGACATTCTATTTGAAATAACTCTCTTGCCGGTTGACGTATCTTCGCAGAATTTTCAAACTTTGTGGGCGCTCCGGTCCGCTCCTACCCTGAAAGTCTCGGGGATTCGTCAAGCGGGGCCGAGAAAAAGGGGGTCCCAAAACGCGTTTTCCCCATGCAATTTTCCATAGGAAACTTTAGACACGGCTACAGCTCGAACTGCTGAACGGAATTACACCAAATTTGGCAAAGAGGTAGTTCTTGGTTCAGAAAGAACCCTTTTGTTAAATGGTGTAAATCCGTTCAGTAGTTGCTGAGAAAATCAAAAGTAAAAGTACATATATATCTATGGCCGCGTCGGATTCGCGCACCCTCCCGATCACGAGCTGCATGCTAATTGGCTGTCAACACTCCAAATCAGGAAGTGTTGGCAGCCATTTTGTCCCTCGGTAGAACCGAGGGACAGAAACAAGTGCGCAAAGCGCACAAAGGGGGCAGGGTAGAAACACCCTGACCCCTAGGTCTGCTCAGGGGGTCCCACAAGGACCCCCTGGGCAAAAAATTTAATTTAATTTTTTTTTTAAATCGGCAGGATGCGCTCAGGGTGCGCGAATCCTGCCGAAAAAAAAAAAATCGAAGCGCGGTCTCCCACGCTTCGATTGCATTTTGCCCCCGGGTGGCCCAAGTCCCGGGGGCATGGTGGGGGGTGTTCAATTTATGTATGGGGGCCTCAAAGGGCCCCCAAGCCCCGGGGACCGCCACCCCCGGGGCTTTCTTTTACAAATGGTGCGGGAGGGCTCTGAGCCCTCCCGCAGCCCCGGGGACCACCACCTCCCCGGGGCTTCTTTTTTTAAATTAAAAACCTGTGTGGGGGCTCCAGCCCCCCACACGCCCCGGGACTGCCACCTCCCGGGGCAATAAACATTTAAATATGGGGGTCCGTTACGGACTCCCAAGCCCCGAGGACCACCACCTCCCCGGGGCTGTGCACTGAATGGGAGGGGGCCGCGCGGCCCCCCTCCTGGAGCCCTTGATGGCCCTGGGGACCGCCACCCCCAGGGCCGGCTCCTGCAGTGTCCCGGGGTGCCTACCCCCGGGACACTGCTGTTTGCTATGACAGGACGGAGCCTCGCGGCTCCCGCCCTGTCATAGCAAACTTGGTTTGCATTTTGAAAGCAGAGCAGGAAACCTGCTCTCTCTTTCAAAATGCAAACCACTAGCTTTCCACATGGGGAGCAGCATGTTAGCTGCTCCCCATGTGGAAAGCAATGCCGGCTTCCGCAGGAGGCGGGGAGCCGGCTGGGACTGTGGGGGGATTGGGGACCCCCACAGTCTCCAACGTGAGGCCAGGCCCCGGGGGATGGGGTCCCCGGGGCCATAAGTGGCCCGGGAGGGGGCCACGCAGCCCCCTCCCAAAGTTAAAAAAAATAAATAAATAAGGTCAAGGCCGGCCCCGGGGGATGGGGTCCCCGGGGCCTTAAATGGCCTGAGGAGGGGGGCCACGCAGCCCCTCTCCGAATAAAAATATAAAAAATCGAGGCCATGCCCCGGGGATGGGGTCCCCGGGGCCAATACAGGCCCTGGGAAGGGGGCCACGCGGCCCCCTTCCCGGTTTTTTTTTTTATTTTAATAAAAAAAAAGGGGTAAGGCCCTGGGGGATGGGGTCCCCAGGGCCTAAAAATAGGAAAAAGGAAGGGGGCCACACAGCCCCCTTCAGGGAAAAAAAAAAAAAACCATCGGGCCCGCAGGCCCCGCCCCTTCCTTCACCACTCTGCAAACGCGCCCCGGCGCGTTTGCAGATGGGGAAGTAATTCCCCTTCAATACTGGGGGTCCCTGGGGGCCAACTAGCCCACCAGGAACCTCCAGTATGCGCCAGGGGGCTGCCTTGCAGAGAGGTGTACAGAGGCCACGCCTCTTTTTACACCTCTCTGCAACGCAGCTCTGTGGCGCTTAATGGAGGTAGCTGGTGGGCTAGTTGCACCCCAGGGACCCTCAGGATTCAAGGGGAGTTAATCCCCCGACTTAAAACGCGCCACGGTGGCGCGTTTGCACAGTGGTGAAGGGAGGGGGCGGGGCTTCAGGTGACATGTGTGCAAACAGGCCCCGTGGCGCGTTTTAAGATGGGGAATTAAATCCCCTTCAATCCTGAGGGTCCCTGGGGGCCAACTAGCCCAACAGGTACATCCAGAAAGCGCCACAGAGCTGCGTTGCAGAGAGGTGAAAAAAGGGGTGTGGTCTCTCCACACAACTCTGCAACGCAGCCCCCTGGTGCATACTGGAGGTTCCTGGTGGGCTAGTTGGCCCGTAGGGACCCTCATGATTCAAGGGGACTTAATCCCCCAACTTAAAACGCGCCACGGGGCGCGTTTGCACAGATGTCACCTCAGGCCCCGCACCCTCCCTTCACCATTGTGCAAATATTCCTCTAAAATCTGCCGAACTACGAATTCCGATTTACTCACCTGTTATCAGGAGAGACCTCAGTGCTGTATCTTTCAGCCTAGTACTGGTCCTGAAAAGTAATTTTAACCGTACTTAACAGTAACTTGAATTTCCTTCCATAGGCTAACATTGACTGGTTTCACTTGGAAATTCTTCTAAGTGTGGAGTTTTGGAACTTTAAAATATTCCTCTAAAATCAGCCGAAATACGAATTCCGATTTACTCACCTGTTATCAGGAGAGACCTGAGTGCTGTATCTTTCAGCCCAGTACTGGTCCTGAAAAGTAATTTTAACCGTACTTACCAGTAACTTGAATTTCCTTCCATAGGCTAACATTGACTGGTTTCACTTGGAAATTCTTCTAAGTGTGGAGTTTTGGAACTTTAAAATATTCCTCTAAAATCAGCCGAAATACGAATTCCGATTTACTCACCTGTTATCAGGAGAGACGTCAGTGCTGTATCTTTCAGCCCAGTACTGGTCCTGAAAAGTAATTTTAACCGTACTTACCAGTAACTTGAATTTCCTTCCATAGGCTAACATTGACTGGTTTCACTTGGAAATTCTTCTAAGTGTGGAGTTTTGGAACTTTAAAATATTCCTCTAAAATCAGCCGAAATACGAATTCCGATTTACTCACCTGTTATCAGGAGAGACCTCAGTGCTGCATCTTTCAGCCCAGTACTGATCCTCAAAAGTAATTTTAACTGTACTTACCAGTAACTTGAATTTCCTTCCATAGGATATCATTGCCTGCTTTTTGCTGAAAAAGTTTCTAAGTGTTGATTTTTGAAACATACAAATATTCCTCTAAAATCAGCCGAAATCCGAATTCTGATTTACTCACCTGTTATCAGGAGAGACCTCAGTGCTGCATCTTTCAGCCCAGTACTGGTCCTGAAAAGTAATTTTAACCGTACTTACCGGTAACTTGAATTTCCTTCCATAGGCTAACATTGACTGGTTTCACTTGGAAATTCTTCTAAGTGTGGAGTTTTGGAACTTTAAAATATTCCTCTAAAATCAGCCGAAATACGAATTCCGATTTACTCACCTGTTATCAGGAGAGACCTCAGTGCTGTATCTTTCAGCCCAGTACTGGTCCTGAAAAGTAATTTTAACCGTACTTACCAGTAACTTGAATTTCCTTCCATAGGATATCATTGCCTGCTTTTTGCTGAAAAAGTTTCTAAGTGTTGATTTTTGAAACATACAAATATTCCTCTAAAATCAGCCAAAATACGAATTCCGATTTACTCACCTGATATAAGGAGAGACCTCAGTGCTGTATCTTTCAGCCCAGTACTGGTCCTGAAAAGTAATTTTAACCGTACTTACCAGTAACTTGAATTTCCTTCCATAGGCTAACATTGACTGGTTTCACTTGGAAATTCTTCTAAGTGTGGAGTTTTGGAACTTTAAAATATTCCTCTAAAATCAGCCGAAATACGAATTCCGATTTACTCACCTGTTATCAGGAGAGACCTCAGTGCTGCATCTTTCAGCCCAGTACTGATCCTCAAAAGTAATTTTAACCGTACTTACCAGTAACTTGAATTTCCTTCCTTAGGATATCATTGCCTGCTTTTTGCTGAAAAAGTTTCTCTGTGTTGATTTTTGAAACATACAAATATTCCTCTAAAATCAGCCGAAATCCGAATTCTGATTTACTCACCTGTTATCAGGAGAGACCTCAGTGCTGCATCTTTCAGCCCAGTACTGGTCCTGAAAAGTAATTTTAACCGTACTTACCGGTAACTTGAATTTCCTTCATAGGCTAACATTGACTGGTTTCACTTGGAAATTCTTCTAAGTGTGGAGTTTTGGAACTTTATAATATTCCTCTAAAATCAACCAAAGTACGAATTCCAATGTACTCACCTGTTATCAGGAGAGAACCCAGTGCTGCATCTTTTAGCCCAGCACTGACCCTGAAAAGTAATTTTAACCATACTTACCAGTAACTTATATTTTCTTCCATAGGAATCCATTGTCTGGTTTTCAGCAGAAAAGTTTCAAAGTGTCGATTTTCACAAACTACAAATATTCCTTAAAAATCGCCTGTATGACTTAAACGCATTCTTTCAACTGTTTACAGGAGATGCACCAGTGCTGGATCCAGGATCCAACACTGAGTAAGAAAAAGTAACGATAACAGTTTTTACCTGCTAAGTGAATTTCCTTCCATAGGATAACATTGGTGATTCTATGAGAAAAAGTTTCTAAGTGTCAACTTTTAAAATACAATAATATTCCTTAAAAATCACGACTGTAACCAAAACGCTTTTACTCAACTGTTTACAGGAGATGTAACAGGACTGAATCTAGGATCCAGTCCTGTGGTTAGAAAAGTAATCCATAAAGTAACTAATTGCATTTAACTAGAAATTCACATTGAGCTGAATGTTGCATTGTGTTTGAAAATGTGTTGCCCATTGCAACAACTGTAACTACTGTACTTAAAAGTCTATTGCCTATGTGCAAAGTATTTAAACTAAAGTAATTCATTCTGAGAAAGTATTTTTTGTAATGTAATGTATAAGGTAATTACAATGTAATTTAAAAAATAAAATATGTAAAAAATAATTGTTTCTAAAAATGTAGTAAATCAGTATGAAAAAAATTAATATAACAATTAATACATTTAAAAATTGTCATTTACAAAACCTTTGAAATTCACTGAAAAAACCGTAGGTTTCAGACATGTTATAGTTAGGAATTAGCATTTAAAAAACCTTTGAAATTCACTGAAAAAACCATAGGTTTCAGATATGTTATAGTTAGAAATTAGCATTTAAAAAACCTTTGAAATTCACTGAAAAAACCATAGGTTTTAGGGACAGTTATAGTTAGTTGGACATTTTACTCGTACAAAACCCGTGAAATTCCCCGTTATAGTTAGTTCAGCTAACTATAACTCGCGCCCCGCAATGCACTGCTGATGACGTCACATATTACATCACTCATGACATGGTCAGTGACATCACTGATGACATCACTGATGACATCTCAAATGACATCACTGATGACATCATCCACGTGATAATCTGATGCAGCTCTTCACACCCTAATATAACCTTTGATACACCCAATCTAAATTACAGACTGCCATTCGCAAAACCATAGACACTCCAACACCAATAACTACATACCCACTCACTGATTCTTAGGTCTACACACACACATCCACTCACTCACCCGTACAGTCACTCATACTTATGGTCACTCAGTACAGGACTATCATATGCACTCTTACTCCTATATAGACACTCAAACACCGCCACTCATCCATAGAGGTACTCACACACCTAGTCAGTCATGCAAATAATTAAACACACTGCCATTTACTCACCTATACAGTTATACACACACCAGCTCACTTAATCATACAAATACTAGCACATTGTTACGCTCTTATATAATCACTGATACAAGCACACACTCATCCATACAGCCACTATCACAATCACTCACTCTCGCTTATAGCTATTTATATACTCCAACACACATATATACTGCCTTTCACATATGTAGTTACTCACACATGTACCACTGGGACATACATTCACTCACTAACACACTCTTACACACACTTACCCACCCATACAGTCTATCACAGATGCACTCTTGAAACCATCCACCCAGTGAATCACCCACTCACACATCTATGCACAGTCGCACACACCCCATCCACACAAACACTCAGGCACCCATACAGATACTCAGACAACAAATCAATAACTCTTATAGACACTCATGTAGCTATTCACAAACCCATGCAGCCACTTACACAGCAACAGACAGACGGATACAGACATTCACCCAGTTTAGTCACTAACCCATGCATTCAGTAAGATACGTTAAATCACTCACTTATAGAGTCAGTCACGCACCTACTAAATCATCCATACAGACACTTACACACCCACTCATTCTTCAATACGTCTTTTCCTATATATATTAAAAATATTTAAACTTTACAGAAACACACAGTCACTGGATGATGTCATCAGTGATGTCATTTGAGATGTCATCAGTGATGTCATCAGTGATGTCACTGACCATGTCATGAGTGATGTAATATGTGACGTCATCAGCAGTGCACTGCGGGGGCGCGAGTTATAGTTAGCTGAACTAACTATAACGGGGGAATTTCACGGGTTTTGTACGAGTAAAATGTCCAACTAACTATAACTGTCCCTAAAACCTATGGTTTTTTCAGTGAATATATATATAGCTTAGTTTGTGGATGAGTGAACTAAAGGACCCTCTGAAGAACATCTTATGCCTTGGATTATCATATGCCCCACATACGGATTTTGACTATGCATCAACAAGATTGGATGTGTATAAAGGAGTGCGCAAATTGAAACTGAAAAAACATTTTTTGACTAGCAAAGCACAAACAGAATTAAGTCAAAGTCAAACAACATCTATGTCGGCTGTCCAATCAGACCTATCACAATCAGATGCTCCTCTATTACAAGTGATGCAGGATTTATTTGATGAAAATGAGGGACAGTCTGGTTCAAACATCAGGACACTCAACAACAGTGTATCCAATGATAGGAATATCTCAAGACCACCAACTCCATTTAAACCCAGGTCCTCGTTTAATCCGATTGCTGTGCGAGACTCCATTGACATCTTTCACGAGACCGTCATTTCGCAAATCAAAACTTTGAATAAAAATGTACAATTGAAACAAAAAAACTTCGACAAAATAAATCGACAGTACAGAAATTTAGTGACGAAATTGCAGAAAGATAAAACTATCGTTATCCGCAACAGTGATAAGGGTGGCAATATTGTGATTTGGCCATTAACAAATTACAACAAAGAAGCGGTTAACCAGTTGAGTGATCGAACCTGTTATAATCGCACCAATATAGCTAATCTGAAAGCTACGTATAAAGAGTTTTATATCAAACTCTCTGGATGGAAGGGTGCAAACTTAATAAGCATGGATGAATACAAATATCTGAAAAAAGACAATCCTACAACACCTACTATGTATTTTATCCCGAAAGTTCATAAAAATGCTTTGAACCCTCCAGGGCGACCGATCATCTCTGCCAGGGAGGGATTAATGGAACATACTACAAAATATATTGACTATTTTTTGCAAGATTTTGTACAGGGCTTAACATCATATGTTAAAGATACTAGTGACTTTTTAAGGAAGATTTCTGGATTGGTTTGGCAGGATGATTTTCTTTTAATTGCTTTAGATGTAACCACTTTGTACACGAGTATTGAACACACTGATGGCATAGCAGCAATTGAATACTATCTGGCTCGCAGGCCTGTGCAATACAAGGAACATAGCCATATGTTAATTGAAATGATTAAATTCAGTCTGTTTAACAATATTTTTATGTTCAACAGTCAACTGTATCAGCAAATCAGAGGGGTTGCCATGGGGGCCAGTTTCTCACCCAGTTATGCCTGTCTACAGTTGGGCATGTGGGAGGAGCTGGTCCTCATGGAAAAACACAGACAATGTATGGCAAATAATGTTAGAATGTGGTTACGTTATATTGATGACCTGTTTGTAGTGTGGCAGGGAACATTGGAAGAAGCCAACAAATTTGTAGAAAGTATTAATTCTAACAACATTAACCTGCATTTCACTGCGACAATCAGTCATACTAGTGTCGAGTTTTTAGATACTCAGATATACATCAATAACTGTAAAATTGAAACCCGCTTATTTTGAAAGACAACAGCGGGTAACTCTACTCTCCATGCGACTAGTTCGCATCCTAAACACCTTATCAATAGCATCCCCTATGGGGAAATGCTACGTCTATGACGTAAATGTAGCAATAGTCAAGATTTGAAAGTAGCACAACTGGAGAGTAGAGAACGTTTTAAACAGAGAGGATACTCGACAAAAGTAATTGAGAAGGCCATTACCAAATCGATGTTGTTTACAAGAGAGGAAGCATTGCAAGAAAAAGCAAATGACTTAAATTTTTCTGCCACCAGCGAAGGTAATGTAAATGATCATGGCAGTGATGAATTTAGATTGATTATGAAATATAGCAAATAACAGAAGTCACTGAGTAAAATTATTCAACAAAATTGGCCTCTGGTACGGAATGATCCGGTGATTGGACCCCTGCTACCACAGAGGGTGTCCATCACTTTTAGCAAGGCACCATCCATGAGGGACATTTTGGTAAAAACAAGCCCAGAAATCATAGACAATAGCAGCTGGATACAATCGAGTAAAGGTTTTTTAGATGCAAAACATGCAAAGCATGTTCCCATGGCATAAATAAGAATACATACAATACACCGTTTAGTGAAAAAGTCTGTAAGATCTCCAAGTTATTAACGTGTAAGACAGAATTTGCAATTTACGTGCTGTTCTGTCCGTGTGGCCTACAGTATGTAGGCAGCACAAAATTACCAGTACACAAGCGAGTGTTGCAACATCTGAGGGCTATCACAAATCAGGATAATACTTACCCGGTGGCGCGTCATTTCAGGGAAAAACATGAATCCAATAATCTATACCTGAAATATTATGTAATAGACACAGTCCCCCCCAGCAGAAGAGGAGGTGATCGAGAAAACAAATTAAGAAAGCTGGAAACTAGATATATATTGCAGCTAGACTCTAAACAACCTGGGGGGTTGAACCTCACAGAAGATTTACACACGTGTTTAACATGAAAATGCTTGGTACAGATTTATTGAATACAGGGTTAGATTGCATAGTAATGTTTTTAAGAAAGGTTTTAGATTTTTGATATCCAGTTTTATGAATTTATTTATATTTTGGCAATTTTAGATGATTTTATAAGGGTATGAAAATAGGAATTTGTTTATATTTATTTATTTATTGATGAACAGATATTTATGGTTTTTAGAAGCATTTTTATCTGTTTTGAGATATTTATGTATTTATATTTGCTAGTAGAAATGTTGCACATTATTCCTATCCCTCAAATTGGGTTACCAAATTACCAAATTGCCACTATATAGGATTCACTGAACAGATAAAAAATTGGGGAATACCTATAAATCTTACTATTTGGCTGTTCATATAAGCCTGAACCCAAACTTGAATGAACTCTGGGAAATCGTTTCAAGAATCATAAAACGCGCGAAACAAATAATAGGAAGCAGTAAATTAGACCTAGACATTTTTAACCGCCAATTTTGGAGTCTAAAAGAATTTGTAAATCTTTCTGGATATATAAAGAAAATTGTTTTTAATATTTGACACTTATGCACTTTTTTAGCACTTAGCACTTTGGGTTTTAGTATCATATGTATTAGTTGGTCGATTTACATGAACAGATAAAGTTAAGGATGTAACCTAGAGGATTTATCCCACGATGTTTTGTTATATTGAAGAGTTGCGCGAAGATCAGACAAATCATGGTATTATACCTATATTCAATGACTGTGTAGATTGAAAGTAACTCTATCAGATAATGTAAATTACTATACTGTATTTATGTTTTTAAACTGCATGCTGATGAAATTAATTCATCTTAAAAAATTACAATGTGAGAAAAAATTACATTAAGCATAAATTGTCAGAATGTATACATTTACAGATACATATATATATATATATATATATATTTTCTATGTTCATGACGACCAAATCACATGATACAATTTGGATAAGGCACTATGACTTTAAATAATGCACATTCTGAACTTGCCACCGTCATGTGATCAAGGCTCGGATGAGCCGAAACGCGTTATGGCGACTAAAGAGGAATAAACAATCTTGCACCAAACCTGGGTCCGTGTCCGTTCTTGGAGATATCCTGTGGTTCGACGGAGTAACCTGTAATATATATATATATATATATATATATATATATATAGCTTAGTTTGTGGATGAGTGAACTAAAGGACCCTCTGAAGAACAGTCTAGTATAGTCATGTTTAATACTTTCTGGTGGTGCCTAATTGGCCATTTTTGGATTTAGATCTTATGAACTTTCCATTAATATCCCAGGAAAAGCTCTCGGTGGCAGAAATAAATGGAAATGCATTCAATGATTGTCAACCTAAGAATCAAATTATTGATTTTGAACTTAATCCAGACATTTCTGCCTCATGACCAGTCACCCTTTTTGCCAAATTAATTATGAATGCAAATTAAACGTTTCATTTAATTTAATGATACCTCTTCGTGTATATTCGTTCACCTCATTATGCCAGTGTGCCCACATTTGCCTTACAAAAGCAGGACATGTCCCGGGACAAAGTGCCAAATGAAACATACACACTGAGCGAAAGAGCCAGTCTGCGTGAACAAACCCCAGCATATTTAGATGATTAGAGCCTGTACTACCAAACGACTTCAATTAAGTTGCCATACTGAGTCACATTACCACTCATTCTATCTATGTCCATTTGTTCCTATGCCAATTAATTTCAAGCAAGGGCTAAATTGATGAATGAGGCCCATTAGCATACATACTTGTGATTAGTGCTTGATGATAACTTGCCTTCTGCGGTAACAATTTACTTTGTTCTTGCCACGCCACCTTAGACCCCTTTTATGTTAAAATGTGAAGAGTTTTCTTAGGTGAAATGCAGGTTTCATATTATTCACATCGTTGTCCCTGTGTTCAAACTATTAGACTTTTTTCATGTGCAGATCTACCTCTGATGGGTGTTCAGGGGGTATAGCTTGAGGGAGACAGTCCAGAGACTCATCTAAAGCAATGCTGACATCTTAAAGAACGTGTGCCTAGCTAATATAGCAGACCCAGGAAAAGGCCCAACTCAAGGCCTGCCTGCGTTTTACAATATTTCTAGCAACTAATTGCTGTCTAAGAAGAGATCCTTTGAAGTGGATACCAGGGGTACATTTATATGTGGAACCCTAAACCTATAATTTGGAAAGTGAATCATTTGTACTTGGCTTTGAGTTTAAGGCCACATTATTTGTGGTCCTACAATTAGGTCTGGACTGAACTACTTTTTCACTCTGTAGTCCAAGTTGAAGCGGGAAAATGAAAGCGAGAGAGAGAGAGTGACAGGGATAGTTCGCATTTCCACAGCCGTACGCATGAGTTTATAGAGTGCAGTGGCTTTACATTTAATTTCATGGTGAGCTCATTTGGCAAAAATATTGTCGAACATTTTGCTTCCAGTGGAAAACATAGTGAATGACGCATTTTAAGAATGGAGATGAGAAATACAAATACGTCTATGCTGGGTAGTAATTATGAATTCAAGCAGTGGCCATAACAAGGCGGTACCCACAGGGTATTAAAGGTCTGAACCACAAGTCACACACAGAATACCCTATGGGCAGAAGACGTCATTGACAAGGCTATCATAGCTCCCCGCACATCATTGCAGACTAGATCTCTCACCCAAAACTCCACAAACTGGAAGGTAGATTTACAGATTGCCAATTTAGATCTTTGACAGCCTGTCTCAAAAAAACAAAAAATAATGAAGAAAGAAGGAAAACATCTGAGAATGTCCCATCCTTAATCAGTGAGCATCTAGAATTTGTAGAGGATAGGTTTCAGAGGTGACTTTATTTCATAAAAAGAGCGAGAGGAAGCCTGGACGGCGCAATATTGTGACAATGACTGAGGGCCAGGGGCCGTATTACACATAGTGCCCCGGGGGCACAACGGGCATTTGTTCCCACTTTGCGCACCCCCGGGGCACTCACTTTGCTATTACAGAAGGGGCTGCAGACTGTGTGACCCCTTCTGTAATACAGAAAGCGCTGACGCACAAACGGTGGCAGCGCTTTCTCAAGAGGGTGTTCCCTCATTTGCATGGGGCGTGCCCCTTGCAAATGAGGGAATCCCTTTGCCTCTGCTTCCACACCTTATTATAAACGCAGGCGCAGAGGTAAAGAAGCTCTCAGGTGACGCACTGACAGTGCGCCACCTGATAGCAGCCCTCTGGATGTGGAAAGGGGGTCCTATGGACCCCTCAGACATTTCCTCGCAGGCGGGTGCAATCACTGACTGCACCTTCCTGAAAGGGGATCTCTAATCCCCATTCAAAGTGCAGGCAGTTTGTCATCTGCACAGGGAAACATGGAGCGGCTGCTTTACAGTCGCTCCGTATTTCACATGAATGCGCTGCCCCCAGGGCAGCACGAGTTTGCGGCTGCCCTGAGGGCAGCACATTCTATGCAATAGGGCGCACTTTCCCTGTTTGTGCCCGGAGCACCTGTTTTAAGGTGCTCCAGTGCTCAAACAGGGAAAGTGCGCCCTATACGTAATAGGGCCCCAGATGTACAAAGCTTTTTTCTGCTCACAAATGGTATGATTCACAGAATCGGGCCATTTGCAACGAGAGGAAAGCATTTTCTGATGTACCAAACCCTATTTGCAATTCGGTAACCTATTACCAAATCGCAAATAAGGTCTGCAATTCAGTGTTAGAAAGGGACGTGTTTAGGAAATCCCTTCCTAATACCTAATCGTAGCGGTATGTAAGAATGTTTTGCGCCTGGGAATATGGTCTCAAAACATGTGCAGTTACCACCAACTTCAAGTTGGTTCTAACCCATTCATAAATGGGAAGGGGTTCCCAAGGCCCGCCTTCCTCTTAGCGAATGTGGGCACCAACATTTTTTAAGAGCATGCAGTGGTCCCACAGACCACTGCCTACTCTTAAAAAATGAAAAGGTGGCTTTTAATTTTTATTTTTGAAATGCATCCCGTTTTCCTTTAAGGAAAACAGGCTGCATTACAAAAAAAAATATTGCTTTATTTAAAAAGCAATAACAGACTTTGTGGTCTGCTGACCCCAGCAGGCCACCATCCCTGTGATTGTAGCCATTCACAATGAGTCACAAATTGCGACCTCCCTCATGAATATTGATATGTCAGGTCCATTTGGGAACCAATGCGAATAACTAACAGTGTCAAACACACTGTTGTACATCACCAGTATGCGATTTTCTAGTAGCGAAATGCTAAAATTCATCCAACTGGCCCTTGCCGAGTTTAAAAGCCGAGCATTACGTCTGAATACCTTATGAATCCCGCAGCTGATGAGTAAAGGATTCTGATGGACAGAATGGTTTGTGAATTCTTATATATCAACATGAACATCCCAGGGTGATTCCTGAAAAACTGGAGAGCGAATGAATGACCAGTCACTATGGTATGTGTTTCTGTAGTGATCACAAAAGCTTAGAGCTCTACTTTCAGAAATATCAATTCTGGGCCAGATTTGTCAATCTTTCATGCAACACAACGAAGCAAGTCAACTTGCTGCGCAAATCGGAGACGGCAGGAGTGCATCATATTTAGCAAGATATGGTGCATTCCTGTTCTCTGACTGAGCTGGCAAGTTGCTGCATTGCGTTGCCCTTGTGTCACACATGGTGTCCCAAGGTCAATGCAATCCTTAAGTGAGATTTACCAAGCAACGCAAGGCCACTTTGTGTGGCCCTGCATTGCTTGGTAAATCTAGAGTAACACAAGGCAGTGCAAGTTGCTGTCTTGCATTACTCTTCCCAGGGAAGGTGTTCTATGGGTGGAGAGTGAGTGTTCCTATTAAGCCTGGGCGTAGTTTGCATAGTAGCACTTCACGTAGCTACGTGAAGTACATTTTGAACTACACGTAGCTATGCAAATTGCATAGTGCGTAGCTGTGTGTTTGACTGCACTGTACAATAATTGCCAAAGGCATCTTGCACAGTGCAAGTTAAGATAAAATAAATATCTCTGTCTTTATATGCTAAAAATGCATATAGTCATTTCACAAAAGTAAAAACGATAAATTAACAAGCAGTGAGAGAGGTGATGATTTTGGGATCCTCCCTAACCTAGGAGAGAACCAAGCAGATGCCTTGAAAACAAAAAGCACATCTTTTAAACGATTCACTGGTGGTCCCATCCTCTTAGGACCACCCCAAGCACAGTTATTGGCAAAAATACAATCCTAACCAAAGGTCCTGCAGCATTATGGACGAGATTAGCAGTGGGCAGTGAATATTATAGTATCCAATATCAAAATAATTCTACAAAGAGCTGCAGTTCCACTAGTCGTTACTAGATGTCCCTCACGAGTCAAATGCAAAAGCTTCATGAAAGGGTTTCAATGCTTTTGCATTTGACTCGTGAGGGACATCTAGTAACGACTAGTTGAACTGCAGCTCTTTGTAGAATTATTTTGATATTGGACACTATAATATTCACTGCCCACTGCTAATCTCGTCCCATAATGCTTTGCAGGGCCTTTGGTTGGGATTGTATTTTTGCCCATAACTGTGCTTGGGGTGGTCCTAGGAGGAAGGGACCACCACTGAATCGTTCACATGATATGGTTTTTGTGTTCAAGGCATCTGTTTGGTCCTCCCCCTAGGTTAGGGGGGACCCCAAAATCATCACCTCTCTCATTGCTTGATATTTTCATTGCCAAAGTTCACTTTTGTGAATTTGTTATATGCTTTTTAGCATAGAAAATTGCTTTATCAAAGCATTTCTGGGTGTTTAGTATACTGCTGCTATGCTACGTCAATTAGCACAGTTTTTCACTCTGCTACGTGCAATTTGCGTAGTCGCACAAATTTTGCATGCTCCGTGAGCGTAGCGAAGTATTATGCCCAGGGTTAGTTCCTATGCATCTACCCATGGGTTTTTTGCACATTCCCAGATTTACCAAAACTGGGAATCCTGGGCATGTGTTAAAATGCTACATCTTCCCAAAAGAGGTGCAACGAGGAGAAATATCCCTTCTCGTTTTTCCTCTTTTTAAGGGTACTGCACAATGCAGCACCCTTAGAAAGATGAAAACACCTCTAAGGTTTTTTTTTGTGCAGGAAGGTATGCGTTCCGGCACAAAAATAATCCTGCCTGCAATTCAGGCACCCTTGCTTCAAGGCGCTGTCTTGTGGTTTGTTGCCTGCCTTGTTATGTTGGCCTAGGCCTGGCTGCCATGCTGCTTTTCTTTGCGCACGTTACACTGAGCCAGGGCTCCCTCGCCCTTTGCGCTTGCCAAGTTCTTTTGCGCTGTCTGCATTTTCTGTTTTCCACCTTTTCTCCTATTCGATTTGGGCTCAGTCTGCACAACATGTACAAGGTCACATAACAATGTATTTTGGTTCTTCCTGATATGGCCAGTCTCGCGCACCCAGACATAACATTAGGTGCATTTGCCATGAAGAATTTTGTGTGCTTTTAATACTGCAGTTTACTAGCGCTTAATACACTTGGAGGAATCCTTTCCAGGGAGAAGAGCTGTGATTGTCTGCTGATGTAATTCTGCATCTAGAAGCCGAGGTATGAGGGTTCGCTAGTCAAAGCCCAGAGGTCTTCTATTTTTATAATAAACTATCTTACTGCACGGGGAGGGTGGTAATGTTATTTAGACATTTATCCACTGAGTTATGAAATGCTTTCCCGTTTGTATTCTATGGAATTGTAACCATGCTGCTTATATTAGTCATATGCATTATGCTATTAGTACTGACACGTGTACTGTACATTAGAGCACGTAAGTTGGAATAAACATTTTAACCTATCCAGTGTCTCTTCCTACGCACCTTGTGGACAAGTACGAGTGAGTGACGAAAGAGTGTTCTTGCTTCTGCAAGTCCTGAGATAAAGATACCGTGTTCTGGGTTGTCTAATCATTGGTACTTGGGTGCTAATGGGATGCTAAGCTAGTTGGGTTGGGGTTTTTGGGTGCTACGGTATATGGTAGGCAAACCTCTATATGCCGGGGTCCCATTATCCTGTGCATAGCTCTGTGTATGTGCAGAAACCTTATGACATGGCGCGACCACCGTGGGGCTGCTTATCTGCGAGACGCTTGAGTAGTACTTGTGCTTGTCCACAAACCCCTCGCGTACGCTTCCGGAGGCGTATGTGACGGTAATACCTCCTATATTGAACGTTTTATAGGTTCTTTCAAGCTTGATATTATTAAAAAGGTTAGTTAACTGACCCATTTTGTGCTCCCTGTTAGGTTGTCGAATATAATTGTTTAGTCATGGCTGGTGTGGCGATAGCTGCACATAGTCGAGGAGCACTCCGAGACCACTTAGCTGTGTATGGAGTGCCCGATACAGGGGTCGAGTTGGTTTTTGTGGTTCAAGCCGATGCGGCTTATCACTTTGAAGTGTTTTACACTTGGATCACATTTGCTGCGGTGGATGCAGGTGATAAATTGTTTCATGAATATAAACCCACCGCAATTCCTGCTGTTTATCGACCCTATACTAATCTTGAAGTACCTCTCACGGCTTGGCAGCACCGTGTTTGGTTTAATGGCGCCCTCCCACAACCAACTACCACAGTTCGTTTAGGCCCCTTATCCATTGAGGGGGCCACTTGGCCTGTATTGGCCGGGTATACCCCGCATCCGAATTATCTGGCATTACCGATTGCGGATCTGCGCACTATGCATACCGAATTGGTGCGAGTGCATCGAGCCTTAGTGACATACGTTACAGGTAGCCTCCATGGAGCTGCTCCTGTAGTCGCAGGCCAACCAGCTATTGCAGCTGGAGTGACCATAAGTCCTGTCATGGTAAATTCTGTGTTGGGCAAACGTCCACAAAATAAGGACGACTATCCTTACTGGCTTGCAGAAAAGTTCGATCAGATAGAAGCAGTGTTTCCACATACATCCCCAGTAGATAAACACCGCATCCTAACGATAAGTTTGCCAAAAGACATAATCCCCGATTTGACATCATGTGAAAACTGGGGTAAGGTATTCGCAGCAGTTTATTCAAAATGTTTTGGAACTCCTTCCATGACGGTTCTACCCTCTGTAATTAAAAAGTACAGGATGAACATGGCCCTGAAGCGGCTGTGGAATTAGGGATGAGACTAGTGGGAGTGTTTGATGTAGTAGCTGAACTGATCCTTGGAAATGTCAAGGGCGATGCTATGAACTTTCAAGTAGCGAATGCTTTGGCTTTGGTCCCAGAGTTGGACAGGCCGCGCGAGTTACCGAAAATTATTGCCCGGGCTTATAAAACAATTGGAAGAAATAGCCTAGGCAACAAGCCTTTTGTAAAAATGCAAACTCAATCGCAAACACAAGTTACACAAACAAAAAGTACATCTGAGAAAGATGATAAACCAGTCTTCACTAAAAAGAGCTGGAGACAGAAAAAACAGGGTAAGCAACAAAAGAAGCCGGGGTCGAGAGGTGCTTCCCCAGTTTCGGTTTCTTCTGAACGTACTTATGATTTACGTGATAGGTCGAGGATTAAATCACCAGAAAGGTTTCAGAGCTCTGATACGCGTTCTCCTCGTTCTTCACAGGCCCAGACGTCGTCACAGGCTGGTGGAGGAGGACGGCAAGATAGAGGAAGGGGCCGAGAGGCTCCCCAGGAGCGAGACCAACCTCGACAACAAGTCAGAGGGAAAGCAGAAGACTTTCATCTTCCTCGACCGCAATTTCAGAAGAAAAAGGTTGCCGCTGTCACAGCGAAATATGCCTCAGACCGTGAGAACGAGACTCCGGAATTGGACGTGGGCAGTGACCCTCCTAGACAGCGCCGCGGAAGTTACCATAGTGCGGGAGGCGCTACGTCCTCATATGGAGGCGACAGCAACTGAAACATTCGTTACTGTAGAGACAGCTGACACGAGAGTGGCACCCCTGACAGACTTTACAACATAGTCATCCAAATTGAAGGTGACATACCGCGTGAAATAAAAGGGATTTTT
The DNA here is from genome assembly GCA_963921515.1 of Calotriton arnoldi. NCBI lineage: Eukaryota > Metazoa > Chordata > Amphibia > Caudata > Salamandridae > Calotriton > Calotriton arnoldi. The sequence continues at coordinate 183,539 of CAWUFW010016206.1, read as the reverse complement.
GGGAAAATCTAACCTCTTCATATGACATTTTGTTAGCAGAGGTGGATTGGCCACCCCCATTCGTTTTAGCTGCACATAAAGGAGAGGAGGTAATCCTTCCAAGCTTTTCACGGCATGTCCCAAAAGACAAAGCTGAAGCACTTGCAGCTGAGTGGGCTGTGTACCTGGCACCAGCGTTATACCGCAACCATGTGGGATGGGATGAAGAATCACCTCCTCATGCAATACCTTTGCGGTCACTACCGCAGCCACAACCCCAATATCCCATCAAACGGCAGGCAAAGGCCCCGTCTCCGAAATTCTGACACAGTTGGAATATCAGGGAGTAGTCGAACCATGCGTATCACCTATGAACAATCCCCTTTTCGTGGTTTCTAAACCCGATGGATCGTACCGCTTAGTTTTGGATTACCGGCATTTAAATTCCCATTGTCGGAACTTTGCGGTACAGAATACACATAGTTCTGCGCTTGTAGACAGTCTTGTTCGTAAAAAATATAAAACGACACTTGACCTTTCAAACGGTTTCTACACGCACAACCTAGCCCCGGAGAGTGGTCAATGGACCGCATTCACTTCCGGTGGTAAATTATTCCAGTTCCGGCGTTTACCCATGGGCTACAAAAATAGTCCGGGTATATTCGCCGCCCGTGTTGTTTCTTTGTTAAATGACATTGATCAAGACGCATGTTCGTACGTAGATGACATCTATCTGACAGACGACGAGTTATATCAGCATCTGTCCCGTGTGGACCGCATTATTCTTGAATTTGCGGAGCAGGGTTACAAATTTAACTTTGCTAAGTCACACATTGCTGAATTTACCGTTCTGTTCTTGGGCTATGAGCTCAATAACGAAGGTAAGGGCTTAGCCCCCCATTTCTTGGAAAAATGTGCACATTTGTGCCCCCCAAATACTCTGAAGAAACTTCAGTCTTTGCTGGGTTTCCTGAATTTCGGCGTACTTACATTCCCGAATATGCCCAGCGTATCAAGCCTTTGTATGCTTTGATACAACCTACTTATTCAAGGTCTTGCTGGCTGCCTGAGCATACCTCGATTCTGCAGTCTTTGCAGACAGACCTATTGGAGTCTAAATATCTTTTGACTCGTGATAACCACACAAACCTGGTGATTAGAATAATTCCGGGGCGGTGGGATTCACATACTTAACCTTTAATGAAGGTGATACAATACCCATCGCATACAAGTCACATCTGTACACTTCCGCTGAATTGCGCTTTACATCTGTCGAAAAAGTTCTAACTGCAGTGCAAATGGCGATTCTAAAAGAACGCGCACTGGCACAGGGTAAGCGAATTCTGGTGGTAACACCCTGTCCTGCCCTAGAGGCAGTAACAAAGGCAAGTGTACCGAACTCAAAAGCAATGCATCCCCGTTGGATACAATGGGCTACATCCTTGACGTCTTCGGACGTCACTTTTGTTTTTGATTCTTCTCTTCAGACTCAGGAGTATTTGCAGTATGAATTTGTTCATCCTCCTCCTTTGTTTTTACTACCGCTTGAGGAATACAAATGTGTGATCTACACCGATGGTTCGGCGCAACCGGCCACTGGGTCCAAGCACGCTTATTCAGCTGCATGTGCTATTGTTGCGGGTTCCTTTGTAGATGGAAAGTTCAAATCCTCTGCAGTGCATACTCGCACACTTGGAGATAGTACCGCACAATTGGCCGAGCTGCATGCATTGCTACTTGCGCTTGAGTTCGCTTCTCAGGATGAGACCACTCTTATTGTATGTGATTCCTTCTACTGTGTACAATCTTACAATGACAATCTGTTTTTCTGGTCAAAAAATGGCTACAAGGATGCAAAAGGGAGCACAATTAAGCATAAAATGCTTTGGGTTCGAGTGGCAGAATTGCAACAACATCTGCCCCTCACACAGGTGGTTCACACCTTAGGCCATCAGCGGGTGGGCGCACACGCTATTGGTAACGATCTGGCAGATGAAGCTGCCCGTTCAGCAGTAGTCACGTGTTCAGTAGCAGCGGTTACCAGGTCCATGTCTAAAATAGACTCTGTTATTCTAGCAGCTATTGCTGCAACCAAGGAAGGTGATAATTACCCTACAGGTTTCCCTTCCAAGTATTCTTACAAATTAAGTCCCGATCAGGTTCCTTATGTAACAATACCTGACGTTGGAGATCGGCTGATCCCCAACGCGGACCGCAGGAGTGCCTTGATATCAGCTGCACACGAAGGCATGGCTTCGGCTCATGCAGGTGTGTCAGCTACAGTTTCCATCCATTATCTACATCAAACTTGGCGGATTGCGCCGCGATGTCTGGACCCTCAAGGTCAGGCACAAACATTCTTATGCCAAAGAGCATTTCGTATGGGGTCCGCCCACCCAGAGGTCTTCTAGGGAGATTATTAAGTGCACGTTGAACGGTATACAAGTGGGCCAGCCAGTTCCTGCCAGTACCTATAACTCTAGCTGTTAAGGATTTCTTTAAGTCACGGTTCATTCGTTCAACGATAGAGTTGCCCTCAGGCCTATACGGAGACGAAAATTTCACCCGCACCCCAAGCGAAGCCATTGCATCCTTGTAAGCCCTAGAGGCAAACGCTGGACCTTGGTCCGAATGGAAGGTGCCGCATGCGAAAATTCCCACAAAGACACGCAAATCCCTGATTACATTTCGAGCGTCAGCACTACGTTGTGGCCAGACCCAGAGGAACCGTGTGCACGAGTCCACTGCTACTAAGATGTATTTATAGGCAGTGTCTGATGAGAAGGGACCGCAGTGATCCAAGTAAACACACCCAAAGGGTCTGTTAGCAATGCAGAGCGGGGTCTGTGGTGGGCGTGTTACCGTGGAAGGCTTAATCTGTTGACAAACATCGCAAGAAAGCACAAAAGCACGGGTGTCTTTATACAATCCACACCACCAATAACGCTGCTACGTCCTATGTTACAGGACTTACAAGAAGCCCGAGACAAACTTGCAACTACACATTTGCCTTCAGCCACAGATCCTGCGTTGCAGATTCCGGTAGCCGGCTGGCTTCCAAAAGTTGGAGAACTGGTTCGAGAGAAGGTTGAAAACAAAAAGGAATTTGGCCCCTCTTTTCGTGCACCAGTTCCAGTTCTGGGCTTGAAGGGAACACGTACAGTCATTTTACCACCGCTTCCTGGTCGCAAAGAGAACAGATACATCTCAGTGGAAAATGTCAAGCTACAGCGCCTGGCCGATCCTGAATAGTGTCACACCAGCGGTCTCTTGTCCTGCCATTTATCGGACATATGTTCATAGCCCATCTGCACGAACGATCGCTGATGCTGTAATTGAGATGGTTGATTTGCCTGAATCCTCTCCTTTGCCTGAAACTATAATTGATTCCCAACTCTCCACCAACATCGACGAGGACGAGTATACTTATCCTGCATCGGAATCGGTGGCACATCAACCGATATCGCCAATGAGCCCGACTCGTTATTCCTTTGATTCGGATTCCACTTCTTCAAAAGTTCCATCCAAGTTCAGTATTTTTATATCCTGGTTTAGAGACAATTTTTGATTCCACCCTGGACATACATCTGGTTGGTACTTTTCTTGATTTTTTTGTTCATGTCCATTGGCTTTGTCACAGTGTTTTTCTACTAATTAATGGTCACTATTTACCTGAACGCTCTGCTGTAGACTATGTTTCTGGAACTTTGGCTCCTCATTCCTCTTCTCACATCATGAAGCGTGACCACATATTTGTGAACATTTCAGCTTTTCCTGTTGCTGATGGCATCGTATGGGATGCAGTGAACTTCCAAATCCATGGTCCGACAGAAATTATTAATGTACCTAACGTCCTTCGTGTTTCTATGGGTGATGTAGTAAAAAATAATATTCATTCTGATGATTGGGATGTGCATGCCGTTGAAGCATTGTTTGCCGATTTAAAATATTATGCATCTTTCAATGCTGAAGATTTATATATGAACTCTGCGAATTATGCCGATTTGTATTGTTACCAACATTGGGGTAATCATTTTCTCCATAAGCCAAGTGCTCTGCGTAGTCCTGTCAATTACACTCAATGGGAACATTGTCCAAACCCCTTGCCAGGTAGCTCACAAACTCTTCGAAATAAGTTTAATTATTTTACTGATTTTAATCGGTCGAACCCTGCATCCTATTATTTTAGACTTAATAACACATCAACTCAGAAAATTATGTTAACACACACCAAATTGCTTTATTCAGGTTCCTTTCTAAGTGCCCTAGCTGTGGGTGGTTATGAGTACTGGGATAATACAGTGGATTTGAAATCTATTTGGGGCTCCAAGCCATGGCAGGTACAGGGAACCGAGGCATTACACCGTGCTTGCCTCATCCCTACACAAATTATGTTCCTCAATGTCTCCATCTATCAGACTACATGTTGGGGCTTAGCAACCACTAAACAATTGAATACTCCATCAATACCATCCCTGTCGAGTTTTCCCAATGAAAGCTCACGATTCAATATGTCCCTCGTGTCCCTGCAGGCTCTGTTACAAAATAATTCGTTTAATGTTTCTGAGCTAGTTCAGTCACCCTGGTTGGTATGTTCTACATCATCAAATGCATGTCAAATGCGTTTTCACGACTCAGGAGCTAGTTACACACAGGATAGGCCTGATCCGAGGTTTACTGATTCCCGTACTGTCACTACATATTCTGTTGGTAAATTATGCAAACAATGGCTGCAACATTCGTCCCTTGATTCTGTTAAACAACATTTGTCCCTCCTTTCAGGCAATATTGATCTGTCCGATTTTGTTCTGGGACCTCGTGGTCCCCGACCTAAGAGATTCATTTATGAAACATATAATGAACTCTGGAAGCTATCACAAATTGAAGCTGCTTCCCGTCTTCGGGAAATAGATCAAGCAAATTTGGAAAAGGTGCTTGCTGTTGTTGACAATAGTATTAATACCCTGTCTTCTCGCATTTACACTTTAGAGAATATTGTGTCCTCTGTTGTCGATATTGTACAAGATGATGTTTCTGTGTTATATCATGGTCAGAATCAATTGCGCTCAGTTATGCAGTTTGCATGGACTTTACAAACGCTTAAGTTAGGTAAAGTTCCTTGGCATTTTTTGAACACCTCTGCCTTATTTCTACCTTTTAATTTAACTGAGAAACAGCAATTTATGTCTATGAAGGATGCAACTTACACTTTATTACATATCGAAAAGGTGGATCCTTTACCGTTCTCTGTAGCGGAACTCGATTCTGCTGTGTGGCTAGTTCATGGGGTTATAGCTTTACCTTTTTCCTTATTTGAATTTGACTCATGCATGAAACATTATCCCGTGGGCCGTTACCAGCCCTTGGGCAGTGCTTTCCTGCATGAACTTTGGTCCTTGCCTTTCATGTATAAATGTCTTCGAGATGGCAAGGAAGTCTTTCTCACGGGGAGTCCTGTGACTCGACTATGGGTCATTCGCTTATTTGTAAACACATTAAATTGCATGGCTCATGTAGCGTTTCCGCTCCTAATCTTGCTTGTGTGCTGAAAGGTATTCCTGCTCCTGTTATTTCTCCTACTTTCACTCTCCTTTCCAATGGTAGTTATTTACTTTTAAATAACGAAAACTGTTGTGGCCTGCAGGCTGGCATTCCTTACATTGTAACTGTTTCGCACAGGGTTGTCTGCTGCAAAAATGTGCTTTTTCCTCCCCCTCATGGCAAGGTTGATATCTCTATTTGGCCTTCCATCCCTACCATGGAGGCGGATTTCAATAGACTGAGCAGAATAAAGGCACTATTATTGAACGAGGAAGTTATGCTCACGTCCGCCCGGGAGACATTCATTCTCCAGGTGGCGAGTACCCACAGTGAAATACAGGCCCTTTTAAACACTAATCTCCCCCAACATTTTGGGGAGTTAATACATCGTATTTTTAACGCATCTAACACTGAAGGCCTGGTACACTTTTTAAGGTCGTGGGGTCGGGCTTGGTGTCCTCCTTCCAAACTATTTTTGGTGTCATCCCGGCATTCATACATTCTATTTTTTCCAGCGTCTTTGGCGGTTTCCCATTGATTCTCGCTTTAGCGGCTGGTGTCTTGCTCTTAATTTGCTTTCTGCGCAATGGCTGCTCCCCGATGGGACCTGCTCGATCCAGAACGCCTCCAGCTGCTCCGTGAGCGCCTTTTGGCTGGTTTTGGTGTCTTGCCATTGGCGACACTGAGTGTGTCATATACTCTTTCATTTTGCTTTGCGTATTTCACTTGCGTGCAACCTGTGATGACTTGTATCCGCTGTCCTTTCACCTGGACTCTGGATTATTGCCTCTCCAATTCGTCATTGTCTGTTCCAGATTTTGTTCAGTTGATGGGTCCCTTAGAGGCCCATGAGCAGGACTGTTCCGTTGCTGGCTGTATGGCGCCGTGCGGCTGCACTGGGGATTTTGGCGCAATGGGATATCTGGGCGGCTGCCCAGGATCTCCTACAACGAAGCTGTTTCAATTATCACGCAAGCTGTCCCGCATTGCTTCTGGATGCTCCCTTTGCTGAGGAGCATTCCTGCTCTTTGATCTCATGGATTGGATGGCATCTATGTTTTTTGACGATTCCAATGATGAACTCTTGGAGGGTATGGCTTTTTTCTGCACTTACACTTTCATGGATTGACCTGCCCTTCGCCGTTTGGGCGCTCCCTGTGCTCCAACGGCTGTGTTTTTCCTCTGATGGGCCTCTGTCCTGGCCGCCGGACTGTCCAGGGGAGGGTGTCTTGTGGTTTGTTGCCTGCCTTGTTATGTTGGCCTAGGCCTGGCTGCCATGCTGCTTTTCTTTGCGCACGTTACACTGAGCCAGGGCTCCCTCGCCCTTTGCGCTTGCCAAGTTCTTTTGCGCTGTCTGCATTTTCTGTTTTCCACCTTTTCTCCTATTCGATTTGGGCTCAGTCTGCACAACATGTACAAGGTCACATAACAATGTATTTTGGTTCTTCCTGATATGGCCAGTCTCGCGCACCCAGACATAACATTAGGTGCATTTGCCATGAAGAATTTTGTGTGCTTTTAATACTGCAGTTTACTAGCGCTTAATACACTTGGAGGAATCCTTTCCAGGGAGAAGAGCTGTGATTGTCTGCTGATGTAATTCTGCATCTAGAAGCCGAGGTATGAGGGTTCGCTAGTCAAAGCCCAGAGGTCTTCTATTTTTATAATAAACTATCTTACTGCACGGGGAGGGTGGTAATGTTATTTAGACATTTATCCACTGAGTTATGAAATGCTTTCCCCGTTTGTATTCTATGGAATTGTAACCATGCTGCTTATATTAGTCATATGCATTATGCTATTAGTACTGACACGTGTACTGTACATTAGAGCACGTAAGTTGGAATAAACATTTTAACCTATCCAGTGTCTCTTCCTACGCACCTTGTGGACAAGTACGAGTGAGTGACGAAAGAGTGTTCTTGCTTCTGCGAGTCCTGAGATAAAGATACCGTGTTCTGGGTTGTCTAATCATTGGTACTTGGGTGCTAATGGGATGCTAAGCTAGTTGGGTTGGGGTTTTTGGGTGCTACGGTATATGGTAGGCAAACCTCTATATGCCGGGGTCCCATTATCCTGTGCATAGCTCTGTGTATGTGCAGAAACCTTATGACAGCGCAAGGTGCCTGCATTGGCACTAGGCAGCAGATTGTGCACCAGCACAGGCAGAGAACAGGAATGCACCTTATATTGGTAAATATGGCACATTCCTGCTCTCTTCATTTCACGCAGTGCAGCAAATTGACTTGCTGTGCTGTGTTGCGTGAAAGATTGATAATCTGGCCCTATGTGTCTTTGTTGCTTAACCCAACAGTATTTGTCTTGATGTTGGAAGTATGAGATTTGAGTTAAATCCATTGTTCTTTTGCTCACTACACCACCACAGTTTGGAACCAGCCGTACGCAAATCAGTTTGACCTTGCTCCTCATGGGAACAGTCCAGTTTGAACTGCCAAGCCGGGTCCTCCCTGGACCAGAAACAAGCATCCTGGGCCCAGTTTTGGGGTATCACCCCATATCAGCCAGGCTAGCTTGAATCCAGTGACACAGCAAGCAAGGGACTCACATCTGGGCATACCGATCCCACTTAGGGCGAAAAATGCTGCAGGAACAGTTGATGGTCGGAATGTTAAATACATCAAACATTCAAGACTGTTTTGCATATGGCTGGGTCCAAACTGGGGTGGCGTAGTGAGCAAAAGAATGATGGATTTAACCCAGATCTCTTGACTGGGGGTGAATGTCTGATTTTTTCTTTAGGGGTTCCAAATGAAGATACTTCAACAACATTGATGACATCAGAAAATAAATTCTTGACAGATTTTGCTAGTTATCAATGCACAGTAGCCCATTCCCAATAGTATGCAATTTGGAGACTGTCCTAGACATAGGAACAAAATCTCCCAGATTTAATCTCAATCTTAACAAAGACTAATAGAAGACGTTTCAGTGTCTTCTGAGACAAATCTATGGGACCATCATCAGGACAAGATGTCGCACGTGAAGTTCCAAGACCCATTATGTCGAAAATCAAAGCAATTCTAAGAATTCCAACATGCTGTGGAGAGCTTACAAAGACCGCTGACTGTGGCTGCAACATCATTCTTTAAAATAACCATATTGGGCCAAAGTGCTTTTGTTACGTGACACCAACCTCACCGGGCTTAAATATTCCACAACTTATCTGTGAGGATTTTCACTGGATTCATGTTAGCCTGGCTGATATGGGGTGATACCCCGAAACCGGTCCCATGATGCTTGCTTCTGGTCCAGGGAGGACCTGGCTTGGCAGTTCGGGCTGGACTGTTCCCATGAGGAGCAGGGTCAAGACTGATTTGGATATGGCTGGGTCCAACTGGGGTGGCGCAGTGAGCAAAAGAACGATGGATTTTACCCAGATCTCTTGCCTGGGGGTGAATGTTTGATTTATTCAGCATTTCGTCCATCATTTGTTGCTGCAGCATTTTTTGTCCTAAGTGGAATGGGTATGCCCAGACGTGGGTCCCTTGCTCCTTGTGTCACTGGATTCAAGCTAGCCTGGCTGATATGGGAAGATATCCTGAAACCGGTCGCATGATACTTGCTTCTGGTCCAGGGAGGACCAGGCTTGGCAGTTCGTGCTGGACTGTTCCCATGAGGAGCAGGATCAAGACTGATATGCATATGGCTGGGTCCAAACCAGGGTGGCGTAGTGAGCAAAAGAAAAATGGATTTAACCCATATCTCTTGACTGGGGGGGGGGTGAATGTTTTATTTATTCAGCTTCCATCCATAATTTCATGCTGCAGCATTTTTCACCCTATGTTGGATGGGTATGCCCAGACGTGGGTCCCTTGCTCACTGTGCCACTGGATTCAAGCTAGCCTGGCTGATATGGGGCGATACCCCGAAACCTGTCCCAGGATGCTTATTTCCTGTACAGGGAGAACCCGGCTTGGTAGTTTGGGCTGGACTGTTCCCATGAGGAGCAGGGTCAAGACTAATTTGCATATCGCTGGGTCTAAACTGGGGTGGCGTAGTGAACAAAGGAACAATGGATTTAACCAAGATTTCTTGACTGGGTGTGAATGTTTGATTTATTAAGCATTCCGTCCAACATTTGTTGATGCAGCATTTAAACATGAGACATAGAAGACTGCATGTTTGAATTAGCTTACCAGCTGTTCTATTTTACCAGTAGACCACGTTGTTAAAGCATCATGGGCCACATGTACGAAGATTTTACCATTCGGTAACCAGCTGCAAACTGGTTAGCAACTGCAAAAATAGGCCCATACTGTGGCTATTATTAGCGATCTAACAAAATACTGAGGGCCAGATGTACGACCGCTTTTGCTTGCGCAAACGGGTTTGCGAACCCGTTTGCGCATGCAAAAACAGCATGGGCCATGTACAAAGCCTATCTAGCGAGTCGCAATTTATTTGCGACTCGCTAAATAGGTTTTGCAATTGCGGTCGTAAAACACTCGCAAATTACCACCCTCTTCAAGAGGGTGGTAATGTACTCGAAAAAGGGAAGGGGTCCCCAGGGGACCCCTTCCACTTTGGAAATGCAGGGGAAAATATTTTTTTAAGGGCAGGCAGTGGTCCCAGGGACCACTACCTGCCCTTAAAAAATGAAACTAAAACGTTTCATTTTTTTCTTTTTTTAAATGCATCCCATTTTTCTTTAAGGAAAACGGGCTGCATTAAAAAAAAAAACTGCTTTATTTAAAAGCAGTCCCAGACATGGTGGTCTGCTGAGCCCAGCAGGCCACCATACCTGGGAGGGCCTGCCATTCCCAATGGGGTCGCAAATTGCGAGATGCTCATTAATATTCATGAGCCTCTCAATTTGCGACCCCATTGGGAATCGCAAACAGTGTGATAAACACTGTTGTACATCCAAAATAGCGCCTCGCAAATTGCGAGTCGCACAAAACTCGCAATTTGCGAGGCGCTGTTTTACGCATCGTACATCTGGCCCTGAATCACTAATTTTAATTTTGCAACTCCAAATCACTTCAAATAGATTCGATATTAGGGATTTCCTAATAGCAAAATGTTATTTGTATGTATGAACCATTCACAAATTGTGACTAGTTGCACAATGTTGATTTTGCCTATGCAATTTAGCACCAAATGGAATCAGGTGGTAGTCAGGTGCAACCTTTGTGAACTGCCCCAGAATGCATCAGGCTCTTTCACAATAGGAGCTTTGCATGTGATGGCGAGGAGGATGTGAATACTGGCTGGTCTATAGAGGAGGAGGAGAGAGCGAAGTATTTTTAGGGTCAGGATTACCCTTTTTGAACAAATAGAGGAGGAGATATTTTATAAGTATATACTTACTAGTCAGGTTATTTTAGAACTAATTGCAGAGCTTTAATCCTTTCTGGAAAGAGATACTGATAGAAGTAACGCCATATCTACTCATGTGCAAGTACACTGTTCTCTTTACTTGTTAGCGTCTGGTAGGTTCAAGGGAGTAATTGCAGAGGCAGGTGATGTTTCCTAAAGTGCCCTATCTCATTTTTTAGAAGGCTTTTCGATGTTATGTTAGGAAAAAATAATAATCATATATATTTTCTTAACACATAACAGGAATTGAGAATGAATGAGCAACGGCGGATCTGAGTAACCGCACCTCCCTGCTTTATTCCTTTTCTTGTTTAAGAAATTGTAATGGATAGTATGATTGGGTGTGCACATACAGCTCCTGCACCTGCCGTTGTTGGATGCCAGCTGCCAAGCAGAGAGAAAACTGTGAAAATAGTGGAGCGGTGCACTACCAAAGAGTTTTCTTCAATAAATCCAAATGTTCATTTTGTATAGTGGTTTATCAATCCTTTATTTTCAATATCAAAATGTGCAAATTCCAGCCAACAGACACTGACTGCCGACCGGACGATAATAACAGGACTGTGTCCCCAGAGATACAACCATCAGGCACTTATCATGGTAGACTTTAAAATTTAAATACTTGTGCGTCGACAGCAGGAATTTGAAATATCTCAGATCAAGGGCTCTTCATTGCCTCTGTGTTCCTGCGTCTTCTTCACATCACCATTTGCCCTGAAGAAGTTCATTTTATGTATGAACGAAACGCGTTGGCTGGAATTTGCACATTTTGATATTGAAAATAAAGGATTGATAAACCACTATACAAAATGAACATTTGGATTTATTGAAGAAAACTCTTTGGTAGTGCACCGCTCCACTATTTTCACATAACAGGAATTGTAGCAGACAAAATTATTATGTTATTGTATTGCACAATTCCCACATGTAATTGACTCTCTAGATGGGACGCATGTAGCAATATGCCCACCATCTGCAAATGAGTATTTGTTTTGTAATTGTAATCACTCATTAAACATGCAGGTGGTGTGTGGCCCATATAGTATTACCACAGAACTTGTTGCACCTGCCAACATGGTTAGACACAGCAGGATTTATAATTGTTTATCTAGAGGAGACTTTGGAGATGGATATTTGCTTGGTAAGTGATAAATCTTTGCACATATCAAGGCTGGGTGTATTTTCATATGTAGTAGTAGAAAAATATTTATTTTATAGGGGACAGTGTGTATGCTTTACAACTTGGATTTTAACTTCATATCTTAAACCAAGCTAACCTGAGGTGAGTGACGATACAGCACTGCTCACCAGTGAACACACTCTGTAGTAGAGAGAACATTTGTAGTTATGAAAATCAGATTTCAGTGTCTACATAGGAGTGGTGGGGCACTACATTATAGCCCTGATACATGTTGTAAAATCATAGCTTCATCTGCTATATTGCATAATATAGTAACTAGAAAGGGACTCCCAGCTATTGAGCCAGTTTCAGATTCTGACACTAAAGAAGCTAATTCAGTATCACATCTACAACAGGATGCTTCAAGAGCTAGCGAAGGAAGAGCACGACGTGCGGACATAATTATGCATTATTTTAAGGTAAGTGTTAAAGGAACAATTTGTATAAAGTACAAGATAACACTTTTGTCGTTATAAAAAATAATTAAGAATTATTTCAGGCTTTCGATTAATATCAATTTTTTTTTAAATTGCAAAAAATGTATCAATGAATTCACATACTTGACATTGATTATATTTATCATTTGTAATACATGTCAAACCTACTGTTAGAAACGGGTAGCGTGGTGCAGAGCGGGCGGGCCAAACTCCGGAGGAAATGTGTAAAGCATCCGCGCAGCACACTCACAGGCGACACACCAGGCACACTACAAAAGGAGACCACACCAGGTTGCATGAAAAATAACTTGTGTATTATACCAAATACAGTAGGATGCAATCACATGGTGAACACGGAGCCAACTGGCACCAGGTAGTCATTTACAGAGGGGGACTATTTACAAGGCAGGGCCAATCGGGCCGCTGCCGGAATCATCACAAGTACACAGGATAAATGTGCAAGCATCAGTAACTGTGTAACAACCCACACTTACAGGCAGGATCCTTGTGGGCATAACATTAGGCAACTTGCATGAGGCATCTCAATATGCATAAAAACACATTGTGGGCAACAATTAGGCATGGAAACATAGGAGACACTCTCATCAGGGGTAGGCCACCTTAGGCGGAGCATAAACCTCAGCAATGTCCACCCTAGGAAAAAGCATTAGGCACATTAGCATAACCCTAGGTATGAACACATCTGTATAAATCACTTTAACAGGAGGCCTGGGATGAGAACCTTAGGTTAGGCATGGAAATGCAACATGCATATTCAGATTGGCATTAGCATAAAATGCAACCTTAGGCATACCATCACACTGTGCATACATAACATTAGCAATACGCAAAACCAGGTGAGCATAGAGGCACCACCATCATTAGCGACACAGCATTAGGCCTTAACATGTGGGCAAGGAGGCGACACCATTAGGGTGAAAGCATGAACAACACATTAGCAATTTGGGGGAAAACATTACCAGCATAAATGCATTAGCGTAGACCCCTTAGCGCAGGCATAGCCTTAGCATAAATCACCTGTACATAAATCATAAGAGGCGCTAGGCCTCACAAGCATAAGCCCCAGTCGTCCCAATCGGGGCACAACACTCTGAAACTGGGCCCAGGCCAACTGGCCTCTCTCAGGGGCTCAGAAGCCCTATATCCCGCAAAGTCAGGGCTGGCTGCAAGGGCAGCGAAAACAAAGGTGCGCAAAGCGCTAGGGCAGGAGGGTCCCTCACTCCTCTCTCTTTCCCTTCTGGGTAATCCAATGCCCCCAATGCGTGGCAGCTGCCCCCTGTCCTGCGGGGTAGCTGGGTAAACCCAACAAGCACTGGCGCCAACAATGCAGCGATGGGAGTCCCACTCCGGGCTCTAACAGGAATCTGCCCACAAGAACACTGGCACGGTGGAGCCCCTCTTCTGGGACTCTAGAATTTCCCAAAATGCCTCTGTCGTGCAGCTGAGGGAGGAAACAAGTACTGGGCACGTTGGAGCCCCCTCCTATGGGACTCTAAACACAACCAATGCCCTCCAAAGAATACTGGCACCGGGGGCGGGCACCGACAATGTGCCCCGACATACCCCCAACCACAGGATGACTGAGCCCCACTCACCGGCAGTCTGAGGCCCCTCTGGATGTCTCTGCAGTCTCCGGGCACCGGCAATGTGCCCCGACAGGTCCCGCTTCTGGGACCTCTCCTGGCTTCACCCTCAGCGGAGCCTTCTCCTCGTGGCAGCGCGGAGGGACAGGCACCGACAATGTGCCTCGGGCCCCCTCTGCCGCAGGACTCCTCCTTGGCAATTCACGAGGCGCTAGGCGGCAGGAAAGTTCTTGGGCTGAAATTAAGTTGTAGCGCCCACAAAGCGCTAGGTCCCACACCATAAAGTGGTAGCGCTCCCCTTCACTGGCAATGAAATATAGCCCTCCCGAGGCGCTAGGGAGCAGGCAGGAAGGCACAGTCACTGGAAATATAGCGCTCTCGCAGCACAGCGCTGCAGATGTCAGCTCCTCACCTCCTGGGCAATAAGATAAAGCGCTCTTCTTCTCCAGGCGCTAGCCAGCAGGCAGGGATGGTCAGTCACTTCAAATGTAGCGCTCCTCTTCTGCTGGGCACAGTTATAGCGCTCTCGCAGCAAGCAGAGCACAGTCAATGCAAATATGGCACTCCGGCAGCCCAGCGCTGCAGGACCCATGCACCTTCTTCTCCTGGGCAGGGCTGGAGGCAGCGCTCTCCTGGTGCAGGAATAAGGTTGTAGCACTAAGTCCCACAAAATAAAGTTGCAGCGCTCCTCTTCCCCTGTGGCACAGTTATAGCGCTTTAGCAGCACAGCGCTGCAGGCATCAGCTCCTCTCTTCTCCTGGGCAGACCACGTGCTCACAGGGTGCTAGGCAGCAGGCAGCTGGCAGTAAGATATAGTGCTCACCAGGTGCTGGGCTTAGGACGGCAGGAGAGCAGGCAGGCAATACTGGGCAAGATCAGCAGGCAGTGGGTACTCATCAGAACAGGACAGCAGCTCCTAGAAGCAGTCATCTCCCATAAAGTGGCACTCCTCCTGACACAGCAGTCTTCGCTCCAGTAAAGGGCTCTCACTGGCCCTGTGGACAGCGGAAGGGTGCAGATGGGCACAGGGACCAGCACACAGGCCCAATGTGGCGGTACCTCCTGGCAAAGTGTCCCCTCTCATTCAGGTCCACGCTCAGTCTGAGCACATGGAGGCACAGCCCCCCTCACCCCACCTACCAGAAAGGGCTGGAAGCTTCTGGAAGGTTCCCTGGGAAACCGGTCCCAACTGGTTTAGGGGAGGTGTAGAGCACCCTGGGTGCCAGGCTTCCCTCCAAAAGCTGGGGGTGCTGGGAAACAGACAAACTAGACCGCCAACTCACCTCAGACAGGCGGCACATGTGCAGACAGGAAGGGCGTCCATTTTAAAAGTAATATTTTACAAAGGTGCATTTCTACAATGGTGGAAATAAAGGTGCGTACACCATTGCACAGCATTTATTATTTTCAATTCAGACACACCATGTCAGTAAAAAGGCTAGGGGGAAAAGCGAACAATTCAGGGAAAAAGGGCCAAGTCCAACACCTACAAATACAAGTTTTAACATAGACATTTTCCTTTTGGATTCTTCTCTCTCTCCCAGCACTTCCCTTTTCTGTGGTTGAAATATTGCTAGTTGCAGAGACATCACCAGCTACAGATTGACTATCAGTGAAACACACACTCATGCCGTCAGTAACACAAAGGCTATTGAGACTTGAAGATTCTTCACTTTCACCACCACTTGATTCTTCAGAAGTAGCTATTTGTGTAGGTTAACCATGTGCTTGCTAAAGTGCACTTATATGTGCAAGATGGTTAACTGATGAAGTAAAACCATCAATGTGTGAGATATTGGTGATGTCTGCGCCAATGTGAGACAGTTTGTTGTTGCGAAATAGAACATAAGTTGTTTACTGCCTCTGTTAAGTGATCTGAATTGTCCCAGACTGCATTTGTGACATTATCTAAACCCTCTTTGATAGTATTGATCTATTAGTTAATGCCCACTAACACTTGACTAACACATTTGTCCTTGTCCTAACCCTTTATGTGCGGGTGTCGTTCAATGGCGGACACCAGCACTAGCTCCCGAGTGTGTCTGTCGGCCATTGATCGACACTGGGGAGGTAAATAAAGGCCCCTCTGATGCACAGCACCATAAGGATTCATTTATTATTTTTTAAACTAAGCCTGATTCTTTTTTTTTCTTGGTGTAATGACGACCAGCTCTAAAATGAAAGTAAAACGAGCCACTGGGCTAATTTTACTTTCACTGCGTCAGTGCTCGAGGACATATCACAGCCCCCCGAACACTGATTGGGGTAGAAGAGGTATCGTTGGAAAGGGGAGAATCCCCCCTCTGAGTGGATGGGGTAATTACCGCTGATCTGCCCCCCTGGAAGCCCACTAGACACCAGGGTCTGTTTCTAAAATAAATATAGGGGTGGGGGTTGCCTACTATGGCATGGCCATGCTCCGGTCTCCCCCAAAAACTACAGTGAAAGTCTTTCTGCCCCCCCCAAGGACAAATGGGGTGACAAATATGCCCACCGGGGGGGCAGTAAGCCCACAAGACACCAGGGAATAATTTTTTTTTATTTTAAACATAGGGGTGGGTACTGCCCACCCTGGCCATTTCCCCACCCCAGCAAGAAGCCAGGCAGTCTTTCTGCTCCCCTCTGGTGCATTGGGGCAATTAATCCAATTTGCCTCCTGGGGGGCAAAAAGCCCACTGAACACCAGGCACTACATTTATGCAGTATTTTTTTGGGGGTTAGGGCCCCCCTGCCTTGCTCTTCCCCACCTTGCGGCCCAATAGAAATTCTGCCTCCCTAGGGGGTGGATAGGGGTATTCTCCTCCAGTCTGCCCCCCAGGGAGCAGAAAGCCCATTAAACACCAGGCATTTCGAAAAGTAGCGAAAGCAAACAAAAAGAGGGTGTGGCCTACCATAGCATCGAGCCATACTCCCTTCCCAGAAAGGGCAATGGTGTCTTTCTCCTGGGGGCAGGTAGGAGGTTTGTCTCAATTGGGGAGATTGCCCTACATATGCCTTCGGGGGTAGAAAGTCTACCTGACACCAGGGATTTTGCTTTTGTGGCAACAGAAAGTGATGCGGGTGTTGCACTTTGGCATTGACCACATCCCCACCCCCAAAAAAGGAACAAACCAGTCTTTTTGCCCACCCCCGGGCGGACAGGAGATTTGCCCCAAGGCGCCCCTGGGGGTCAGAAAGCCCTCTGTATGGCAGGAATATATTTTTTTAATAAAATAAAGGGGTGGATGTGGCCCATCCTAACATCTGCACCACCCTCATCCCTAAAGCCTCAACAGTCTTTCAGCTCCCCTGCAGACTAAGAAATCCCATCCCATGGGCAAATGAGAGGACATTTGATTCCTTTGGGTGTTGTTTTTACATATGGGCCAGGACAGTGTGGCTAACTCCCAAAATCATTTCACTTGCAATGGTGAATGGCTGTACTTGTTGGGCTTGGGTAGGCTACAACCTGGGAAAACCTACCAGACCCACACAGTTCTGAAAAAATAAACACCTGGAGGTTCCAGGGTGGTGCGTTTCATCTGAGTCCCACAACATTTTCTTACCCACAATGCCCTGCAAACTGTAAACTTTGACTAAAAACACACACTTTCCTCACGTCTGTGAGGAGGAAAACACCTGGAATCTTAGGGGAGCCACAAATTTCCTACCAACCACCATCCCCCTAACAATGGTACCTCACTTGTGTGGGTGGGCCAAGAGACCTTGACACAAAAGGCCCTAAAGCGCTACGTGGAGAGATCAGCGACAAGTGTAGCTGCGGAATTTGGGGCAGTGCTCAGCCACCACCCATGGAAACCTACAAACCACAGACATTTTTGAAATCGAGACAACCAGAGGATTCCAGGGTGGTGTGCCTTGCGTGGATTCCATGAGGTTTTCTTACCCATAATGCCCTACAAACCTCAAACTATGTTTGAAATCACACATTTTCCTTACATGTTTGTGATGTAAACTTCCAGAATCCACAGGAATCCACAAAAATCCTACCACCCAGCGTTACCCCACTTGTGCCGAGACAAACGCTGCACCGCTTGTGTGGTTGAAACTAGTTCCCGTGACAGGAACGGATCAAGCCGAGGTCAATAGGAGTCTTGATGTAAATATGAAACATATTTTTATTCTTATTTGAGATAGTTTTATTAACTTTTTACATTTAAAAATGAATACATTAATGTTTATTCAAATATAAATAAATTACTTTGAATTAATTTAGTACATTATTTTGAATAATTGTTATTACATAACAATTGTTTTTGTACGTAGGATACAAATGCTTTTTTGCAATTTAACCTTCAGAAAAGTAATTTTAATTTAGTTTATTATATTCAAAAGAATTAATTTTTAAATTTAAATTAAAGTATGAATGCTGAAACACTTTAGGTTCTACAATTAAAATACAAATATAACATTATTTAACATTTATATTTTATATTCAAATATGTTTTTCTTTTTTAAAGTTTAATAAACTCTTACACTTTCCTATACTTTCCCATACAGAGATCTCCTTCCCGGACTCCTCTATCAACATGGGAAAAATTACCATTAGTAATTTTGAACTATAAACATATTTAAAATAAATATTACATTCATTTAAATATAGCAAATTAAATAAAACTTAATTTGTAAACGTATATTAAAAGAAAATCCCTCCTATATTTTCTTATTATGTAGCAAAATTACGAAAACATATTTATCATCATCAATAAGCTTTATTTCGGCAGCTGGTGCAATAAAAGAATATAATTGCAATAAATACATACAGTATGTTTAAAAATTATGCAAACATATCAAACTTTTAAGGACTGATTCTTTCTGATATGAGAGCCGAGTCCTTGCAGCATACAGAAGAAATTGGTTGTTATACTAATACACATTACTTTATCCTGTCTCCACAGTTGGTGCTTGAGTTGTGATTTTACAAAAACAAGGCTATAAATAGTCTATAGAAACTATTAATTGCAATAAAAATACTATATGCATTAAAAATAAAAATAAAAAGACATAGCAAGCAAAAAGTATTAACTCATTCTAGCATGAGAGCCAATGCATCACTACATACAGAGAGAACTGCAGATTACATCGTCTCCGTCATATCACCACAGCTGGTGCTCGAGTTATAATGATTAAAACAGAGCTATGAATAGACCGTAGTAACAGATAATTACAATAAAAAATAGAATATGAGTGAGAATAAACTCATTTCAAACAATCAATATTAATTCTTAAAAGGGGCCTGCTTGTGCAAAACATAAGCCACAGCAGCAAAAAGAGTACAGTTTACACAGCTATAAAATATGTTCTCACGGACATACAACCATTTTCTCTGCACAATTTGTGTTATGTAGAGCGGAGTTGGAATTGTGCTACTATGGACATTAAAGTAGCACTAGTACCAAGGGCTATGACATCCCAGGGGATTACTCATAGCTTGTCCAGTGCTTTGGGACTCAGGCAGATTTGTTTACAGAATCTGGAATATCTCTAATCACACTTTGCAGTATACATCCTGGTTCTTATTATCCACATCCAACCCAAAAACTTGGCAACAGAGCATGCATACAGTGGTCAAGGGTCTGATCTTAGGATTCTAAGAGCATTACAGCTGCCTAGTGTCCCCAATTACTTGCAGAATGGTTTAATCCATTACTGGCGAGGGCCAACATAGCCCGGCCAAAAAAGCAGAACATGAGCTATAGTTTTTTCAGAGCTGTTACAAGCAGGACACAGAACACCCTCAGTTGGAGCCCATTTACTGATGAAGGTTTTCAGTGGCAATGTGCCAACTCTGAACTGAAGTACATTATAATCAGTGGTCCCAACGTACAATTCATCAAAACCAAAATAAACCAGAAAATAAGATTCAGGAGAAACAAGTATAGTAAATCAATAATCAGTGTTATTTAATCACACTGATTGCGCACATACATCATTATTCCAACATTATCATGACTACAGTGCCCCTAGGAGGGAAGGGGAGAGGGTGTGGGTATTCGTGATTGGAGTGAGGGTAAAAAGGGTGATTGGAGGATATAAGGTACAAATCACATAAATCGTCATTTGGACAACATTAGGCTTATGTCTTAAGCCAAAGATTCCATAATACAATTAAAAGAAATAGATAGCCATGATCAATGATACAGCCACAGTGATGAATCGCTGTTGGTCAGGAACTGGCAATTAGTACAGATGTCGACGTTTCGACCCCTAAATATAGTAGGTAAGTGAAACCCTTACGGCGGGGTCTTCCTCGCTGGGGGTCACGGAACTGAAAGCAGAGCTTCCTGTCCAATGGCACGGTAATGGTTTGCAAGTATGGTTTTCAGGCATCTACAACATTTGAAATCAAGGAACCTGCCCCTCAGTGTAGAACTCACAACCGCTTGAGCCTCGCATTGGATGATCCATGACCAATAGTGATTTTTCAACGACTCTGCTGAGGGAAGTGGTTGCAAGATGGATTTTGCCAAAGTTCCCTCATTCCTATAGCAGATAACAGCTTTTTGATTTGCTGGAGCCACTCAATTGTGTTGAATCTGTCGGCGTCCATGACCTCTTTTAAGGCAGTAGCATAATGGGCTAGTTCTTGTGTAGACCATAGCCTTCTCCAGAAAAGCAATGGGCACAGTCTAACTTTCCTGGCTAATGCCTTCCAACCCATTTCGAGCATCAGAGATTTTAGTGGGGTGGTAGAGGGGAGGCAAGCCAAACCTCTCAAGAACTTGTTCTCTAATCTTGTTAGAGGAGTACTATTTGAAAAAAAAAAACACAGTTTGGAGCCATATAAAACTGAGCCCAGGGCTTTAGAATCGTATATCTGTAAGACTGGACCGATTGATTTACAAAATGAACTATTATGTTCTTTGACTATAGCACCAGAAATCTGCCTGTGCTTATGTGACGTATCCACATGGGGTTTCCATGACATAGTCGAGGACAAGATGACACCCAAGTAATTATAGACATCTGCCCTCTCGAGTGGCATGTCCCCCAACATTACTCTTTCCTTATACGATCTATGGGGCTTATTTACAAGCCCCTTGTGCCGCTGGTGCGTCACTTTTTCCCATAGTAAAAGTGACGTGCCAGCGGTGCAAGGGACTTGTAAATAAGCAAGCCCTATGCTGCTTAAACGACATAAACTTTGTCTTTGTGGCATTGATCTCCAAGCTACTCGTTCTGCAAAATTCCTCAAAGCGGAGCAGCGAATGCTGCAAGACGCTGGGTGTTTAGGAGATCAATAAGGTGTCAGACGCAAACAATAATATGGGTATTTTTGTGCAAGCCAAAGTGGGGGCATCAGTGGAGAAATGAGAAAAGAAGAGACCAATGTCATTAAAAAATATAGAAACAAAGTGGGGGCCAAAATGCAGCCTTGGTGAAAGCCTATTTTTATGGAAAACCGGTCAGTAAGTTCGCCCTGGCTGCTGCATCAAACTTGGGCATAATTGCCCTCATGCAAGCGAATTACTAGAGTTAACAGGTCCAGTGGCATGTCCATTTCACGGTGAACCTCCCACAACTTCTTGCGGGGGACTAGATCAAAGGCCATTTGAGATCGTCAAAGGCTACCTACATGCTGCCCTTGCCGATTTCTACTATCTTCCAATATAAAAGCAAGAAGCGGAAGACCTGGTCTGTGGCACTTATTTTCTTGCAGAAACCAGCTTGGAGAGATGATAGGATGCCTTTATCAATGATCCACTCCTGTGTCTTGGCCAACACAAGACGTGAAAAGATTTTTTGAACACAGTCGATTAAACTGATTGGCCTATAGCTACCTGGCAAACCTCTGTCTACTTTTTATAAATAGGGATGACTTCAGCTACCTTCCAGGAGTCTGGAATAGGGGCTCCACGTGAAATGGCATTTGCCAAGATTAAGATATACCTAGACCATTTGGCTGTATCCTGCAAGAATATATCAGCAGGTATGCCATCTGGTCCTGGCGCTCTACCTCTAGTGATTGCCTCCAAGGCGTAGGAAACATCAACTAGTTCCAATAATGGCACAGTCGAGGCAGGGAGACAAGATGTTAACAAGGTCTCTTGGCTCGTCATTAACTACATTAGAAGAGTGACCCACAGAGTATAAGTTAGAGATAGGTTGACCCAGGCGGGGGAAGGGATGAAGTTGTGCGTAGGGGTTGGTTGCCCATCACTTCCTCATGTAACCAAGGACCAGAATCTAGTCCTTGGCAGAGCAGGCCACTTTCAATTCTTGCCACCTCCCATCATCCCATTCTCTTTTTGCCCGAGCCTGAGTCAGTTTGCAGAGCATCCTCGCCGAATGAACCTGCAACGTGCCCTTAGATGTTATCGCCTTGACCAATAGCCTGCGTCTTCGTCTGCACTACTTGTTGAACCAAGATTTAAGTCTAGGGGGATGTCTGCATGTGTTTGATACAGGGATAATTAAATATGATAATAATTCTTAAACAGATTGTTGTGTGTATCAATAATTGACCCTTGATCCATTACACCTGCTGGACTTTCCGCTAGATAAGATTGTAAATCCTCACTAATGGGGGACAAAGTGTCGGGGGAATCAGCTATTTGGGACCATTTAATTAGCTGCATGTCATTAGAAGGCTGTATATCCATAGTACTGACCAAGGTATGAGAATTAGTCACCAGTTTGGTGCAAAAGGGTTCCATGGTGAGGCACAAAGGGTTCTGGTCACTTTCCAGCATTTCATTAATGATCATATCCTTAAGAGGTGGCCAGAGTCTCAGATCTAATAATATGTAATCTATATGACTAGACTGAAGCAGATTATTATAAGTGCTGGCCCCCTTCCTGTTGGATTTGGACATTCCTTTTGTAGCTCTAAGCCCTAACTCCAAGGAGAGTGCCTTGAGCTGTAAAGCAACTTCTGTCCATATTTTTGTAGCAGGCAGATCGAATTGCAGAATGCCCCATGTCTCATCCTCCTCCAAAGCTAGGCTGAAATCATTAATATCCAGGGGCTCAAAGGTGGTATTGACGTCCCCTGCTATTATCAAGTGTGAATGGCTATGGTTCTTTTCCAAATGGTCTTCTAGGAGCATGACAGTTTTAGACTTCAAACCTCCCTTGACCCCTCTCGCGTAAACATTGTAGATATCAATGCTGGTAGAGTTATCAATCATTAGGCGAATGGCCAAAATATCAGGCCGAGAAGGAGGATGAGATTGTTGAAAGACTTGATACACTCCTTGCTTGCTGTCTTGCCTGATCGAAAAATGTATCTTTTATAGTTAACATTCGGCATTGGATTGAACTTGGCCTCCAGCGTTTCCTTGATTTTATGGTACGACATTTCATCAGCGTGTGATATTGTCTTTATCACTTCTTTCACACCATCACCTGCAAGGCTCCTTAAGTATTTGATGATCTTTTTGTCATCTATTTCTTCTAGATCATCTATGAAGTCATCGAGCCTTTCGATCTATGCAGCCCATCTTGTGCCAATATTCTGCTCTTTGGTGGTATCAAATGGCGGTGGTGGTTTCAGGAACACTGCAGAATCATAACTTGTATTGGGACTCACTGATGTTGAGAGTATATGCAGTCCCGTCAATGGTTGCTGTTCACTCGAACCTGCAATTTCTGTAAGCATCAGCCATATGCTTATCTCTGGGTCATCACGCCCAGGGTTATGTCATAAGGTGCCATCTTCTTTCTTGACGGTGAGTAACGTTTTTGTCTCTTGCACATGTTTGTCACCGCTCTCAACTTTGTGCATGGTACCTGGTTGTTGCTGCCTTTAGTGTTTCTTTTGCTCCTGGTGGTCTTTGCCTCTAGCTCTTTCATGCACCTGGCTATTGCTGCCTTTAGTGTTTCTGCTTTGTATTGATGATGACTGTGTTACTCTGTGGCGCAGTATCTCTTCTGTCAGCCTTACCATTAGGCTTCTGACAGGCTTTCTGATGGTGCTCCTTCGTAGGGCCTTCACCTCCTTCAAGGGCCTTGTACAAGCCACAGCGGCGCTTGGACTTCACATATGCCAACCGTAGCTTGCTTCTTGCGGCACACACGTGGCACTCACAAGCAGTGTGCTGGATTTCAGCAGACTCTCAAGGAGAACAGTCTAATTTTTTCGGGCATGTATCTCCTTCTCATCGCTAGTTGTAGCATCCACCCCACCTCTGGAGCACGCAAATAACTATGCCACACACGGATCTCTGTAATGCACGTCTTTTTTCTTCAGCATGGAACCGTTAACTGAACATACTGTGTCATAGACTTTATTGACCACACCCAAATACCTCCCAACTGATTGCGTAACTTTGTAAGGAGTTCGCCTAGGACCACAAGGGTCCTACTGCACATTATCACACAACACTACATAGTCTTAATATAGCACATGATATGGGGTGAATCTACCTGTGTTTCTAAGGGAACTGAATTAACAGGCTATAAAGTAACTTTTGCAGTTCATACAATATAATCGATTGGGGATGCCAGGTGTCCTGCGCTCCTCCCCTCCAAGCACTCACACTATATCATGATGGTTGTAGCCAGATATTGTTCACGCATAGTTAAACCATTCATAATCATTGCTTAACTGTGGCCTACTTACTATACAATGGCAATACATGGTTATCTGAACAATGTGGCACTGCATGTTCGTGACCCATGGTTATCATGTGAATATGGCACTGCACATTGGTGACACATGGCTATCTTATGGATATGCCACCACACATTGCTGACAAAGGATGATTTGAGGAGTGTGGCACTCTATTAATGAATCTCTGCTCCATAACACACTGTGTAGAGAAGCTCCTGCAGTTATGATGCACTGATGGTTATTGTTCACAAAAACCACATTTATTCAAGAAAACAAACACTGTACTGGGTGTACTGGCTCTTCAACATCCTGAGACATTAGTTAGATTAATAATTATACAAACTGCACTTATATCTGATTTTGTATTTGTAGATAGACTGGCTGGTTTTATCTCTTAGGAAACCAATATGGACAATCATATGGTCGTCACAATTGACACCTCAGATGGCTGCTCCAGTCAGTGTCCAGTGATGGCAGATGTTTACATGTCTCATATGCAGCACAGTCAAAGTGAAAGTTGGCAAGGTGGAGGTTGCAGTCTTCATTGAAGCAGTTCTTGTTTCCAGCTCTGTACGGTATCCGGGAATATCCGGAGAAAGAGTGGGCTTAGGATGAGAAGAGCCTGATTCTCAAAGTGAGGAGGGTATGAGAAGAACAAGGCAGATGACTACACAGCCTGATACAGAAGGAGACTTCCCACTAAGAATTTTCATGCAGCCATATCAATTGAAAGAGGCAATAATGAGGTGTATCAGCAGTGAGAAGGAATCATTCATACTTCTCTATATCCCCATAGCTCGAGCAGATGCAAATAAACCCAGTGGTGTTTCCCACGCACCTCGAGCCAATCCTCCTATCTTTAGACTACCTTTCACTGGGCTCCTCTTTTTTACATGAGTCACCCAAGGTTAGGGCTCAGTGCAGTGCAATGAGAATTGACTATGCTCATTTGTGACTAATGTAGAATTTTGTGAATTGACCTATGTCCTAATTGGTCGGTTTAGTAAATTCCGAATTGGAGTGAGTCACAAACTGACCAACCTCATTCATATTCATGAGGTAGTTCGCAAATTGTGAATCTGATTTGATGCAATCACATGGATGGTGTACTACAAGGGTCAGTATACTACCCTGTTTGTGATTGAATTTCAATAAAGAAACCTTTTTGAAATGCTTTCTTAAAGTTTTGGCAGTAGACTGCTAGACCACTGCCTACTTCCCCTGAAACATTTGCAAAACTTCAGAAGGGGAAAGGAGTCCAACGGAGATCCCTGCCTCTTTGCAAATGTGATACCACCCCAACTTGGGAGTCGTTAACTTTTCAATGGTTTGCGACCATTCTTACAGCTACTAACTACTAATATATCGGATGCTGAATTGGTATTTGGAAAGAACACCCACAACACACTACTTCCAAAAACCAAATCGATATTCAGTTGCAATCCTATTTTAGGAGTTTGTAAAACTTTACCAACTCCTAAAATGGCATTCCTACATTGAACAATCTATGATTTGGGATTGCAAAACTCAGGTTCAGAGTGTTTACAACTGAAAAAAATGATAGTACGTCTGACTCTATTTTCTCTGCTTTTTTATTGCCGCACTTTGAACAATGTACTCATTAAGCCTTCATCCTCTCTTTTGACCTGAGGACAGTAGTGTGTGTTCCTACCTGTTTAAGTATTTTTAAAAAAAATTGCTATAAATTTGGCACCTTTTGACAGTTATGATTTGATGTAGAAACCAGTGGCGGGCGGCATGGCTCTCGGGAGGCAGAGCGGGCACAGGGGTGGGTGGGGGGTCACGTCAGGGAATGGGGGCCTGGGCATGTTCTCCACGCAGGCTGTAATGCAGCCTGCATGGAGAACAGGGAAAGTGCGCATGACTGTTTTGGGCGGCCTGAGAGGACTGACCAAACAGTCATTGCGCACTTAGGAGTGGGCAAAGCACTCCTCCCCTGCCCTGCTCCGAGAGCAGAGCAGCCCCGCCTACCCGCCCGCCCCGCAAAGCAGCACAAAGCATAAAATGATAATAACTCAAAGTTATTATCATTTTATGTTTCTTCTTTGCACTGCTTAAAAGCAGTGAGGCGACACTCCTCCGCCATAGATGAGGAGCCGCCACGGGTAAAAGCACAAGTGCTGCAAGCTGTGTTTATGGTTTGGGGCACAGGGACTCTGCTGTAGTGATGAATATGGCCTTTATTATAGGGCTTTGAGAATAAACATTGAACAAACAGTAAATACTACAATCAAGTTAGTCCATGTGATGTGTTGCAAATGCCCAGATTTAGCAGTTGCAAAGTTTGAGCAGACAAGCTGGTATGATGATCCTTGTGTCCCTTTGGAGCAGCTTGCTGGATTCTCAGTGGACTGCAAATGTTTTGAAGTCTCAAACTGATATTCCTGCTGTTATAGAAGCTAATCCTTTTTTTTTTTAAAAAGACTTTATTAACATTTTGTAATAAACATAGAGATCTGACATCTTACCGCTTCTTAGCCAGCTCATACAATAAAAAGAGAAAAAACAAAATAGATATTGACAATCTACAACGCATCAGTACCCAGTAAGTAACTTCCAGAGTGACCACCCATTCCCCGTAATCCACAATGACAAGCAAGGTTGAAGACATGGGGGTCGATTCCGATTCGGGCCGGAAATTTCTCCGACCGAGCCGGACCCGGAGAGATTTCCGACCGAATCGGACCCGTGCAGTCCGACCGAGCGAGTAAGATGCGTCCGTATGTTATCGGACTCGAGTCGGTCGGACTCCCATTGATGTCAATGGGAGCCGGTCGTACAACGCGTACGCGGGCTCCCATTGACTCAATGGGTGCGAGTCGGACAAGGGCGCCCCCTACAGCGGGTACGCGGCGAAGCGATTCGCGCCGTACACGCACAGGTAGGGGGGACCCATGGGTCCCCCCTGTGTGCGACTCGCGCGGCTACGCGTACAGGGGGGTCCGATACGGACCCCCAAAGTACGGCTCCGACAGCTCTTACGAGCCGGAGTGCGCGGCTCGGTCGGACTGCTCGCGGCGCGCATCGTACTTACCCGGCCGGGAAACGTCTCCATTGCGCGGTGCGAGTCGAGTCCGAGCGAGTTGGTCGGAGCGGTTCGAGCCGGGAGCGAGTCGGTCGGAGCGGTCGGGACGCCCGGACGAGTCGGTCGGCGATTTCGCATCGTACTCGCTCGGCCGGACCCGCGTACGGTTCGGTCGGGAAACAGGGCTCCGAATCGGATCCGGTAAAGCCGAATCCGATTCGGAGCCCTACCGGCCGAGATCGGAATCGGCCCCCTAGTATATAATTTGTAAGTCGCACATATCACACTGTATTGTAATGTAGACTTCCCGTCCCTCCACCATTCCAATTGTATTAGCGATCCCCCGCCATATATTAATTATGTCCCTGGAGCCCATCCTCGACTGTACTAAATAACTAAGCCTGTGTCTCCTCAGCAGTGCGCACAGCTGTATCAGACTCCACCGCGTCTCCATCTTTGGTAGCAAGGTAAGTCTTGTACAATGCCCAAAAGTTTTTAGGACGACTGCGCGGAGGGAGCAGCTCACTATAATTTTCGGTCTGTGTGCTACAATACAGCAAGGTCCTATTCCAGTCCGCAATAGTAGGAGTAGGGCCTTTTGCCCAGCAGATCGCCACTCTACGCTTAGCTATTAACATGCTCATGTCCCCCAATCGTCGTTCTGCCTTGGGCAGCGGCCTAGAGTACCCCAATATTGCCAGCAAGGGGTCAATCGCTAGTTGCTTGTCAATCATGGCACCTATCTCTCGGAACACACTAGCCCAAAAACTAGCAACCCCTGGACATAGCCATGCCAAGTGCATAAAGTTCGCCAGACTATCACCGCATCGTTCACACTGTGCCGTGTCGCGAAGGCCATATCTACATAGCCTTTCTGGCGTGTAATATACTCGATTTAAGAATTTAAAATGAATGAGCCTATGTCTCCCGTTTAGTGACACCCTCTTCGTGTTCACGCAGCAATATCTCCATGTTGCATCGTCTATGTCGTGTTCCAGGTCAGCCTGCCACCCTAGTCTAGCTTTGGTGTAATAGTTTTCCTGATAATTCAATGCTAATTTGTAAATTTTAGACACGATTTGAGCAGGAGAGGGAGCTTTGATCACATAGGAGAGTGGTACTACCTCTGGTGGTTCCTCCATATCGCTGCCCAGTATTACCGTCAGAGCCTGTCTCGTTCTATAGTATTGGAATTTGTGCAAAAGTGTTATCTTTAGGTCCGGTTTCACCAACTCCTCCCATGTCTTAACCTTCCCATCAGTGAACAAATCCCCAATTGTCGCAACTTCTAAGGACTCAAGCGCCCTAGTCACCCCTCGGTCCGTGCAAGAAGGCAGCCAGCTGCACCACTCCAGGGGGGCATGCGGTGAGTAAAGTATCGCCCCTGCTTGAAGTTTCAGCAGGTGTTGCCACACATGTCTGGTTGCATTTATCGAGTCTAGGATCCCCGTCCTACAGTCTGTTTGGGTAAACAACAGAGCTGGTAGTGGGAGCGGTGTCGCTGCGACCCTCTCAATCTGTATATGGGGAATATCCGGGGGGCCATGTATCCAATAATAAGCATGGGCACCCTGTGCCACCCTGTAATATAAATCAAGATCCGGAGTACCAAGGGCTCCGAGACGGTAAGGGAGTGTGAGGACCTCCCAGCCTGTTTGCCCGCCCATGCCAGTCTTATCAGAAGTGACATTCGCGAACGAAAAAAAGTGCCTGGCAGCACCATTGGGATGTTAGTGAACAGGAACAGAAATCGGGGAAGTATGACCATTTTCATTAGCGAGATCCGTCCTACCAGTGACAGCGGCAGACGGATCCAGTTCTCAATGTCGCTCTCTAATTTACTGATAGCCACCCCATAGTTCTCGCGGAAGACCACCTCCGAGTCAGTGTGTATTTTGACTCATAAATAGCGAACCGGCTCTGTGGTCCATTGTAATGGATAATCCAGCTCAAAGGGCATTGTGGCAGGAGTGAGGGGAAAAACAATTGATTTTGACCAGTTGACATGCAGACCCGATAACGAGCCAAATTTAATCACCTCTCTCAATATAGGAGACAGATTGCTGTCCGGGTCGCGGACATAGAGCAGAGTATCATCCGCATATGCCGAAACTATCAGGTTGTACTCTGGGAATCGTATTCCTCTATGCTTATGATATTCACGTAAGGCGCAAGCCAAAGGCTCCGCCACCAGCGCGTATAGGATTGGTGATAATTGGCACCCTTGGCGCGTACCTCTGGTAATGTGTATAGGGTCAGTTACTAGTATAGAAGCTAATCCTTATGTGCACTTAGGAATCAGTAGCTTGTGATCTGCAACTAGTTTAAATGGCTGTATAATAATAATCAACTGTACATTTGGCACCTCAATGATATGGCAATTGCTGATCTCTGTCTGTGAGTATCTCAGTTCAGTTCATGTTAACACATTTCACACTAACAATCAAACATTGCTTGGTACTGGAGTTGTAATAGCCTGCAATAGGAAAGTAACTAAGACGTTTTCCAAGGGGAGCACATTATTTTAAATGATTTTTCTTATAAATTCCTTAGACAGAGAACAAAACTCTGCAAACACAATAAAGTATAGCATATGTTGCGAATGCAGATACAATCACTTTTGCATATTATCAACCTGTCTTTCATATAATACTGTAAGGATGGGATCTAATTGGTATCCGGCCTAGTTCTACTTCTGCCCCTTCAACTGGCGTCTCATGGCATAACTCATGGGTATACTAGGCATGTAAGTATTTGACTTTCCCAAGCTCAGAAGGCCCCCGGTCCCTGCATTCTGGCAGACAACCCCTCTGCTCTTGCGATTTATGCCAGGAGAGGGTCCCATATATCGTGTGAGGGGCTGCAGTGCTGCATATATCTCCCACCATTTTTTACACATGATCAGGTCTTTGATCCAATTGTTCTCCTTGGGGATGTGTATCGCGCTCCAAAGCAGGGTCACTCTGTGCTTCACCAGTAGCAGCACCATGGCCGTGGACTGCCTGCATGAAAGTGGCATCATTTTGACATAGCTTAACAAGCTCATCATCGGATTATCAACCACACCAAGTCCCGACATGGAGGATATGGATTTGAATATGTGATGCCAGAATCTCAATATCGGCCTACATTGCCAAGCTAGGTGCATGAAATCTGCATGGTCTCCACGGCAGCGGGGGCATTTGTGTGATTTGCTTCTATCTCATTATGTTTCAATGGGGTGAAATAGGCCCAACACAAACATTTGTAGTGCATCATCTTATGTCTGTAATTAGTGGAGATTTGTTGGGCTTGTCTGCAACAGTATTCCCAATGTTTGGCATTTATTTTGGTCCTACAGTCTGTCTCCCATGCCTGTGTGTGTCTCTCTGCGTGTCCACCTTCAGGTCCGAGACCAATGCATATAGCCTAGAGACTCACCTTGTGCTGTCTGGAGATTGAATGATTTGCATGAGTGGTATGAGTTCCAGGGGCTCCTTCAGAAGCCCGGCGGTCTGTCTTTCACAGTGTGTCTTAGTCTTTAGTAAAAATGTCTAATAGGGCTATCTCATGTTCAGTCTACAACTGGTCCAAGGTTATAAACACCTCCCCTATGTAAAGGTGTCCTATCTCGGCTAGGCCTACTATCTCAAGGGAATCCGCAACTGATCCTTTGTTAGTTAATGGCAACACAGGATTGTTCATCAACAGCAGAGCGGGAGAGTATGGGAACGAGACCCCAGCCATCTTTCCAATGACCCTCCAGGCTCAACATCTTGAGGCTGCTGGAAGTATCTCCGTCCTGGGACGAGGTAGCCCAGCCAACAACAGGGAGTTCAAGGGTGTCTTGTCAGCCAGCTCTTTCTCTGGTATCAGGTATGGAAGCCTCTGATTATAGTGATAACAGTGGCAAACAAATTTTCCCTTTGCCTCCAAATAGTACACCTTTATATCCCAGCATATTCTAGGTTGCCTCCCTGCTCAGAGCAATCTAATGAGTTGCATGTTAAGCATGTGGAAGAACACTTTATTGAGAGGAATCAGGATATTTATAAATAGATAAAGAAAATTGAGGAGTACAAAACCTCTTTACTTGCGCTATTCAATCCACACTAGAAAGCGGAAGTTTAATCCAGGAGTCTACCTGGTGCTTGAGCCTCTCGATTGCTGGGCCATATTTCAATCAGAGCAGTTCCTTGGGATTCCTTTGCAGTATCATCCCAGGATATCTAACTGAGTCATCAACCCGATGCACCCGAAATTCCATCTTCAGTTGCAAAGTAGTATATGGAGCAGGAATAGGTCAGTCTTATCCCAATTGATATTTATCACTGAAAACCTGCAGAACTTTATCAGCTGTCTAATTGGGGGGGGTGGATTTACTGCTTGGGCCTCTAATGAACAATAAGGTATCATTTGCATCCATTTAATATAGCAATCTGCCAGCTCAGAAATATAACCCTCTTTGCATTTGGCGTTCCTGCAAGTGTCGGGCCAATAAGTCCATGACCAAAATAAAAAGCAGAGGTGACAGAGGGCTGCCCTGCTTTGTGTCCCTAGTGATCGAGAATGCAACAAATGTTAGATCATTAGCCCTTACCCTAGTCACAGGACGTGCATAAAGCAACATCAGCTTTTTTCAAGAAATAACCGGAGATACCATATCATGCCTGCGTGGCTTCTAAAGAAGGCCACTCTAGTGAGTCGAACACCATATCTGCATTTAGCAGGGCCAGCGCAGTCTTTCTTTCAGGATTTAATTGATGCAAGACCTAAAACACTGATCGAAGGTTGATTATAGTCGACCTATGTGAGATGAAGCCAGAATGCTCTGGGGATGCCAGCTTTTACATTAATAGGGAGAGAAGATTTGCCAATATCCTCACCAATAACTTATTATCTAGATTCAATAAAGATAGGGGCCGTTATGATGCACATCTTTTTAAGTTCTTGCCTGGCTTGGTTAAAACTGTAATAATAGCCTCCAGCACTGTGGACGGCAATGCTCCCCTCTCAAATGCATCTTCATATACCTTTAGCAGCCAAGACCCTAATACATGCTTGAAAGCATTGTAGTACTCAGTTGATAGTCTTTTTGAACTGGGGGGGCATATTACCAGAACGGCGTTAAAATTATCGCCGCTTTAGCAGCAGGAAACTGCCGCTAAAGCGGCGATAATGGGCTTGATAATATGCCCTTGAGAATTCCAATAGAAGCCCATGTTCTGGTGTAAACATGGGCTTCTATTGGAGTTCTCAATGGCATATTATCAAGCCCATTATCGCCGCTTTAGCAGCAGTTTCCTGCCGCTAAAGCGGCAATAATTTTAACGCCGTTCTTGGTAATATGCCCCTGGGTTCCTTGCCTCAAAGCAGACTGTCAATGGCTGCAATGACCTCCTCAACTACAAAGGACTCGTTCAAAATCAGTAGATGACAGTTATCAAGCTTAACTACCACCACCTCATTTAGATAGTCCTCAATGTGGTCAGAGTGGCCAGGCATTTAGGAATTAAACAGGCGCTTATAGTATGTCAACCTTGTCCCAACTATGTCTTCGCTAGTCATGACCATCTCTCCCTTTTCACTATTCAGCTGTACTATGCAGCTTTGTTGGCAATCTTGCTTCAGTAACAAGGCCAGTGTGCTACCAGGTCTCTCCTCCTCTCCATATTGTCAAGCTCTGTCTTACTTGCCCATGTAGGCCACCACCCTGTCCGCAAGTTCTCTATAACTCTGCAGAAGTCTGTGAGTTTCCCTAAGAAATACAGTTTGCGGAGTGCTGGAACTCTGTTGTTTTAACACCTTGAGTGCAGATTCTGTGTGCTCCAGTTCGGTGCGAGCATCATCCAGTATCCCCTCATGTTTAGAAACTGTTGCATCCCTGATATAGGCCCTAAATGCATCCCAGAGGGTTGCCACACATGTCCTGTTCGGTCAGTTGTCTATAGCGATTTCCCTGTCTTGAGATAATTACCACACTGTTTGGTGGTCTCCGCGGCTGATGTAAAAACCCAACTCGACTCAAAGTCTGGCAGGGTAGAGCAATGCATGCTTTATATTGTGCACGGAGTGTGTGTTCCAGTGCAGCGCAACCAGCATGAAATCTGGGTATATATAGATGCTTGATTCCTGATATTGCAAAGGGCCCTGTTCCCGGGCCAGTCACAGTACCGTATCCTGATCTTGGAAATTACCCCAGGAGAGGGCCTCCAAGTCTTCATTCTTTGCCACTATAGTATTAACCTATTTTTCCAATTTGTGTAGTTTCTCTGTGGTCGCTGTGGCATTCTCCTCCAAGTCTGAAATCTTTCTTTCCGCTCCATCAAGTTAAAAGTCTGGGGATCAATTCTCTCTGTCAGTCTATCCAGCCATGTGGTGACAGAGTCGGGTTTGTGGTCTTTAGAGGAGAGACTAGCTTTAACGCCCGTCAAAATGGAGTCTGTGGTGGGAGCAAGCCTCAAGGGCTCACTGTATCTACCTCCCCTGCAGTGCCATCAGGTGAGTTTTATTTGTGTTCCAACATCTTGCGGCGCTCGAACACCATCTTGCATTGCTTAGGGTTAGATTTGTCCATGTTGTGGGTCGCAGAGGAATCTGGTACATTCAATCAAGGATGCAATGCAGCTCCTGCACTGTCTAGGCAGATGTGCGAATGGAAGGGCTCATGATTTCCAAAAATGGGCACTCTAGTTGCTAAGTCCTGGCACCCGCCGGTAGTGTGATACAGCACGGCAGTGGTACACCGCTGGCCAACATTTCATGGCAGAGTGACGTTATGATCTAGTAAGCTACTTTCTCCCACAAAGACTCAACTTGGTGTGACAAGACGAGTCCTTCAAGAGGCCCACCGGGCTCACTGTAGTGCCATGAGCCAGCCACCCTGGGTGCCTCCAAGACTGGGCCTTTCTGCAGGATGTGTTAAGTGTCAAAGTTACCTGAGAGGAGCCACGGCTGCTCCCCCCAGACCCAAGCCACTATGGTGCACAGACAGGCAGCATCACAGGTAGTGTTGTAAGTCCACTCGAGATTGCTAGCAGTGCACTCTTGGCCAGCACCCAGGGCATGCCAAAAAAGCCAAATTGCTGCACTAAATGGAAGCTCTCTGCAGGGTGGCCCCAGCACCTCCTATGCAGCCCAGGTGGCCGTTACTCCAGTAGTGTGGGGTCTGATGTCCTTAACCACACCAGCTGGCCACTCGCCCCAAGCGGGCCTGCAATCAAATTTTTTTAAACACCCAACATGGAGGGTGGCAGGCGGGCAGGCTCACCAGCAGCCCCTATTGCAGCAGCGCCTCCGAGGCTCTCGTGCACATGGTGCCGTTGTCTTAATCTGCAGGGGTCGGGTGCAGCAAAGCTTTAGCTCCCCGTGGCATTGCCTCATCAATGCATCCCACCAGTATTAAGAGCACCATGCAGTGTAGGGAGAAGTAGAATCATAGCTGTCCAGTGCCATTTTAAGGAAAAATAAATGTAGTGGGGCCTCGGAGCTCTGCAATATGCGAACATGCGAATCCCCTCAGGGTGTACACTTTAATGTCAAGAGATATCAGACTAGAGAGCTGTGAGATGGTGCGTGGATTCAGAACGCAGACAGTGTTTTACAACAGTGTTAGAAATTGGGTTACTGGTTGGCAGAGGTAGGCACCCTGTCTGAGCAGGAATCAAAATCCTAGTCAGGGTAGATGTAGTACACACTAACAGTTTAACTGTGCTCACCCTCTGCTTGCTTGGCACAGAGCAGCCAGGCTAAACTAAAGAGGCAATGTGTAAAGTATTTGCGCACACACACATACACAGTAACACAGTGAAAATACGACAAAAGTACTCCACACCAGTTTTAAAAAAATAGCCAATATTCTGAGTAAAACAAGACCAAAGTGATAAAAATCCAATGTATACAAGTCAAGATATGAATTTTCCAAGATTAACCACAAATGCAGTACTTAGACTTCAGTAGCTCCAACTGGGGCTATCTGGTCGTGCTTGAACAGGGCAAATCCAAAAGTCCAGTCCAACTGCTCTGGAGTACGGGTCAGATTTAGGAATCACACAGACCCACTGACAGTACCTTGGATGCATCGAAGTTCGTAGATGATGCGTGGGGAAAGGAGAAAATTCATCACTGTCGAAGGTGATGCATCATTTCCGTAGTGAGTGCAACATTGTGGATGCAATGAAGATCGTAGACAATGTGTTGTGCAAAAGGAGAGGGTGTATCACTGTTGAAGGCAGTGCGCCATTTCCAAAGCTGAGCAACATTGTGGATGCGTCGATGTAAAGAAGCGATGGGCATTGGGCCGATGCATCATCCTCCCGTCACTGGCTGTAGGCGATGCGTGAAGTACAGGGCGGTGCGGAGGTGATTCATCAGGAAAGTTATTGCTACATTGTAGATTGTGGGTGATGCAGTCAGCCAGCAGTGTCCGCGGCTACAGTGCAGGCAGGGGCAATGAGTCAACATTGTAGGGAAATGCACTGGTTCCGAAACTGCACAAAGTCCTCAATGCTTTACTTTCATAGGTTGCAGCACAAAACACTCACTTCCAAGCGCTCAGGAATGGTTTTGGCACCACTTGGATGAGTGAAACTCACAGCAGAGGAACCCAGGTGCTGGTAGCACAATGCAGGAGAAGCCTTTGATATCCCTGATGCTTCAGAAAACAGGAGGCAATCCAAGAAGCCCTTGGAGAAACTTTAGAGTTGCAGGATGTAGAGAGTCAAGTTCAGTCCTCTCACTCACATGCCAGAAACAGCAGGCCAACAGAGCAAAGCAAGCAGCAAAGGGGCAGTCCCTCCTGGCAGCACAAGAGCTCTTCTTCTTGGTAGGAGGTCCTCAGTTCCAGAAGTGTTCTGAGTACCTCATGTCAGAGGTCCAGTACTTATACACATTTTAGCCTTTGAAGTAGGGAGACTTCAAAGACAGATCTTTGTAGTGCACAACACCCTGCCCTTCCCTGGCTTCAGACTCACTATAGGGGGGGTATGCAGCTCTTTGTGTGGTGGCAAGCACAGTCCTATTCAAGTGCAAGTGTTGGCTCCTCCCACTCATTCTAGCTCAGGAAGACCCATCAGCCTTGTGATGGGCCATCAGGATGTGAGTGGGACACCTCAGCTTCCTTTGTGTGTAACTGTCTAGAGGGAATGCACAAAGCCCAGCTGTCACCCCACCCAGATGTGTATTCCAGAGACAGGCAAAAGGCACTGAAGGGTTTAAGTAAGAAAATGCCTTCTTTCTAAAAGTGGCATTTTCAGATCTGCAGTTTAAAAACTAACTTCACTAAAGGTGTGTTATTAAGTTGTGAGTCCATAGATACCAAACGTACTTTTCCTATTGTTTCCCAATTGAAAGTTACACTTATAAATGTTATAAGGCAGCTCCAATGTTACTCTATTGGAAGATAGGCCTAGCAGTAGTGAAATGTAAGAGTATTTCTCTACCAGGACACGTAGAACTGAAAGGTACATGTCATACCTTTTAAGCACACTACACCCTGCCCATGTGCTGTCCAGGGCGTGCTCTTGGGGTAACCTATGTGCCATAAATAGGAAGGTTTAGGCCTAACAAACAGGTTAACTTGTCAGGAAATTGCAGTTTAAACCTGCACACCCAGGCTCTGCAGTGGCAGTCCTGAGACATTTTTAAAGTGCTACTCGTGTGGGTGGCACAATCAGTGCTGTAGGCCCACTAGTAGCATTTGATTTACAGGCCCTGGACACATGTAGTGCACTGTACTAGGGACTTATAAGTAAATCAAATATGCCAATCATGGAGAAACCATATGCTGTTATATTTTAGACACAGAGCACATGCACTCCCGCATTGGTCAGCAGTGAAAAAGTGTACATAGTTCTAAAGCCAAAAAAAACGAAGTTCAGCAGAGAGTCAAAATCAGGGGTTCTGAAGGCAAAACGTCAGGGGAAACCATGCCAAAAGATGCCAGGTCTTACAACCAGGAATAAGCAAGTGGAGTAGGGGAAATGAGCAGAAATAAAGGATATAAAAGTCAAGGCTACAGTAACACGCACAAAAAGGAAAAGGAACCAATAATTTGACACTGCTACTGTATTACCCATACAGCTGTACATAAGTATCACTCAGACTCTGCAGAAATAGAGAAACTTAATATCTGTGTGCAGATTATTCTTACAGTTCAGTCACTGAAGGCAATTTTTAAAATAAAACAAAGGATGAGGCAGGTATTTTCTCTTGAAATCCAGAGCTGAACCCTAATCATAAAGAAGATATACAGTGATACAAAGGTGGTGCCAAAAGGGGCCAAGTAGAATGCAATGAGAGCAGCAGAGAGAAGATTGCTTCAAATAAACAAGCACATATAAGGCAGAAGAAACAGGCGTGGCAGAAAGGGACCAGCAAGACAGAGCGGTAAAGTTGGAAACTGAACTGATCGTGGTAATTGCAAATATTAAAACAACTGCAGCATGTTGCAAGAGAATGGTAGTAAGATAAAACTGAGGAATGAGGACAGCAGGAATAATTGCACGGGGCCAAGGAACTGAAACAATTGCAATGGGCCAAAGAAATGCAACAAATAAGGCAGGGAAAAATGTCAGGACAAATCTGGACACAAGGAAAGGTCATGTAAATAGAGCTTAGCAACTGCAACAAGTAAGAATCATTGACAGCAACATAAAGAATAGATTGAAAGAGGGTACTATAAGTAATGAGCAGATACAACAAGTAACAAAATTAAGGAGCCTGGGAAGCAGATACAGGTGCTATGAACAAAAACACAAGGAGTAAGCAAAGGAGACACTGGGATCAGAAACACAGGAAAAGAAGCAGCAAAGAGACATGGAAGCAGAGAAGTAAAACAAAAACTAGGAAGACATGAAAAAGGTGATTGCAGGATAAAGTCAGAAAAGAGAGAAAAGCAACATACTGTACAGGGCTGGGAGGAATCTGCAAGCTACACTGGAACAGGACACAGACTATGGAAGTAGAAAGGCAGGAATCATTCAGAAAACAAGTGACAAGAGCTTTGGTACACAGAGGTTGTTAAACAATACATTGCCAGTGCTTCAAGCAGACGCCGTTCCTCCATGGGAGTGGAGGAGCGTTGCCCCCTTTATCATTTTTATTTTTTGCTCTCTGCCAGCAAACAGAGTGCGAGGGCAGGTCAGGGCAAGTGCGTCATCGCAGCCAATGATTGGCAGCTGATTGGCAGCAGTGAGGAGTGGCCCAGTTAAGTTTGAAGTGCGCATTTTGGTTTGGCCGGCACCGTGCTATGGCCAAACTAACATGGGCAATTCGAACCTCTAAGACAGCCGGGTTGGAGAGCAGGCACAGGCCTATAGTGCCTTTAGGAGCGTAAAGCATGCCCGCTCCAGCCAATCAAGACGCTTAACCCATGCTGCTTAACAGCAGAAGAACAGTCTTGATTGGATGAGAGAATTGGCTGTGGGTTTTGCGATCCGAAGACATGCTGCAGAACAACAAGGACGTGCTGCAGAACATCGAGTGGCCTTGTCAGGTAAGTGATTTTTTTAAAACATGTATATTTATAGTATTGTGAATATTATTATGTGTATTCTTTGTGTGCCTATTTTTTGCGCTCCTCTGATGTGATTTGCAAACAACCACCACTGGCTTTAAGCAGTGGCAGGTTATAAGCAGTTTCAAGCAGCACAAGGACCAGGGTGGAGTCACATGATTGGACTGTTAAGATTAGTCACATATATGTCTAATCCCATGCTTTCACGTGGCCTGGAAGAGAGAATATACTAGAGCAGGATGAAGGCTTTGAACAGTGGTTGCTGGGTTCCATGTTTACCTGACAATGCTTTCTGAGATCTGTAGTTCATGGAAACAAGTAATGGTGTTCTAGTTTCTTCACTAATGAAGGGAAAGCAGACAGGTTTATGGTGAGTTCTGGTAATTTTTTAGGTCTCGCCTGAGCCAGCGCATGCGCTGCTCTGGCGAGACATTTAGTGTGTGGGCTTTAAAAAGCCGACCACAGCTTTTTGGCAGGCATAGAGCGTGCGGTTACGCGCATAATGACGAGCGGAGGCGCCATCTGGCTTTCCTCTCTCGTCATGGTGCGCGCACATCGCACACCACTCGCCAGCCTGCTTTCACTTTTGCCGTCGCGTGCGCTCGCTTGTTTTTTTTTTATTTTAGTTTACGGTTAGCTGACGTGACCTGCATGTGCATCTGGGTTACGCGCACAATGACGAGCAGAGGCGCCATCTGGCTTTCCTCTCTCGTCCAGGTGCGCGCACATCGCATAGCTCGCGGCACCCTTACAGCGCGCGATCACTTTCGCGGCCGCGCGGCTGCTCACTTTCATTTTCTTCCCGCGGCCGCGTCACTTTTATTTTCTTCCCTACCTATTGCACTTGTTTACTTGCCCTGACGGCCATGACACGGTACCCATCTCGCCTCTGTACCTTGCTCGGTCTTCCTCGATTTTGCTTTTCCCTTTGCTCCCTGTACCCCTCCGGAGACCACCTCCTTCCTCTCTGCCTCTCTCTCCAGTTCCTTCCCTGTTTCAATCCGCCTTCGGTACGTTTTCTGTCTGCATTGTGACGCCCTCATCTGACACCTCAGGTACTCTCTCCCACTGATCCTGTCTGTGATATTAAAGCGCCTGTATGCTGAAGACTCCTGGGAGGAGCTGTCACCCGTCAGGATTCCTGTCAGATACCAGAAAAAAACACTGCGAGGAAGTAAAACTCGTACAATAGACCTTCCTAGCAGTAAGATCCGTGTATTCAGCAGCAGTGCAGTGCTCACAGCTGAGCAATCTGTCTACTAGCAGTAGAAACTGTGAGGTCAGAGGTTCTGCTGCCTCATTTACATAATGTATTAACCACAGAACGCAGTTCGATGGTTCAAAGTGTTGCATTTTATAACAACGTCTTCTGTGGCCTTACAACGCTCCAGGCATACCAAGGTACTGCGATATCAGAGGCGACAACTACTCATCTCCAGGGAACTCATTTTATCTTCCTCTGAAAGATAACATTCTGAGTTGAACCGTTTAGTTTACAACCTGTGTTCAACCAGTCGCACAGACTGCTGTTTGCAGCATGTCCCTTAACCCACCGAACTATCCTATCCAGTTTGCTGTCTCACCACATCTGCAAATAAAAAATCGTTTTTGTTTTAATTTAAAAAAAATTCAGCTCTAGATTTGTATGCAAAATGCATTCAATTGTTTATAAAAGCGTTACGTAATTTCCTAGGGGTACAGTTTCTGTTCACGAAGATTGGTTTAATAAAACTGTATTTATTGTTGCCAGTAACTTCGCCACTGTATGGCGCAGGGCATTTGTGCTTAGCCAGCACGGCCTGCCCTCGCCTCACTGAGAGCACGTGCACTTCATCAGTCCAGCCCTCAAAAACTGCAGCCGCAGTAAAACCAATGGCTGAAACTCAAAGGGGGGCCGCGTTAATGGTCCTTTTCAAACAGGCCCTCACAGCCAGAACCACAATGCTTTGTCTGCCTTTTGTTAATTGGGCCTTCCAGAGGTAGCCCTTTGTTAGAAAAAATGCAGGTGTGGCATTTTATAAAAACATATCCTAGTCGGGTTGTGACATCACTACTCGCCTGAGATGTTGGAAATAGCTTCACTACTCTACTGTAATAATATATTACAGTTGAGTTTCGATACTTCAGTGCCTCTGCTAGAGCCAGCAGAGAGTGTAGAAAGCAGGCCAGGAACAGAACGCAGATGCCACTAAAACAATTACAGGGAGGAGTGCCTTGTCAGCTCCCCTGCTTCTGAAATTAGATTCCCTTAAAATTCAAAAAGATATTGACTGTTAAGGAAATATGTACGGAAGTGTGAATATTTATTGCACTGCTGCTGACTACCTGCAGGTTACCATAATCAGCTCATGAAACCAGCTTTGAAGGTGGCTTACAATTATTCTCGTATGCTATATATTTGCTGCAAATTACATGCTGCATTTTGTCGTGTTAATTTTCACATTACAAGTTCTACAATAGTTTATGTCTCATAAGAAGGGTCGTGAGCTAAAAGATTGCAAAGGCATAATGGGGACTGGTGGTGTTGCTGCTTTGCATTATAAGACATAAAATACCCCCTTCTGT
This sequence comes from Calotriton arnoldi, assembly GCA_963921515.1. NCBI lineage: Eukaryota > Metazoa > Chordata > Amphibia > Caudata > Salamandridae > Calotriton > Calotriton arnoldi. Next base: position 141,798 of record CAWUFW010016206.1, on the reverse strand, counting down.
ATATTATAAGGATATTTAAAGTCCCCTAGAAGTTCTGCGATCTTATAATGGAACTAAGTCTTTGGCTTGTTTCTTTATTTCTTCACATAACTCCTTTCTTGCATAAAGTTCTTTATAATGCACGGTACAGGGTAGTTTATCCTTGATATATAGTGCAGAATTCTCTGTATGGAGATGCTAGCCACTTACAAAGTTTGTAGAAGGAGCCGAAAGTCATTTTATTGATAACACAAAGGTGAAAGGCTGAGTCGGTCTCACCTGGGTGTTGCTGACACAATGCCTCAATGGGTTCAGCAGCCACTGCCGTGTCATTTAAAGACAGTTGGCCAGATTAGGGCAGGACCTGACTCAACCTTTCATCTTTCAGATTGGTAAAATTGTTGTGGTGTAAAAACGTACTTCTTAAACTTGGCTTTTCCAATTTACGGGTAAGATTTGCTTTATTTTAGACATTGTGCCTTGCTATACTTTTTTTCCTACAAGATTTGCAAATTCTGTCTTTTTGAAACAATATTTTTTTCTTTTATAATCTTCAATATTGTTCTTTTTAAGATCTTTCATACAGTTATTTTATTGTTTATACCAATTTTCATGATTTTGACGATATACCCTAATCTATTGGTGCTTGTTATTAGGTTTGGACTTTTATAGCTGTAATATAAAAGAAATAAGCATAGCAAACTAATTTAGTCATCTTCATACTACAAGGAGACTTCTGCGAAGCCGAAAGCAGGCGCATTAACCTACTGATTCAACTACAACTCTGACTTCCCTATAATAGGGCCTCTGTGCGGTTCCTGGTCAGTCCTCAGTGTCTGGGATGGCTGGCCTACTCTCAGAATCACTAGCCCAAAGCTTCGAGGATGGATGCTCGCAGCACAGAAAGGTAACATTGACTCCACCGAGGTGTGTCCTCGAGGCAGCCAGCGAGAAGCAGAACTGGTGTATGGAAATACTGAGTGTGGTGGTGGCACCTGGGCGAGGGATTCCTTTACCAGTATTCCCAAAAATATGGCATTTCTATATTTTGCCAGCCGAGGGCACCAAAGATTAGTGTAAAGAACAGGTTTATCAGTGAATCGACTTTTCACTAGGGCCACTAGAATTATGTTATTTTGGGGCCACAGCGATTTTTGCATAATTGTAGCATTGTAGAATTGCTGCATCTGCCACATGCTCCATCATCTGCTGCAAAATTTGCAGATTGTAAAAAAATAATTGTTTCCAGCTCAGACGGACACATGGACAATATAGCCAACTGATGTAGGCTGCTTCCTGCACTCAGCTGGCTTAAGAAGACAAGCAATCAACTCTACATAATTCAAAAACACCGCCACACAATTAACTGCTATGCAATACCACAACATACAAATGCACACTGCATAATTCCACTAAATAACACATTCAGCATCACCACAGCATCACACTCAGCGCAACCACAGCATCAATCTAAGCCAGCACAGCATCACTCAGCGCCACCACAGCATCACTCAGCGCCACCACAGCATCACTCAGCACAACCACAGCATTACTCAGCACAACCACAGCATCACTCAGCGCCACAACAGCATCACTCAGCACCACCACAGCATCACTCAGCACCACCACATCATCACTCAGCACCACCACAGTATCACTATGCACTACCACTGCATCACTCTGCAGCGCCACAGCAACAATCAGCATCACCACAGCATCAGTCTGCACCACCACAGCATCACTCAGGGCCACCACAGCATCACTCAGGGGCAGCACAGCATCACTCAAAGCCACCACTGCATAACTCAGGGCCAGCACAGCATCACTCAACAACACCACAGCATCACTCAGTGCTTCTTACACTTTTTAATTACAACTTCTCAGCATGCTGCACAGCAGCCACACTTCTCTACAGCACAGCTTAGAAACATTGGCAAAGTCAATAGCTCTACCTAAACACTTATAAGGCCCCCACAATGCATAGCCAATAGGTCTCGCCTTTGGGACATTATAAGTGTTTAGTTATCCAGCACAATATCCTTCATTAAACAACATCAAGTGATGCATGGCTAATCACTTATAAGGTCCCAAAAGCGAGACCTATTGGCTATGCCAATGCTTGTTTAAGACTGCAGTTTGACCGTGCATACCAACTCCCAGAAACACAGAGGCACAATTATAGCAGTAGACGATTGCTGGAAGGTATTAATTGCTAGGACATCAGAAGGAGAGAAAAAGATAGAAAGAATAAGGGAAAGGAGAGTGATTGTAATTAGAAGAACAACAGAGTTTGTAGGGATAGTTTTAAAGTGGGCTATCAAGTGCCCTTTTCTAGGTAACTCTGGAAGTGCCATTTACTGCATCCTTCAGGGACCCTCTGATGTATTTGCACACTTAAATGGATGGAGGTCAGGTGATGACTGCTGGATGCCATAATCTTCAAACTTTAGCAACATATGCAACAGCTATGTCATTTGCCATAATCACCATCTGTGGTGGACTTAACATCTCAATCCTACATCTCCTCCCTCACCAATAGTCTGTACTGAGGCCATATTTCTCACAGAATAACAGAGCAGGAGAGCTTGCTGTGAAGACCTCGCTGTTTAAAGCACAGGAGAAAAGTTCCCTCTCAAACATGCTGTCATGCAAGTGCAGGAGCATGTTTCATTTATTTTCTGGTGCACTCAATGCACTCTTCAATGTTTACAGGTGTAGGAAGGTAAGCTCTTAAAAGGGCAGTGGGCCCAAACATTACAGGCGGGGATGCAGATGTTTGGCCCCTTCAGTGCAAAGTATTGTTTATGCTATATTATGTTTTTTCAAGCCGCTCGACGCTGGTAGGAGTTTTCGTAGCACTGGAGGCCAGTATTAAGAAGCCCAACCTAGCTCAAGGTGCTGAAGAGTAAAAGAGAATGAGAAATTAACTAAACCTTCCCTGACACAAGGAAGCCCCCCGCATCCAAAGCTGCTGCTCTGCATTGCATCATAGGAGGAGCGAATAGCAACACTACACCTGCTAAGATATGGAGCTGCCTTTCTGTTCCCCTGTGTTGCCACACCTTTGGCTCCCTTGTGCCAATGCACACATTATTGCACCATAGTGCAAGCGTGTGTATGTTCTGCCAAGCATAGGTTTTTGTAAAAGAAGGATATCCTCCCAGTGCAAAACTATGCTTGTACCTGGTTTAATAATTTCCCCACTTTTCATGTGTGCTGTAGGGTACAACACGCATGCAAAGTTTAAAAGGTTTTGAGAAAAGAAAACGTGTTCTAAACCGTATGTCTGCTTCTAGGAGGCATATATTTTTGGGTGCAAATTCCTGGATGCTATTTTTAGTAGAAAGCGTTTTGCGTTAAAACCTATCAGTGATTGCATGAGAACACCTCTGTACCATCCTTGGAACGCCTCTTGCTCTTGATGCAAAGCAGTGCAAAGTAGCACAAGAGCGCAACTTGTCCTACTTTAGGCAATTCCAATCCAAATCAGGATTTGCGTCGGAAAGTAGATCCCAACACAACACTTTGCACCGGGTTTGCATCACTTGTTTGAAACAAATCAAGTGCACTTTGTTTATAAATATCCTGTTAGCAATGACAGAAAACTTGTTTAAAGTGTACTAGATCTTTAAGGTCATTTATTTCGCCCAGTTAAGGAAGGCACATAACAGTTCAGCAGGATTGAGTTTTGTGTCATGATTTACACTTATTACCGGAGATTACATACTTTTTAATATTCGGAAAGTTTCATGCTGATACAATTTTATTCTTGCTCTCTTTTGTGAAGGAATAAATATACACTTTATGTTCCCAAAAATTGTAGCGTGATTTATAATAGCCCTAATATGAATTTTCCAGTATTCTGTCTGATGAGTTCTAGAAAACTTGAGAAAACGTTCAGGTTAATTTGTCTTGGCAAAAGCGTGGGTTATAAAAATAATTCCACAATAATATCCGTACAAGCAATTAATCACTTTCGAGAAGTTGATGGGCAGTAAGTTGGATCTGTGATGAATTGTGGTACTCAGTTCAAAATGAGCAGACGGCAAAGAGCACATAGGCAGGAGGATAACTAGAAACAATGGTAGACGTATTTTTCTGAAAACATTGCTCCTACTGTTTAAAATTACTACTGTATAAATGGAGAAAATAACTGCACACAATTACACAGTGGTAAATCAAATGCAAGGAATGACGATTGGGCATGGCAATGTTAACAATTCAATGCGTTTGCTACTTACAAAATATCCTAAATACATTAAACCATAATATATTTATATATATATATATATATATATATATATATGCAAAGAACAGTCCAGCCTTACTTCCGATTACTTCCACCTGATGGGGTTGGTGCTGACCGGCGGGCGCTGGACCCGCTATAATTTTGAAGTATTCTCGCTGCCAGAGCGTAAGAAAAGGGTCGCACTCAGGGTTTCAAAATTGGAGTAAAGTATTTATTGACTTGGCGCGTTTCGACAGCACGGTCTTTGTCAAAAGTCATACAAAGACCCGAAAGTGGCAGTGACCTTTTAAGCATTTCCTGTGTTATACAATAGACATAAACACACTGTGCAAAGTAGAAAACAGACTTAAAAACTTTATCGATTCATTGTAAAATAACAATACGTAGATAAAGAAAACATAGTTATTATAAATCTTGCATTGTGCAACAATAGCAATTCGTATAGTCAAAGAATTAATTAAGACTAATCCTCTATTTTAAACAAAGCAGCCATGGTTACAGAGCTGGTAAGCCTTGTGGCAAATACCACTGATGTTACACTTGCATGTGCTTCAAGAAATAAACGGGCTAGTGCCCTTTATTTTTGGTATCCATACTTCCTAGAAAATATCAGGATCTGCTTAAATCATAGGACACTGGGTTAAGCCCACTACGGGTCCAATCTCAAAAAGACAAAATTTTAAGGTACTATTGGAAAAGGCAATAAGGTGGAAAAAGAAGAATAATGTGACCTAAAAAGGAGGGGGCAGATCTATACAGATCTACAGAGCAGCCGCTCTAATAACATGGTCAAAAATGTGCTAAGAGGTGTAATGAACTAACATTGGGAAGTGACGCTAGGATATATTGAGAAACTGAATAGTGTACAGTTAACAAATCTAACGAAGCAAAGATGATGTATAGTCCTATTTCACTAGCCTAAATGCACATGGAGGTCCTCCTCATGGTTGAGGCCTCCCGGGGTCTTGCTTTGTAGTCTCACTATATATTCAGATTCCAGGCGTCGCAGATGACGTTCCCGATCTCCTCCTCTCGCTGATGCAGGGACCCTGTCAATGCCAAAATATGAGATTTTAGAGCTGATGTCTCTAACCTCTGAATGCACTAATGCACAGTGTTTTGCTATGGCATATGACATATCACCATTCCTGATGGCGCGCAAATGCTCTAAAATGCGTTTCTTCACTGGGAAGATTGTGCTACCCACATAACACAAGCCACAAATACAGGTTAAAACATAAACAACATAGTCAGAATTGCAATTGATGAAATTGTAAATCTTCCCACTTTTCCATTAGGCTGTTTAAAAACTTTCACATTTGTGCTGTTGCTACAAGCTTTACACCTCCCGCACTTGTGGAAACCCGGGAGATCCCTCAACCAGGTGCCCCTTGACTTGTTTTTGGCGGATAGGTGACTGTGCACTAGCATGTCCTTCAAAGACTGACATTTCCTATAGGTGATATGTGGTGATGGACTAACCAGATTCCCGATAACAGCATCGTTCTTAACAATGTGCCGATGTTTGCGCACTATCTTATGAACTTGCTGTGAGGCATGATTGAAAGTGGTGATAAGTCTCACTTCATGTTTCCCACTATCTTTCTCTTTTGGAATCAGTAAACTGTTTCTGTTCTTGATGGCCACCTTCTCAGTTGCTTTTTTAATATGCCTCACAGTATAACCCCTATTCCTAAAACGATCCCTCATGATTCTGGCTTCTTTCTCATAGGCATCCGGGGAACTGCAGTTGCGCTTCGCTCTAAGAAGCTCCCCATAGGGAATACTCCTCTTCAAACCAATAGGATGATGGCTGTCCGCATGTAGGACACTATTGCTAGATGTCGGCTTCCTAAAAAGGCTTGTATGTAATGTCCCATGTTTCACCTCAACCAGAATATCTAGAAATTCAATGGTGGAAGGGTCAGTTTTACTGGTGAATTTTAGGTTCAGGATGTTATCTGAAAGGCCCTGAATAAAAATGTCAAGGGCTTCCTGTGGACCATCCCATATCAGAAAGATATCGTCAATGTAGCGGGTCCACAGGATGACATTATTCATATTAAAAAAGCAACTGAGAAGGTGGCCATCAAGAACAGAAACAGTTTACTGATTCCAAAAGAGAAAGATAGTGGGAAACATGAAGTGAGACTTATCACCACTTTCAATCATGCCTCACAGCAAGTTCATAAGATAGTGCGCAAACATTGGCACATAGTTAAGAACGATGCTGTTATCGGGAATCTGGTTAGTCCATCACCACATATCACCTATAGGAAATGTCAGTCTTTGAAGGACATGCTAGTGCACAGTCACCTATCCGCCAAAAACAAGTCAAGGGGCACCTGGTTGAGGGATCTCCCGGGTTTCCACAAGTGCGGGAGGTGTAAAGCTTGTAGCAACAGCACAAATGTGAAAGTTTTTAAACAGCCTAATGGAAAAAGTGGGAAGATTTACAATTTCATCAATTGCAATTCTGACTATGTTGTTTATGTTTTAACCTGTATTTGTGGCTTGTGTTATGTGGGTAGCACAATCTTCCCAGTGAAGAAACGCATTTTAGAGCATTTGCGCGCCATCAGGAATGGTGATATGTCATATGCCATAGCAAAACACTGTGCATTAGTGCATTCAGAGGTTAGAGACATCAGCTCTAAAATCTCATATTTTGGCATTGACAGGGTCCCTGCATCAGCGAGAGGAGGAGATCGGGAACGTCATCTGCGACGCCTGGAATCTGAATATATAGTGAGACTACAAAGCAAGACCCCGGGAGGCCTCAACCATGAGGAGGACCTCCATGTGCATTTAGGCTAGTGAAATAGGACTATACATCATCTTTGCTTCGTTAGATTTGTTAACTGTACACTATTCAGTTTCTCAATATATCCTAGCGTCACTTCCCAATGTTAGTTCATTACACCTCTTAGCACATTTTTTGACCATGTTATTAGAGCGGCTGCTCTGTAGATCTGTATAGATCTGCCCCCTCCTTTTAGGTCACATTATTCTTCTTTTTCCACCTTATTGCCTTTTCCAATAGTACCTTAAAATTTTGTCTTTTTGAGATTGGACCCGTAGTGGGCTTAACCCAGTGTCCTATGATTTAAGCAGATCCTGATATTTTCTAGGAAGTATGGATACCAAAAATAAAGGGCACTAGCCCGTTTATTTCTTGAAGCACATGCAAGTGTAACATCAGTGGTATTTGCCACAAGGCTTACCAGCTCTGTAACCATGGCTGCTTTGTTTAAAATAGAGGATTAGTCTTAATTAATTCTTTGACTATACGAATTGCTATTGTTGCACAATGCAAGATTTATAATAACTATGTTTTCTTTATCTACGTATTGTTATTTTACAATGAATCGATAAAGTTTTTAAGTCTGTTTTCTACTTTGCACAGTGTGTTTATGTCTATTGTATAACACAGGAAATGCTTAAAAGGTCACTGCCACTTTCGGGTCTTTGTATGACTTTTTGACAAAGACCGTGCTGTCGAAACGCGCCAAGTCAATAAATACTTTACTCCAATTTTGAAACCCTGAGTGCGACCCTTTTCTTACGCTCTGGCAGCGCGAGAATACTTCAAAAAAAAAATATATATATATATATATATATATGCAAAAAAGGAGCAGAGAACTCTGTGCTCACCTCAAATGTCTGCTTTTCTATCAAAGTCTTTAAGCATGGGATTAGCACAGTGCCATCCACGCAGAGATAGAAAGGGACAACGTTTTTTGCCATGCCTACAGCAAAGTCTTTAAGCATAGGACTAGCACAGTGCTGTCCATGCCGAGCTGTAAAATGACAAAAGCCTTTTAGCACTCCAGGCACAGTATTACAGCTTTGAATTGGTAAAATACCAACCAAGCCAACCTGAAATGAATAAAAGCAACCCCTGACACGTGTTTCACTGTCATTAGAGCTCTTCAGAGAGGTTTAGCTTTGTCCAGACACAGGGGAGCAACCAGTATAAGTCAAAACAATAGCCTTTCAGGCATCGAGTGATGCATAAATTATGCAAAAAAGAAGCAGAGAACTCTGGGTAGTTCTCAAGCTTAGGTGGGAAGCAGCTCCTGTATAGAGCACCCTCAACACCAGCGACACTCTAGATCTGCTCACCTCAAATGTTTGCTTTTCTATCAAAGTCTTTAAGCATAGGATTAGCACAGTGCCATCCATGCCGAGATAGAAAGGGACGAAGTCTTTTGCCATGTCTACAGTAAAGTCTTTTAGCATAGGTGCTCTATACGGGAGCTGCTTTCCACCTAAACTTGAGAACTACCCAGAGTTCTCTGCTTCTTTTTTACATAATTTATGCGCCACTCTATGCCTGAAAGGATATATATGTTATGTTGTGTACTCGGTTTTTTCCAAATGCATTAGAACTAAAATGTTTTGACTATATATCTTTTATACAAAATGAATAGGTTTTTATATACACCCCCGTAGTGGCCTCTATCCATCCTGACCAGGACACGCTACCTTGCGCCCACTCTAATAGCCTGGACACCTGGCCCCTACTCAATGCAGCCTCCTTTAAAAGACTCCTAGATAGTGTCAAATCTGGATCACCCAAGGACCCCCTGCCTATCCCTGTGCTCAAGCAACTTGAGCCTCCATCTCTGCTCGCCATCATGGACCTTTTAAATGCATCCCTTCAAGAAGCCACAGTTCCACCAGACTGGAAACACGCCATGGGGATCCCCCTCCTAAAAAAGGCCAACGCCGACCCCGACTTACCCTCCAATTATTAGCCTATTTCTTTACTACCGGCTTTTTCCAAGATCTTGGAGAAACACATCCACTCTCAACTTTCTAATTTTGTCGAAACTAATAAACTCCTTCACCCATCACAATCTGGCTTCAGAGCTGGTTTCTCTACAGAAACAACGTTACTAGGGGTAACGGAACGGCTACGGAAACATCTGGACGTTGGAGATACGGTCGCCCTCATTTTACTAGACCTGAGTGCGGCATTTGACACGGTATCTCACACCATACTGATAAAAACGTTAAGATCTTTAGGCATCGGTGGCTCCGTCTTGAACTGGCTGATTTCTTTTCTCGCCAACCGTACTTTTCAAATCTTTTCCCCAACATCCTGCTCCGACATCCATCCCTCACCCTACGGGGTACCCCAGGGCTCCATCCTTAGCCCCCTACTCTTTAACCTATATGTGAGACCCTTAGCCGATGTCGCGGAAGAGGTTGGATTGTCTCTGTTTTCCTACGCGGACGACTCCCAAATCATCTTTTCTCTCTCCATGGAGAGCGCGGCCGGGCCATCCCTCCTTCAGCTTGGCCTGGGTAAAATTGCATCATGGATGCAGGCTAATTACCTTAAGCTCAACGGAGAGAAGACGGAGGTCCTAATCCTTGGCAAAAATAAAGATCTCTGGGGCCCACAACATTGGCCCAGTGAAATGGGAACACTTCCTCGACCCTCCAGTCAAGTCCGCAACCTAGGTGTCATCATTGACGACTCGCTCACTATGCACCATCAGGCAGTCAAGGTAACGTCCACTTGTTTTACCATCCTGAAGTGGCTGAAAAAGATCATCTGGATGTTGCCAGAGTCTACTCAAAGAACAGTAGTCTAGGCTCTTATCACCTCGAGACTGGACTACGGAAACGTTCTCTACCTCGGATCCAACAAGGAAGTGACTCGCAGACTGCAGATGGTGCAGAACTCTGCGGCAAGACTACTCTGCAGGGTCCCTAGAGCTACTTCTGTCTCAAGTCATCTGCGGGACCTTCACTGGCTCAGGGTGGAGAACAGAATCAAGTTCAAAGCTTTAAGCTACATGTTCAAAATCAAAAATAGAACTGCCCCTCAATATCTGCAGTCTCTGGTCAGCCCCTACATACCATCCCGGTGCCTTCGCTCTTCCACTCAAGAGAAATTTTCTGTGCCAAGAATTAAATTATCTCGGGTGGGAGGTAGATCGTTTGCACATCTTGGCCCCTTACTATGGAATGCTCTTCCCACAGCCATCCGGAACGAAACGGTCTACACACTTTTTCGCAAATCCTTTAAGACTTGGCTTTTCAACCAGTAACCAAACAAGCTGCTATACATCCTTCTGATCTGCTCCCGCGCTGGTAAACTCTTTTGGTTAGCTGTCGCGCTTTACAAATTTAATAAATAAATATATTAGGCATATACTGGATTTTCTAATGTTTGCCAATGTAAGCACAAATGTCAATGAATCAGAATATGCTCTGTTGAGCAATTGGGGATGCAGTTGATGCGCAAACAAAGTCTTTTATCTATGTCCATCCAAATAAGTGTCAAGTGACACAACCCGGGTGATTTAAAACAGACAGCCGCAGAGAGCTCTTGATGTGATCAAGGTCACGTGATGTGACCAAAGCGCGTCATGGCATGAAGTGAGATAAAATAAAATACGCACAGATATTGAAGTGGAGTTCGTTCCTGTGTGTTTTTTCGTTGGAAGAAACAGAAGGGAATTTATATTGCTTTCATATTCAACGCGGAAGGCGGCTGCTTCCGCATCACGGACCCCCTCTCCGGAAGTAGGTCGAGCGGTGTACAGCTGGGAGAGTTGTGGAGACTCCAGGAGGAGAATAACGTGGCAGCCCCCTGACGCATCTACAACTACTTTTCCCGGCCAGGCGGCGATGAAGGCAGAGTCGGAGGACTCGCTGTACACAGCGTACCAACTGTGAATTATAGAGCATTTGCACAGGTGGGGAGGTTGAAGCGACAACATTGTTTCTACAGTGATCGGTCAAGAGATCACCAAAGGGCTCACCGAAAATACCCAACATGTCATAGGACTCGCTGCGGGAAAGGGAGGCAGCGGCTGAGGACCTGTTCGGTAATTTGCCTGCCAGAACAGATATTAGACAACAAATGGGCGGTGGAAGGACCAACAAGGACACAGATGTAAAAACACAACTGAAATTATTGGAAAAGTGCATGCGCAGCGAAATGACCAAATGGTGGGAGCAGAAGTCACTTAAAAAATATGAGGAAGCAGGAAGGATCCCACGGGGATTACGTATCATGCTTGCTTCCAGCTTTGAAAATCCTAACCCTATGATGTTAAATGAATGGGCAGAAAGCAACATGGATGCATCGATTAGATTGGTACTCATTAAATATGCCCAAATAGATCGAGAGGCACTAATCAAGGAGATAGATAAAATTAATGAGGAATTGGATAAATCTGAGTCAAAGGAGCACATCACAAACACCAGAAAAGAAATACTGGAAAGAGTTAAAAAACAGGAGGACAAAATCAAAATTAGGAAGGCACACAAATTCGCCACAGATAAGGTGGATTATGAAACGGGGCAGATCTTTAAATTTTCTAGAAAATACGACAATGTCAAACGACAGAGACTAACAACTATGCCTAAAACAGCACAACAGACAAGTGCAGACCTTGGAAGAGCTGACAACATCATGACATCTACCTCTGACTTGAGCTCAGTTATCAGCGAAACTGAGTCTGAAGAGAGCGGAATAACCGCAATGAGTGGGACTGGAGAAACTGGCAAACTAACTTAGCCGAGGAGCTTGATTTTTTAAGCTTAGACCACAGGCACACACTGAGGCCGCAGAATCAAAAACGAACAACAGAAAGAGGAGAAACCAAAGAAGAAGAGCTAGGAGGAAAAGCCAGCAACACAAAAAACAAGAAACCACTATGGCGAAGAAAATGAGTGAAGATGACAACACAGTAGTCAATCTGTCGGAAACGGTACTAAGCAAAGCGGAAATCCAACTGCTATCATTGGGACTTTCGTTTTGCCCTGAAAGCAATTTTAATTATGGGCAAACCAGAGTGGATATTTTCAAATTTATTCGAAAACTGAAACTTAACACGGGGGGCAACTACATTCCCCAGCAGGCCCAGCGCCAGGAAGGCGCCAACGCGAGTTCTTTGCGCCCGGAGGCGCATATAATCTTGGCAGGACTCCCGCAGCGCGGGAGCTTTTCTTTGACAGCCGCAGGTCCACGGAGAGGACCGGACACCGGGGGCAACTACATTCCCCAGCAGGCCCAGCGCCAGGAAGGCGCCAATGCGAGTTCTTTGCGCCCGGAGGCGCATATAACCTTGGCAGGACTCCCGCAGTGCGGGAGCTTTTCTTTGACGGCCGCAGGTCCACGGAGAGGACCGGACACCAGGGGCAACTACATTCCCCAGCAGGCCCAGCGCCAGGAAGACACCAACGCGAGTTCTTTGCGCCCGAAGGTGCATATAATCTTGGCAGGACTTCCGCAGCGCGGGAGCTTTTCTTTGACGGCCGCAGGTCCACGAAGAGGATCGGACACCGGGGGCAACTACATTCCCCAGCAGGCCCAGTGCCAGGAAGGCGCCAACGCGAGTTCTTTGCGCCCGGAGGCGCATATAATCTTGGCAGTACTCCCGCAGCACGGGAGCTTTTCTTTGACGGCCGCAGGTCCGCGGAGAGGACCGGACATCGGGGGCAACTACATTCCCCAGCAGGCCCACCTCCAGGAAGGCGCCAACGTGAGTTCTTTGCGCCCGGAGGCGCATATAATCTTGGCAGGACTCCCGCAGCGTGGGACGTGCGCGGCCGTGCCCGGGACGCGCCTGGGCGAAGCCCTGGCAAGGGCGGGCCCGTCTGCGCCCGTTCGCATCAGGACGAGGCTGGGCTGGGCCCTTTCTCTTGGTCTTTCCATCTGGGCCTCCCTAGGTGCTCGTGTTTTGCCCTACCCGCTCTGCAGAACAGGAAACTCTCTGGGATGGTCCACTCCTAGCCCCAGTGTGGTCGTTACCGGGACTACTCGTAAGTGCCACCTGAACATTCTCTTCCAGCTTTTCTTGTTTTCTATATTTTGACTGACTTTTTGTTTTGTAACCCCAGCATAACCATCTAGTGGGCTATATTTCTGATCAGCTGGGTGGTAAACGAGTGTTCCTTGGTGTCTTTGCCACGCGTCTAGTAATTCACCAGAAATGGGGAAGCGCACTACAAATGCAATTTGCCTTGCACCACCGTTGCACCTACCCCTTCCCCTTCCGCAAACATCCATTGACAGAATGCTCCAGAGGGCCATAGGAGTGGTGGTCACAGAGATAGAACTTGCAGAACGTAGGCTGTCATTGACCCCGGACCTTCAACAAGCCTGTCCTGTTATGGTTTTGCCCACAAATCATAGCGCAATGGAACGATCGCTGGAGTTGTCGCCACAGATACTAGATGTGGGCACTGGTACAATACCCAAAGTAGTCACAAGGAGGAGGGGTGTTACCAAGGGTGCAGCCAAGTCCAGTAATACCAAACAGCCCACAAAGCCCACCAAGGCAGGGGTCATGCGAAAGAAATCTAATGATGGAACATCGGTGAACACGGGAAGTGCGACTGACCAGGTCGCGTCTGAGGGGTCAAACCAGCAAGCGGATATGCCATTACCAGCTTGGGCGGGTCCCTTGTTGGAAATTCTTCGAGGACAAATCAGAGATATCGTGAGAGATGAACTTGCCCAAGTGCACACACATCTGGATAAACTCTATAATCTATGTACCAGCAATGTAGGAAAATTGCCCACTTCTTTAACACCGGTCAGAGAGAGCAGAACCGTGTCTGTGGGCCCCACAGTACCTGGAACCGTCGAGATCGGTGTTAGGTCAAATGCATCTTGTGGGGCACCCACTGCCACCCCGGTTCTGGCCAGCACTAGTCCAGCTACCGGCCACAAGCCAGGGGTCAGGGGTCAGGGCACCATCAACCGAGGGCACATTGAAAAACAGCACTGGCAATGCTGGGCCTCGGAGATTGAGAGGCGGGGCTGGGATGGATTTACCAACAATCAATCTTCCCCCAGCCTCAATCCCCTATGTAATTGTTCTTGCTGGAGCTCCAGACGTAAAAGATGGCCAGAAGGAAACCCAGCTTGAGTTAAAAAACAAATGTTTGCACTGGCTTGTTAGACATTGTCAATTTGCTTATGCCAATGCTAATGAAATACTTATGACACGCAGGGTAGGTTGGGTGGGCAATAGGCCCAAAGACGTTCGTGGGGACTGTGTTATAATTAATTTTAGGAACCCACGCACTGTACAACAGCTTTTGCATCTGAGCCAATCTTTTCTGACTACAGGTTCCGCTATCAGACTTCTTCCGCTTACCTATTTCTGCGCTCTTGAATCCATCTCTAACACAAGGGCTGACACTAGACATCGACAGAATGACTGGCATCAGAACCAGCCAATGGTGGGACAGGGCTCTCTACAACTGAGACCATACACTTTCAATCTGCCCCTGGAAATTAGATTTGGGGTTTTGGAAGAAGTTTACTGACTCAGGGCTGAGTGGGCACCCTGGACGGCAGGTGTGAGTGAACCCTTAGTGGAAAGGGCCCAGGATTTTAAGACCAAGGCATCTAGTTTATTCTGAACCCTGTAACTGCTCACCCTGGTCCTGATGTCTACTCCAATTCGCCCAAAGTTCCATCAGCAACCTCCAGTCCTAAGCTCACCCCACCCGTACAGGACACAGTTTCTTCCTCCCTCATAAACTCCCATGCTCTTATTCGTAACCACGGCACCCTAGAAATTCCTGGCAACTTAGCTAGTAGGACTAATCCAGTGGTATCTACAGATCCATTGAGCAAGTTCCACATAGCGTTATTGGAACTAGAAGTCCTATCAGTGCATGAGGTTCAGGGAGGTATTCAAGCCAACCCAAGTGTATTGAACAAATTTAAGGTTCCATCCTGGAACTTGGCAGGTCTTAAAAGCAAACTAGACTGCCCTGAATGGGGGGGGGTTTCTGGATACCTGTGACATTTGTATGTTTCAGGAATCTTGGGCAACAGAGAAACTAACACGCTGGGATTTGCTTCATTTTATATACCTGCTGTATCTAGGGGACGGGGTAGACCCTCAGGAGGGCTTTGTACGTGGGTTGGTTCTCATCTAGGTTGTACAATCACAAAAGTGGTGTATCGCTCCCCAGATATACTGTGCCTTATACTGACCTTTACCCCAGAGTTTAAAATAGCCTTAATTAACATCTACTCGAGGCCGGTGAGGACTGGCCAAGAATCTCCGACCCTAGACCAACTCGACGGTTTGTTATCTGGTTTTTCGAACAACGTTTTGATAGTGCTGGGGAGGTGATTTTAATTGCCAATTTGAACCCATGAAAGATCTAATTGGTACACCTGCCACAGAGGAGGATGAGTTGTGGGCTATTCCTGAGACCAATAGTTCTCCGATCAGGGCTTGGACACCTTTGACTCTGCAAATTAAAGCACTTACTCTAAAGCATTCCCTGCGAGCCTGCAATGGCCGTTTCAGCTCTGATTCCCCCGGGAAGTACACTTATAATACAGTTGGCCACTCCTCTACTATAGATTATATTTTAGTAGAAACCAGGATGTGGGGCCAGGTTATGGATTTCACTGTCAGGCCACGCCATGATAGTGATCATAACGCTCTAATACTTGAACTTACTTTGCCAATAACTGGGGATAAACCAGCTGAAGTTCCTGCTATTGACTATAGACTACTCTCACAAATGATACACGGAAAGTTAGGTGGCCATGTTTAGAAAAATCGCCCAAAAAAATGGCCCTCCTATTTGAAGCCATCATACCCAACCTTGAGGCCATGTTAGAGCTTGTAAAGTCAGGAGGTATCGCTGCATCCCTCGCAGAGGTTGCCAAGATCAACGAGTCCACCACCTCAAAGCTGGAGGAGGTGATTTGGCCAGTGTGTGCAAGGGGATGTGGGATGAAGCCGAAGGAGACATGGTTCAATGGTAGTTGTCGGGTGGCAAAAAAGGCATTGATAGAGGCTATAAAATCCAAGTGTAATACCATAGTAAAATCAGCAAGGGCCCTCTATAAAACCACCATTGCATCTGCAAAAACGGCATGGGAAATGGAACAATGGGATAGTTTGAAATTGGCCCTGGAGGTAAAAGATATGAAAACATTCTGGAACATTATATCCACAGGCAGCAGCAAAGGAAAGGCGGCTTTTGAGCCAAATATAGCGGCTGACTGCTGGAAAGAGCACTTTTTGGCTCTTTATGCCTCATATGCTGCTGAGGCCAGCAGCCCGACCCCAGCTATTCTGACACCCCCAAAGTCCAAAATAGCTATCCCCGAGATCACTCTGGCAGAAGTTACAAAAGCCCTAAGCAGAATAGTTCCAGGGAAAGCAGCAGGCTTGGACAAGATACCAGGGGATCTTTTTCCGGGCTGAACCCAAGATCTGGGGCCCCTATTTATGGGTGGTCTATAATGCCATCCTACAGGGGATGGCTCTCCCTGCAACCTGGTCAGGTGCTGAGATCCTTCAGGTATATAAAAAGGGATCACCTCTATTATCAACAAACTATAGACCAATCAGTTTGATCGATGTATCACAAAAAGTATTTGCCAGGATTATATTAGATCGTCTGCAATCCTGGCTGGAAGAACACAAGATCATGACCCCTTTGCAAGCCGGTTTCAGAGAAAAAACATCAACGGTAGATCAGATCTTTAGGCTCCAACTTCTTTATTGGAAATCAGGGTTTCTTGAGTTCTGTAGGTCTAGGGGGCTGGAGATCAATATCCCAAAAACAAAATTTATGGTCTTCAACCCCACTAGATCACCCCGCCCCAAACCATGTATGAACGGTATTCCCCTGGAGTGGGTATCTATATTTGACTACCTGGGCCATACCCTTACTGAAAATATGGCCTGGGGGCCTCAAATAGATAAGTCAAATCTTAAACTGGCCCAGACTGCCGGTGGCCTGGCCAAGTTTTATAGAAAGTCGTTTCATAAGCCTGTAAGTCCAGTCATGGAGATTTATAAAACCAAGCTTAGGAGTGCTGCCCTATATGGGGCTGAACTCTGGGGGCACTCTCACCTTAGCCCCATCGTCAAAACAGAGAACAACTTTCTCAGGCAGTTATTCGGCCTACCGGTGAGTTCCCCACTGGTTCCACTGCGTATGGATCTAGGGGTGAGACCCATCGCAGAGGAAATTAGCTGCAGACCCCTACTCTTTTGGCGGTGCCTCTGGGTGACACCTGAACTGGCCGAATACAGGTATGAGCTCCTAGAAATTTTGAGACTCCCTGGCATAGGCAAGCTGCCCTGGTTTGCACATATCAGGGAAGGTCTCCGTTCTATTGGCAGAGACAATCTATGGTATAATCCAGATTCAGCCTGTTTGATAACCCCGCATAAACAACTAGTTACCAGCTATAGAGTGGGCAAACTTGATAAACTCCATGAAGATTCTACCACTGGATCTCTTACATCAAATTTCCTGGACGTGAAGGATACGTATATAATATAGAGCCATGCCTAGATGAAATTCGACCGGCATTAGCCAGGAAACTGTATGTGCAGTTTCGGCATTGCTGCCTTCCCCTGCGTTCCTTTACTAATAAATGGTCCAGTGGTACCACTACTTTGGGGTGTCCAGCGTGTAGCTCGGGAGAGGAGTCTAAACTCCATGTTTTCTTTTTTTGCCCGGGATACCATAAAATCAGACACAGATGGTTGATCCAATTGTGTAGGAACCTTGGCACAACACATTGTAAAGAAGCATTCAGGCTCCTAAAGTATAACACTGAACTTCACATTGTTTATGCGGTATCCCGTTTTTTAAGCTCTATGTGGTGGGCACGGATGAATTTTCTTAAAGTTTAATCATGGACTGGGCTATGTGATTGACCTTCTCATTGTTTTAATCCTAAAATAATTTTAACCTAAAATTGTTTTTATCTTGACTTTTAGCCTTTTTAACTGTTTTAGTATTGTTTGTACTTATCTGTGTTTGTTCTTTTATGGTGTACAAACCGAAATAAAGCATAAAGAATAAAGAATGAAACTTAACAAATACTTTACCATCATGGAAGGAGTAAAACAAAAAAATAAGGAAGTATCCAATACCGATGAATACAACAAAGCTAGAGATGCTTTGAAAAAATAATTATTACAGTGGAAAAGACAAGGGCTAATTTCTAATGATGAATATCCATTCATGCATAAAGAATTTCCTGTCCTACCCATTATTTGCTTTATACCACAAATCCACAAGGAAGAATTACCAACCCCGGGAAGGCCGATTATCTCAGCCAAGAATGGTCTGTGTGAAAACATAACCCAATATGTGGATTACTTTCTCCAGGAACAAGTCCAAGGACTCCCATCTTCCATTAAAGATACGGGAGACTTTTTAACCAAGATCAGTCAAGTCAAATGGAGAGAAGGGTTATTGCTGATTACATTAGATATAGCATCTCTTTACATCAGCATTGAACATCAGGTGGGGCTGACAGCTGTAAAACACTTTCTAAGCACCAGATCGATCAACATGTACAGCCACAATACTATGCTTTTAGATCTTATCAAACGGTGTTTATACAATAACTTCTTTCTTTTTGGTAAAGAGATCTTCAGACAAAAGAGGGGAGTAGCCATGGGAGCCTGTTTCTCCCCCCCCATGCATGTTTACATGTGGGCTGGTGGGAGGAACAGGTTCTAAGGAAAACACACGCTGAGCTGCATAAAACACATGTTATCCACTGGATGAGATTCATAGATGATGTTTTCATTATATGGAGAGTCAACAAAGAAAGTGCACAAAATTTCATCAGGGAGATCAACAAGAATGATGTGAATTTGGAATTCACATCACACATTAGCGATCAAGATATAGAATTCCTGGATGTTAAGATATATGCTTCTAAAAACAAACTAGAGACTACGCTGCATCAAAAACACACAGCAGGGAACTCTACGCTACACGCTAGAAGTTTCCACCCAAAACATCTCATAAATAGCATTTCGTTGCGCGCGCTGCATCTCATTTGGTGGTGCAGCGCGCGCAACGGAATTCGTTTTATTGATTTAATTGTCTACTTACCTGCATTCATCCGTATTCTGGTGTTTACTACACCCCACCCTGCCCCTCCCCCGCCCCACGTCACCGCCCGGTAGCACTCCCACCAGGAGCCACTACTGATTATTCCACACCATTTAATCCAACCCCAGTGGCAATTAAAGGTAGTTACAACTGTAGGACTGAGTTTGCAGTTTATGTCTTGGAGTGCGCCTGCGGCTTACTCTATGTGGGGAGCACAAAGCTGCAGGTGCATGTAAGAATTCTCCAGCACCTGCGAGCAATAATAAACTCAGATGCCACATATCCAGTGGCAAGACATTTCAAGTCTGAACACCAGAACAACTTGGAATGCCTTAAATATTTTGTGATTGATGCCATTCCATCTTTAAGACGAGGAGGTAACAGAGAGAAAATCTCCGCCAACGTGAATCACGTATGATTGTAGAATTAGACTGTAGAACACCATTAGGCCTCAATAACAATGAGGATCTACACAACTTCCTGTAAAGCACAGTACATTAGCTTTTCATATGGTCTTCCATTCGCTATGATTTTGCACAAATTTATGAAATTTATCTGATTATTTATATATATATTTATTTATTGATATGTGTATATGTATTTATTTAGGTATAACATGTCTTGGGACCGGCACCAACCAAATACAAACTGTGCCAGACCAACAGCCATATCAACATGTTGTGAACTAGGCTGTGTCATCCATTCAATTTTTACCACTAAATTAGATAAGCAGGTCAAGCAACCCAATAGGTGTGATAAATCATCTTACCTTTATGATAGAATAATAATCCTGATGCCGACCAAATACTTACTTTTTAATCAATAAAATATAGTCACATGTAAGGTACGCACTTAGCACTTTGAAGCACACAGCACTTTCATTAGATTTTGAGCACACACAGCACTTTATGATGGACAGAGAGTAGTATAATGCCAGATGATTGATAACCTGGATTTTATTTACTGTACATGGCAATAATACCAACTGTTTTTAGATTGAGTCACATTTTATCAATATAATGAATTAAGTATGACAAAATGCATTATGCAGCAATATATGTTATGTACTCGTTTTTTTCAAATGCAGTAGAACTAATATGTTTTGACTATATATCCTTTATACAAAATGAACTAGGGGTCCGATTCACAGAACTAATCTGAGATAAAATCCTAAACTTACTACTTTTGGTATTCACAGAAGGCATTTAGTAGTAGTAAAGTTAGGATCACAGGCAGTCAAACACGGAATGCACAGAACAACAGCTTGCGCTTAACACAGTCCTTTTATTCATCTCAGGTGAGTACATTTCTCAAGGCATCATGGTACATGTAGTGATAAGCAATTGAAGTCTTACCCAAGTGGGTGCTGTGCATCCCGGAAAATGTTAAAAATTTCCATCGCCCTCTTGTGGACAAACCGCTTCACTCAAAACAACCTATAACTGCCCCACAACGTTCCGTTACTCATGCTTGAAAGTTCAAAGAGCACACGGACCCGCTTATGTTTCCAAGCGGTAGTGCAGCTTCAGCGGTTTGGAACACCGCCTTAACATTTCAACAAATTTTGTCCAAAGGACGAAGCCGCACTCCCCGTTTCAGGGCCAAGGAGCAAATCGTGATGACTGGAAAAATCGGCCTCTTGCCTTACGTGTTTCAGACTATTGCAGTCCTTGATCACAG
This sequence comes from Calotriton arnoldi, assembly GCA_963921515.1. NCBI lineage: Eukaryota > Metazoa > Chordata > Amphibia > Caudata > Salamandridae > Calotriton > Calotriton arnoldi. Next base: position 121,007 of record CAWUFW010016206.1, on the reverse strand, counting down.
GCAGCCAAACTCGGAATGCACAGAACAACAGCTTGCGCTTAACACAGTCCTTTTATTCATCTCAGGTGAATGGGAATGTTTTTAATATTGTATCAATGCGACACCCACATGGGTTAAACTACATGCTCCAGAATTCCAGGAAAAGTCACATGACATCATCATCCAATAAATTTTGTTCTGGAGCACCATGTCGTATTTGATGAAAGGCTGCCTGTGAACAAGGAAGTACATTTCTGAAACGCGTAAGGCATGAAGCCGGTCCCAGTACTTTCTGCTTGCCATCTGCTCGAGGCCTTGGTATGAGTGCAGGCTCCGTCCTTTGGACAAACGTTTGCTTCGATTTATAACGGCGGTCCAAGCTGTCGGAGCCAGCACCACTTCAATACCCATGCAGGTTCGTGGGTCTACACATGCGTACTAAACGGAATACCGAGGGGGCATGTAATGAAGTTGTGAATGACAAGCTGTTTGCCCTCATGGACAATGGGAATGTTTTTAATATTGTATCAATGCAATACCCACATGGGTTAAACTACATGCTCCAGAATTCCAGGAAAAGTCACATGACATTGTCATCCAATAAATTATATTCTGGAGCACCATGTCGTATTTGATGATAGGCTGCCTGTGAACAAGGAAGTAAATTTCCGAAATGCGCAAGGCATGAAGCCGGTCCCAGTACTTTCTGCTTGCCATCTGCTCGAGGCCTTGGTATGAGTGCAGGCTCCGTCCTTTGGACAAACATTTGCTTCAATTTATAACGGCGGTCCAAGCCGTTGGAGCCAGCACCGCTGCAATACTCATGCAGGTTCGTGGGTCTACACATGCGGACTGAACGGAATACCGAGGGGGCATGTAATGAAGTTGTGAATGACAAGCTGTTTGCCCTCATGGACAATGGGAATGTTTTTAATATTGTATCAATGCGACACCCAGATGGGTTAAACTACATGCTCCAGAATTCCAGGAAAAGTTGCATGACATTGTCATCCAATAAATTATGTTCTGGAGCACCATGTCGTATTTGATGAAAGGCTGCCTGTGAACAAGGAAGTAAATTTCCGAAACACGTAAGGCATGAAGCCGGTCCCAGTACTTTCTGCTTGCCATCTGCTCGAGGCCTTGGTATGAGTGCAGGCTCCGTCCTTTGGACAAACATTTGCTTCAATTTATAACAGTGGTCCAAGCGGTCTAGTTAGGCTTAGATTTCACTCGTACATAAGCATTGAAATTCAGCAGTTATGGTTACCTGAGCTAATTATAACTTACGCACCCGCAATGCACTGCTTATGACCTCACATATTTCAGTGAATTTCTAAGGTTTTCTAAATTCTATTTCCTAACTATAATGCCCATGTAACCTTTGGTTTTTTTCAGTGAATTTCTAAGGTTTTTTAAATTCTTTTCCTAACTATAATGTCCCTGTAACCTTTAGTTTTTAGTGAATTTTGAAGTTTTTTAATGTTATTTCCTAACTATAATGTCCCTGTAAAGTTTAGTTTTTTAGTAAATTTTGAAGGTTATTTTTACATTTTATTTCCTAGCTTTAACCAGTAACCTTTGAGAGGTTGTATAAGTGGGTGAGTGGGTAGTGGTTTTGTGGGTGTTAGGGGCTGTAGGGGTCTGTGAGTGGGTTTGTAAGTGCTGCATGAATGTGTGAGTGATTTTTTGGGTGCACAAGTTGGTGTGTGAGTGGCTGTATGGGTGTGTGAGTTGCATACTACTAAGGTGGACGGGGCGGGGCCAAACAAGGCAATGCCTCAGGGTTAGCCTGTACTTTTGCATACTCATAGTCATTTAAAGGGAGAACCATGTTCTCTGCTCTGACCAGGAGTGGCCAAGAAAAAACTAATTCATCACAGTCACTACAGAGTGGAGCTTCATTTGGGGCACCTGCTATGTTTATATTTGTAAGAGCTTCCCGTTGAGGTTTACTGTTAAATGAGTATCAGGGCCAGAAAGGAACCCCACTTCCCCGTTTTCCCAACAAGAGTCCACAGTTTTGCACAAAATGTCTACCCAACTGTAGTAGTTTCTACTGGTTAAGTAGTAAGTGCTACCTCATTGAGTAAATGCCAGGTGCGTATTCTACACTAAAGCTGCATAATGGATCATGAGGAAATGTATCCAGCGACCTTCTGTATGTTTTGGTAATGTGATTGTTCCTCGTGTGTCTTCATCCAGAAACCTGTGATAACATAAATCCTCCTTTAGAAAAGACAACGAGACTACAAAGAGGTGAATCTCCACCAAAAAAGGGTATTTTCTCCTAAAAATATGAAGCAAGTGTTTCTTTGTTTGGTGGAGATGTTATCATTTTCTTGGGTATCAAGAACGTGGAATCATTTTCTTTGGCATCAAGAAACAGGTCTGCCAAGAAGGCTTTTATTTCTTTTTTAATTTACGAATTCGTGATAAAACATTGCGATGCGTACATTCTAGTACTGCGGTTATTCATGAAATCGGCTTGAGTTTTAGAAAGTCTAAAAAACATATATACCCATGTTTTAATTAATGTTTGTGATCAGTAGTTTACTAATATAACATATACAGTAAGATTTTTATAAGTAATGTTATGGTTCAATATTGTTTTATTCTATTTCACGTTTTCGCAAATACGTTGCCGTTCGCAATGACGTTGGCGTTCATGAATATCACATGACTAAGGAAGAAACGGATATCATGGACAAGACACTTTTCAATATTCTAGAAAGAAGGTCCCACCCAGTTTTCTTCTTTTTACACTTCCAGTGCTCAGATTGGAGTTCATATTCTAGCACCTGCTATTTTCCAATATTGGGGAATCATTTTGTAGTTTTTTGGCTTTCTTTTTAAGAATAAAATAGCATCTGGTGGCAGTGGAGAACAAGAGCCATGCTGTGTGGAGGAGAATTTATCAGACAAGGAACACCCGGTGAAGCATCAATCCATCATGCAGGAATTGTTCACCATCCTGTCTGGGGAAAAGAAAACAGTGGCAAAGCACTGAGGTGCACTTTGTGTAAAAAAACCCTCTCCAGAGATACGTCAAAGAATCATTTTTGTGGCACAACGAGCATGCTAACCCACCTGAAGACATAACATTCCAAGCACTTGACCAGAGCCTAGAGGGAGTGCAGTGCAGCAGATGCATCAATGTCATATGCGACATCCATTGCACCAGTGGATTGTATACCTACTGAGGTTGAGCAACATCTCCCTGAGAAGCTCCTGGAGCTGCTAAAAATCGGACATTTTGTTTGGACTGCAAGAAAGTCCTCACTGTAGGGGAACAATCGGTTGCTGCAGTTCTGGAAGCAGCAAAGCACAAGTGTTGATATTGTTTTTTGTGTTTTTTTTCTAGAATGACACTTGTATCCCCAGTTTTGAGATTTTTCAGTTAATACATTTTCCAGTTGCCACTTTATTTGTAAAAAAAAAAAAAAAAATGCTGGTGAAAAAAAGTTCAGAAAAATTACAAAAAAAGGTTCTTGTTAGAATCACCTTTCTTGGTTTAAAAACAGATAAACTATATGTGTGTGTATGTATAAGAAAGAGCAGGAGTGTGAGTGATGAGTTTCTGTGTTAGTGAGGGAGTGGGTGCATTAGTGAGCAACTGGATGTGTAAGTGTTTGAGTGAGTGGGTGTGGATGAGTGAGTGGGCGTGACAGTGGATTTATGGATTTGTGAATGGGTGTGTGAGTGTTTGTATGGCTAAGTGAGTGGGTACATGAGTGACTGTATTGGTAAGTGAGTTGGTGTGTGAGTGGGTGTAGGGGTGTGTGAATAGGTGTGTGAATGACTGTATGGTGAGTGAGTAGATGCATGAGTGTCTGTATGGGTGATTGAGTGGGTGTGTGAGTGGATGGATGAGTGTCTGAATGGGTGTGTGAGTGGCTTTATGGGTTTGTGAATGAGAGTGTGATGGTTTGTATAGGTACGTGAGTTGGTGTGAGTGGCTATAGATGGTGAATGAGAGGGTGCATGAGTGGGTGCATGGGTTAGTGAATGGGTGAATGTCTGTATGGGTGAGTGATTGGGACTGTCAGTGGTTACATGGGAGAGTGCCTGGGTGTGTCACTGATTGCATGGGTGACTGAGTGGATGTATGAATGTCTGTATGAATGAGTGAGTGGGTGTGTTTGTAGCTGTATGGATGAGTAATTGAGTGTGTCAGTGGTTACATGGAGGGTGACTGGGTGTGTATAGTTGACTGAGTGTTTTATGAGTGACTGTATGGGTGAGTGATTGGGTGTGTGAATGCCTGTATGGGTGAGTGAGTGTCTGTGTCATTGACTGTATATGAGATTTAGTCTGTGTATCACTAGCTGTATGGGTGACTGACTGTGTTAATAGCTGTATTGGTGACTGTCTTGATGTATGAGTGACTGTTTGGGTGAGTGAGTGGATGTGTTTGTAACTGTATGTGTGAGTGATTGGGTGTGTCAGTGGTTACATGGGAGAGTGGCTGGGTATGTTAGTGATTGTATGGGTGACTGAGTGGTTATATGAGTGACTGTATGGGTGAATGAGTTTGGGCGTGAGTGTCTGTATGGGAGAGTGAGTGGATGTGTGATTGCCTGTATGATTGAGTGAGTGACAGCATTAGTGACTTCATGAGAGACTTAGGGGCCGATTCCGATTCAGGCCGGAAATCTCTCTGACCGAGCCGGACCCGGAGAGATTTCCGACCGAATCGGACCCGTGCAGCCCGACCGAACGAGTACGATGCGCACGTATGCCATCGGACTCGAGTCGGTCGGACTCCCATTGAAGTCAATGGGAGCCTGTCGTACAACGCGTACGCGGGCTCCCATTGACTCAATGGGTGTGAGGCGGACAAGGGCATCCCCTACAGCGTGTACGCGGCGAAGCGACTCACGCCGTACACGCACAGGTAGGGGGGACCCATGGGTCCCTCCTGTGTGCGACTCGTGCGGCTACGCGTACAGGGGGGTCCGACACGGACCCCCGAAGTACGGCTCCGACTGCTCTTTGGAGCCGGAGTGCGCGGCTCGGTCGGACTGCTCGCGGCGCGCATCGTACTTACCCGGCCGGGGAACGTCTCCATTGCGCGGTGCGAGTCGTGTCCGAGCGAGTCAGTCGGTGCGGTTAGACCCAGGAAAGAGTCGGTCAGAGCGATCGGGACGCCCGGACGAGTCGGTCGGTGATTTCGCATCGTACTCGCTCGCCCGGACGCGCGTATGAATCGGTCGGGAAATAAGGCTCCGAATCGGATCCGGTTAAGCCGAATCCGATTCGGAGCCCTACCGGCCGAGATCGGAATCGGCCCCATAGTGTGTGTGTCACTAGCTGTATGGGTGACTGACTGGCTGTGTTAGTAGCTGTATTGGCAACTAACTTGGTGTATGAGTGACTGTTTGGGTAAGTGGATGAGTTTGTAACTCTATGTGTGAGTGATTAGGTGTGTCAGTAGTTACATGGGAGAGTGACTGCATGTATTAGTGATTGTATAGGTGTGTCTCTGGATGTCTTAGTGGCTGTATCAGGCTGTCCCTTGGTATGTACCTTGACAAAGTAAGTTTGCTGAACTACACAGAAAAAAGTGATTAGGAAATTACTTAACTCCAATAGATGGTGTCATTCATCTGTTTAAAAACAAAAATAACATAAATATAAGTTAGTTTCACTTTTTACAAAATTCCACAATAAAAAAATTCTTTCTGCAATGCATAAGTACATATTATAAACAAAACAGTAGACTTTTTTATGCAGTAGTAGTATTTCACATTATAGTAAGGCATTTCCTTTTCCCTTTTTTTACTGTTCTCAGCTTTTGTACTCGTACATCATAACTAATGTACTGTATAAAGATTCATCCTTGAACAGAGGGGAAAAACAATCATAAAGTTTGTAGAAAAAACCCTGTTCTCAATTCAGAAACTGCTATTTTCTTCTGCTAAATTCAAAATTGGTGCATTTAAAAAAAAATCATTTGAAAATCAAATGGGGTCTGGTGGCAAAGAGGATTAGCAGCCACACCCTGTTGAATACAGTTCTTCGAAGGAGCAGACAGTATAGTGTCCAGATATACCATTAAGTCCTTCATGAAAGATAATAGCCAAAGCAGTATAAGTTCTTCCAGAAATTGACATTTGTCCAGCTTTGAAGTTTGTAATTTTGGTTTCCTATTTAGATCCATCTGCTCTGCATTGTTGTAGGATTGATATAAGGTACTTTCCACTTCTTTGTGTATGCAATGTAGACATAACATCTGATCTACAATTTGTGCAGGTCATATTATGGTTAGCATTTTTGATCAATCTATCAAAGATACAGTTTTGGAATCTGAAGTGTTAAGTACAGAAATACTTCAGAATTTATTTTAGTGGTAGACATAAAAGAGCAATCTTCACAGTGATGGTTCCATGTGTAACCCAGTCCAAATAAGTTGTCTATATTTATTTCTTCTACTTCTAAAACTCCAAGGATGACCATTATAAATTCTTGTGCATCTTGTTGACTGTTGTGAGTAAATAGTACTGATCCACTACATATATCTACTAAATCTCAAATGCCTGAAGCACAATGTATTTCAGTCCTGTCAACAAAATCAACCAAAAACAAAATGGACAATGCTCTAACTCGAGACCATGCTACATATGACATACCTTCTTTAAATACAGTACCACCAATATTAATAAAAGCTGCGTCTACACTTAAACTTTGTGATTTATGGATAATTGCAGCATAGGCTAGTGAGAATGGGAACTGCTGCCGCCGGACATATAAGTCCTTTACAATCAAAAAATGTACAACACATCCACCAATCTGCTTCACACCATCAATCTGATCAAATGTTATGGCTAATTATTTAACCTCATCCATATTTGGAAAATTAATGAAATCAATCACTTTACACATTGCACCATTTACTAATCCTTCCTTAACATTTAAATTACGTTGCAAAATGTTTGCATACACATAAACAGTTTTCTAATCCTGCAGCCCTGGATACAGATAACTCCAAATAATCCAACTTTTTCTTGTAGTTTTCCACTTAGCAATACTGTCACTCCCTGGTGTTCCATTTTGTTGATTGCTGTAATTTCCAAAATTTGTACTTCTTCCGGTTTTAGTAATTCTTCTTTAAAATTGGAGCACACCTGAAGTGTAGGCATTAAGCAGACTATGGATTTTCCTTCCTCAATGAAATTGAATATTAGTTGTGCTTCTGTGTTGTTTGAGGAAAATAGTATGTTGATAAGACGTCTTTCTAAGGAGCATTTCCCTTCCTTTGTCAGATCTCCTACTCTAATGTCTTTCAGAATATTTCCGTATTCCACATCAGATGCTTGTTGCAAATTTTTAAGTGGTTCCTTGTATTGGAAGTTTAGCCAAATGTTTATATTGCCAATTTACTTCCCAACGAATTCCGAGTTTCATCATGGAGAAGTGTCTTGAAAACAGGCAGTCCTTTGATGGAGGTAAGTTGCAGTAAGTCACCAAAGACAAGTAAATGCTTTCCTCCAAATAGCTCTTCATACTCCTTTTTAAAAATCTGTTGCAGTCTCAATTGTATAAAGACAAGCATTAGGTTTGCGACCATGCTCACCTAATCGATGATTAAAGCTTTGGTTTCTTCAGTACTCTTGAGACTTCATGACAAGCTTCATCGGGTAACTTCTGGTATTCCAGTCTATTGTCATGGTCAACAGGTAGCATAAGTAGTCGATGTAAAGTAATTTCTTTAATGTTGTGTGCTAGCTAATTCATTTGCTGCTGTTACTACACATGATAAATTTGAGTCTGTAGTCCTCTATAGGTAAGTGGTGAGAACTTTAATTAAAAAGCTTTTCCCAGTGCCAGCTTGACCACTGATGTGTAATAGTATTGGCTTAAATGATGAGTATTTACATTCTTTCTTCTTGTGAATGAATTCATGCTGTATTTTCTCTTTTACCCATATACATTTTTTTCTGTTTGTCGTTCTGTTGTCCAACTAACTGTTCCAAATCAATACTTTCCTGTCTCCCTTGTTCCATTGCACTTTCCTCCTCATTCATGGCTATTGCAGCTTCATTTTCAATAATTGGTTGTCCAAGAGGATATTGACTCAGTGGTCCAGAACTTTGGCTGCTTTATGAACTCTCCTTAGCTATCTCAGCAGCAATTGTTTCTTCCTGCTCAATCTCATCATTTAACATTTGCAGATAGTTTGGAAAGACTGAACATTGAATTCTGTCTTTCACAGAGTTGAAAGAATCTTCGTAGCAGTCATAGTCTCGGAATAATTCCGATTCAGCACTTCAAGGCTTGAAGAGTTGTAGAAGTGCCAAATAGAAATACTCTCTTTTGTCTGGAGTTTGGCAACTAAGATTTCTGTGGTTAATTAGATTTCCTTTTGTGTGTCTGACAAAACAACTGTCACATCCAACTACTGCATATTTCCCTTATTCCATGACTCTGGTACATTGCTTCTATATCTGTAGTGTTGAAGTAATTCATAAAGTAACATGTATTCTAGACGTGGACTCCTTCTTGGATAGTATGTGTCTAACAAATTTGGTTTCACAATGTCTGTACTTTCCTGGTCGAACTCTGCTAGGTGCTGAATTTCCGGGAAAGACTTCAACACTCTATTTTAGGTGCTTGCTAGGCCTAGACTTACCCAAACAATTCCCCTTGACTTTGAGAGCAAACTGGCTGAGCTCAACCAATCACAGCACTCATAGGACCCTATCTCTCTAAGGGAAAGCATTTTCAAGCTGAAGCTGTACAATTTCTTGGTTAGAGTCCTTTCTGCTGAAATCTCCTCCAACATATCCTTCATCTCTGTCTCCTCTGATTTTGTAATATATGAAGTGCCATAACTAGCAACAGTGATGGAGTTGTCTGCAACAAATTGTATATCCATATTAGCATTTCACATTTTGAGAATCGCAGGGTTATAGTTATTAATATACTTAGAGGCCTCTGTTCTTTCGACGGAGTATGTGTTTTTCAGTGATTTTTGTGTCAGTGTATGTCTGAGAGCAAACAAAAAACTGTTCACTCTTCCTTGGGAAATGGCAGATCATGTAAATCCAAACCGACATCTTGTATAAAATTTCCTTTGCATCTGTATTTTTACGACAATACTTCCCACATCTATGTGTTTGAAAGCACAGAACTTGGTGTCTCAGACCTTTTTCACCACTGTCTTTCAGGATGGCACGTCTCATACTGTTCTATGAAAGAGAGAACAGACTCATCACTTTCTGTTCTGAATTTTGGTACATCTTTCATCCATAACAGCATGTAAATATGAGGAGCACATCTTGCTTTGTACTCTTTACGCCAAAAGAAATCAGTTACTTCGCTAAGAGGAGAATTAATTTTGTTATAGATGAAAGACACCACGGCTTGAAACCTGTGATTAAAATATCTACAAACATTAGCAGGATCCAAAGAGCAAAGTTCTCCTGCTGTCTTCACATTGATGTCCTTAATGCTTGAGTTTGCTTCTCTCAAAAATTCAAGCAGGTCATCCCATGCGTAGTCTGCCAACTCAGTGTCACAAACCAAGTAGGTGCACCTAGGTTTCTCAACATACATTTCCGTTCTCCATGATGACGATACCAATACTCATTGGTCCCGCGTTGGCATGCCTTCAATTTAATCAAGTTGTACTCCAAGTTTTTGTCCTTGCCATGGACTTTGTCAATTAATTCCTTTGCAGAGAGATTTTGTAGGTTAACTGTTGTCTTCAGTATGTGGTTTCCACATATGATAGTCCAGTCACTCTCAAATAGAACATGGAATATGTATATAATACACTGGCAAAATCTAGGATCCTCTGAATATAATCTGTTTGACCGGTATTCGGCTGCTGGTATTTATATGGGGCGCCTATCATAGCAGCCACCTGCTCCAGTTGGAAATAGTTATGGAAAACAGCGAGCCTCTAAACTTTTCTCATACATATTCATGGGAGCACCTTTTGCTTGATTAATTTGAAAGGGAACAATAGCATCACCAATAACCTCTTTAGAATGCTGTGGATGGCTGCTCTATTGTTAATAAATTTCTTCTGATCTGGAACGATCCACTTTTTTAATCTGTCAACTTGATGGCAATGTTTCATCCTCCATACAAGTTACAAATTGAACAACATCAATATTTTTATAATAAATATTATTTTGTACCAGGTATAATCTTTTACTTTATTAACATCCACTAAGTGTTTTATCACTATCTCTCTCTACCCCTACAGTTACAATATTCAATTTAAAATCTAAAGGTAAGTAGACAACTCTTCCTTTAAGGCCTTTCTGTAGCTCTGTCAACTGTAATTGTCCTGTCTATGGTTCCATACAAACTATTGCTTGAAAAGGATGTATACATTGTATGAGAATTAATACATAAACATTTAATTCTCAAAGGTCTTCTGGAATTGATACTAATTCTATCTTCTTATGTACTGCTCTGGCTGGCATTTTGTTATCCTCTAACTTATCATAGCAATACTTACATATCACTTGCTGTGTGGACAAATCATAGCGTTCCTCAACAAATAAATATACAGCAAAACCTTGCCACTTAACTCTGTTCTCTTGTTCAGTTTTTGAGTACAGAACAACATCGCAAGTTTGGCTTTTGTAGTGAGTGCATCAACAACAAATACAAACACAGTTTGGTTTCTCTGAAGAAACTGTTAAACTTTGCAATCTCTAGTGTAAAGTTATCAGTACTAATACCTGTGTCCTATTCCTCTACACCTGCACATACCAATTCCTCATTTCCACTAGACACTTGTTCTGGACCAAAGAAAACAAAACTAAACATCTTCACAAACTTTTTCTAACTCTGCTACTATCCCAAGCAAAAGAGCTCTATTCATTTCTCCTGGTCATAGAGCATGCGCGTTCACATAGTAAAGTCTTCTATCTAAATTTCTCATTCTAGAGTGATGAACAACTAACATTCTGAAATGATGAAAGGTGCTTCAGAACACTTTCTTTGATAGACACACTAGTGAATGTCCCTGTAAATTACTATACTGCCTTAGTTTGCATGGATCTAATCCTTGCAAAATTGCAATTTTCTGTTTTAAGCTTCTACATGGAAACTCGCATAGGAAAGTTCTCAATATATCAATTGATTCCTGACGAACACTGCAAATATTACTACAGTTCCATTTGTATGCAGGGGCTTGTCTACTTCTTCCTTGTACCTCTTCAGCTATCACTTGCTCAACATTCCTAGGAACCATCTCCTCTTTTGCAATGGGAGTACCATCTTTAACTTTATAACATCAAACAGTTGTTTCAACTGCATGCACTAATGTTTTATCTTGGAAATAGCTTTCTTCATTAAAGGAAAGGTTCAGTACTGGACATTTGCTTCCATTCACCTTTGAAAATTTTGCAGAAATTACTTCTGTTCACAAGTCTTTTTTTTGGCTGCATCTCTTCATAGACACACTGGGGCATATTAGCAAGAACATGCGATAAATATCGCAAACCTTGCTTAGCGCGCCTTTTTTTATCGCCGGCTATCGCTGGATATTACCGCGGAAATAACATGCTATTAGCAAGGTTTATCTCCATTGCGATAAAATATCCAGCGATAGCGGCGAAACCCAGCTTTAACGCGAGAAATCCAGCGATAAAATCCTATCGCTAATTCTGGGGACTTAACCTTAAAATCCACCTCCCATTGACTTTCATTGCTAAGTCATGTTTTTATCAGTTCTAAAAAACAAGCGCTAATCGGGGTTAGCGCGCGTTTTTTATCGCTCGCGGGTCTTGCTAATAGGCGATAGGTATGTAAGCGACTGTTTTCTGTCGCTTTTAGTTGGGAACGCCTACCTTGCATGTCATTAGCGATAATTATCGCTGACATGCAAGGCGATGTAAAACCCGGCCGCTATCGCCTGAAAGCTGTCGCTAACGCCTGTTAGTGACAGCTTGCTAATAGGGCGTTAAAAATATCACCGCTTTAGCGGCAAAAAGTGCCGCTAAAGCGGCGATAATGCCCTTGATAATATGCCCCACTGTTTCATCCAGTGTTCTCATTCTGCTTAGAATCAAAATAAATAGCTTCCTCTTCAGGACAAATGACTCCTACACTTTTGTTTAACTGCTTCTCTTCTCCTTTTACACTGCTTCATAGTTCATAAAAGATTCCGGATTGCCCTACTTTGAAACATTCTGACTCTTATTTCCTTAAACTGCCTTTCTCTTCTTGTTAAACTATCTAGTTTCTTGTACGATTTATTACTCTTAATGTCACTTAGTTTTTCTCCTTAGTTAATTTGAAGCACCATTTTTTATTAACTTGGTTTTGCTCACTTTGCACCTTTCCACCAACTATTTAAAGAAACTTCTTTGTTTTCTTACCAGCAGCTCTTTTCTCATTTATCACATTGCCTGCATTTTGCCCCTTTTGTTTCTCTGCTGTAAGGAGAAAGTATCCTTTCTTCTGTTTTTTTCTTGCTTCTGTAATTTTCGGCATTGTAACTCTCTGTTTGTAAATAGAAGCAGCTGTCTGGAAAGTAAAAAACAAATCAATACAGTTAGCTTTTCATACTATACTATTAAATTACACATTTGATGCATTTATGTTCCTTTATAAAGAGTGAAGTCACTATGAAATGAAATGAAATGAAATGTGATATTTATAAAGCGCAATCTGTCACTCCGAAAGGAGCCTCCTGGCGCTGTACAGATAACAGACTTAGCAATGGAGAATGGAGACCTAGATGAGGGCTAGACAGAATTCGTCTGATGCTCCATAAATCCAGGTCTTTAGGGCCTTCCTAAACTGCATTTCGGGTTCTATTGATCTCAATTTGTTTGGCATGAGATTCCAGGCCTTTGCTCCTAGCACAGTTGCCGATTTCCCTCCCCGCGTTTTAAGTTTAAAACCAGGCAGTTTGAGTAGATTTGCTGACGAAGATCTGAGTGTTCTTGTTGTAGTGTATGGCGTGAATCTTGTGGAGAGATATCCTGTCCCCAGTCAGCGGATAGCTCTGAAAGTGGTGACAAGAAGTTTGAATAGGATTCTCTTGTGTAGCGGGAGCCAGTGAAAAGTTTTCAGCGCTGCTGAGGCTGAGGCCCTACGGGGGAGTTTTAAAACCAATCTGGCCAATGCGTGCTGCACTACCTGAAGCTTCTTCAGGGTTGATTTATTGACCCCTGCCAGGAGGCTGTTACAGTAGTCTAGGCGCGAAAGTATCAGTGCCACCGCAACTGTTTTTCTCGCTGAGAGCGGAATCAGATCAAAGAATTTTTTCAGGGTTTTGATTAGGCCGAAGCAGGTCCCCGCCACCTTCAGTGCGTGGGGTTTAAAGGAAAGCTATGTTATAGCCACTCTAAGTCTGTTCATGTGTAAATCAGTGTGCAACTGCCTATGTCAGCGTATGCATCAGTGTGTGACTGGGTGTATCACCGTATGGATCAGTGTATGTCTGGGTGTCTCAGCATATGGTTCAGTGTGTGCCTGGGTGTGTTAGTGTTTGGATCAGTGTGTTAGTGGGTGTGTCAGTGTATGCATAATTTTGTTTTTTGGTGTGTTAGTGTATTCATAAGTGTGTCTCTGGTTGTGTCAGTGTATCTATCACTGTCTCCTTGGGTATGTATGTTTATATATCAGTGTCTGCCTGGGTATACCACTGCATAAATCAGAGTGTATCTGGGTGAGTCAGCATCTGCATCTCTGTCAACCTGGGTGTGTCAGTATATGGATCAATATATGCCTGGGTTTCTTATTGAATGGCTCAGTGTGTCATTGGGTGTGTTAGTGTGTGCAGCACTGTGTGCCTATACGTCAGTGTATGCATAGGTGTGTGTCTGGGTGTGTCAGTGTATGCATCAGACTCTGCGTTGGTGTATTAGTGTATGCATAAGTGTATGCCTGTTTATCTTAGTGTATGCATTAGAATGTGCCTGGGTGTGTCAGTGTATGCATGAATGTGTGCCTGTGTGTGATAGTGTGTGCATGAGTGTGTTCTTAGGTATGTTAGTTTATGCATAAGTGTATATCTGGGTGTGTCAGTCTATGCATCACTGTACGTCTACCTATGGCATACCTTAGTGGTGATTTATATGTACAAAAAAGTGGGTTTAAGATTGGCAAGTGATTTTAAATGCCTACTCAACCGGGGACTAAAACTGCCCACAAGCTCTGCATTAGCAGGCCTATAACATTTTTAAAGGGCTACTTGTCTGCATGGGTAATTAGGGGTATCACTACTCACTACATATCTAAATAAGTATATCAGTCCCTCTCTGGGTGTGTCACTGGATGTGTTACTGACTATGCCTAAACTCCGTTTCTGGTGTCTTTCAGAAATACATAGGTTTCCTTGATACCCATTTTTCAGTCTTATGTTTTACCATATGAATTGCTCTGTACCCGGTACACATTGAAAAAATATTGTAAGGTGCAGTTCAGTTGTTGGTTCTGGGTACCTTGGGTTCTTGGAAAACCTACAAACCCTATATGTCCACACACCCAGAATGGTCTAGTGGGCATAATGTTATATTGCTTTTGTAAATCAGCCATTGTGACAAGAAGTTACAAATGAAACCTTGTCACAAATGGAGGTATTTTTCCGACTCATTTTCAATATTTTTATTTCAAAAGTTAGTTTATTCAGGAAACCCGAGAAGGATCTATACAAATGACCCCTTGCTTAACTCAGAATTCTATCTATTTTTCAGAAATCTATAGCTTTCTCGGATCACCCAAGGGTTTCACCCCGGTTTGCACCACAAACTGGAAGTAGGTTGAAAGCCCAAAAACAAAGAAAATTAGGCAATCTCTTTAAAAAATACCAAAACTGTGGTTAAAAAAAATGGGCTTTTTAATTCAGCTCGGCGTGTTCCTGAAAGAAGGGAAAATTGCGACTTTAGCACAGCAAACCTTTCATTGATGCCATCTTGGTGGAGAAAAACAAACAATTTTTTGCAGAGCACTTTTTCATATTTTTCCTTCAAAAACCCAAAATATAGTTATATTTTGCCTATTTTCTCAGTCCCCTCCAGGGGAATCCACAGTCCCAGGGTACCTGTGTAATTCCCAGGATGTTGGAAAAAAGGATACATATTTTGCTTGGATACCTTATGTGGAAAAAACGTTATGGAGGCTTAAACGCAAACCACCCCAAATAGCCAAAAAAGGGCCTAATATTCTAGGGGGAAATGCTGAGCAACCAATATATATATTGTAAATATAAGAATTGATCTATACAAATTTTTGAGGAAAATGAAACTAAAGAAACGATTTGAAATAAATCCCCCCCAGGAGACCTCCACACACTGAGGGGAATCCGTTCTTCTGTAACATGTAAGGGCATTCCCTGCTTAGAGCAATAATAGACCTGGAATATGAAATCAAATTAGGAAACTATAAGAGTCCAAATGGATGAACTAACGAACACACAGGTCTACTGGGAACAACGTATAGATACCGGAGAGACAGGAGCCATTGGATTGAAATTGAGGTCTAGATTTTGTCTGGAACTACCACCAGGCAACAAATTTGACCTATTTCAAGAACTGGTAATCGAGGATCTGAATAAACTGACTAAAAACAAACGAAAATGGGACAGAGGCAATATCACCATTTAGGAGAGATTAGGTCTCAAAGAACTCGGAGAGTACATTGAAATCGTGATCAAGCCATCAGATAAGGCTGGCAACATTGTCGTACAGGATCGGGAGGAATACCAAATGGAGGCCGACAGACAACTAAGGAATAGACAACACTATACAAAGGTAAAAACTGATCCCTTAGAGAAAATCAAAAGAGAATATCATGGAAAATTGGAATCATGGAATCAGCAACAGCTAATCGATGACGATGAATATAAATACCTTAAAACCTTGTATCTGGTCACATCTACAATTTGTTTTCTCCCGAAGATCCACAACAGTCTAATCAACCCACCAGGTGGCCCAATAGTCAGTTCTGTGAATTCTATATTAGAGAACACTTCGCGATACATCAACCTCTTCCTAGCACCTTACGTAACAGCACTGCCCTCTCTATGACTTCTTAAACAAAATCCAACATATACCTTGGAAGGACTCGTATACGATGGCCACGATAGAGGTTGTCTCATTCTACACGTCCATTAGACACGAGGATGGGATAAAAGCAGTCAAGCATTTCCTACGTGACAAACCAATTAGTTATCTTGAACACTCCAATCTACTGATAGAAATGTTGGAATTCTGTTTGACTCATAACATCTTCATGTTCAATGGATGTCACTATTGGCAACAACAAGGAACCGTGATGGGTACATATTTCGCTCCAACTTACGCGAATCTTCTGATGGGGTATTGGGAGACTGAAGTTGTTTGGACAGAAAGTAATATGGAGAAATTGGAGAAAGTGGTCTTATGGTCATGATTCATCGACGACCTCTTCATTATCTGGAAGGGTGAAGGCAGATAATTGGAGGAGTTTATTGCAATTCTGAACAATAACAACTTAAATTTGACCCTCACGCACACAATAAGCACAGATTACATCACCTTCCTGGATATAGAAGTCTTAATAAGAAACATGAGTATCTGTACCAAATTGCACAGAAAAGAGACTTGTGCAACAGCATTCTGCATGGGAATAGTGGTCATCCTGAGAAATTACAATGGAGTATCCCCTACAGAGAAATGCTGAGAGCCCGTAGAAATTGCTCAGAGGAAAGTGATTTCAGAAATGAAGTCTTGGACATGAAAAACCAATTCCTCCTGAGGGGATATCCACAGGCAGTAATTGAAGAAGCGATAAAACGGGCATCTACTCAACCCAGAAGTGAATTGTTGGTTCCTAACGAGGCAATCTTGAACAGCAAGGAAGGGAATATTCGACTTATTATTTATTATTATCAACAACATAAGGAAATAAGAAAGATAATGCAAAAGCATTGGAATACTCTGAGATCAGATTGAACTTTGAATGTAACCCTACAGGATCAACCAGCATAACGTACAGAAAGACTGCTTCCTTAGCAGATATCTTGACCAGGAGTCAATTCGCCCGTAAGACAAGTACAAAGACGAGCTGGCTCAACCAACCGGGCTTTTGGAAGTGTGCCAAATGTAAGGCCTGTGAACATGGGGTGAATAAAAGGGACTATAGATTACAAAATGGGAGACCAGAAAAGATAAAAGAGCATATCACCTGCAATACTGACGTCGTAATCTATGTCCTACAATGCCCATGTACAAAACAATATGTCAGCAGCACCGTCAATAAGGTGAAACTCAGGATATTACAGCACCTGAGAGCGATCAGAAACAAAGACTACTCATATCCAATTGCTAAGCACTTTTGGGAGGAACACCAAGGCGAAACAGCACATCTCCAGTACTTTGGGATCAAACAAATACAGAAGAATGAGATAGGAGGTGACAGAGAACTACAGCTGAGAAGAATGGAATTGAGACTCATCCTGTCAATAGGAACTGAAATACCAATGGGACATAACCTGGATGCAGAATTGCATGTATACTTATAAACTGTAGTGACTTGTCTCCTCCCCCTCCCTTGAAGGTTCAAAATCTCTGTGATTGAACTAATTCCAAACCCTTGTAGATAACATATTTTCCACTCTTTGAATCATGTAAAACGTAATAATATGTCTGACTTAATCTTAACCCCTTCGATGCTCGTGACGAGCTCAGCTCGTCATGCTGCGCGGTCGCGCTGTGCGCATGACGAGCTGAGCTCGTCACGACCACACCCGCGATCGGAATGTCCAGCACCTGGGCGGAATTCCGTTCGCGGCGACGCGGTTAACTTGATAATCATGTTTGCACTAGCACCTTAGACAAATGTCAAACAGATGTCTTAACCTGACCTTCGCGCTCCAGCACTTTATGGCTCATTGAATATTGGATGTGTTGTTGGTAAGAACTAGTTAAGCACATTACAGTCAATATGGGCAAACTAACTTATATCTGGTTTTTAACGTTTTAGAGGACTACTTTTAACCTGAGGACATTAAGCAGCACCTTATGCATAAGCATTAGCACTTTAGAAGTACCCCTTATAGATCTGCACAATGTAGCACTTTAATTTTGCTTAAAATGAAAACCAAGGGACTACTGGTTTAACAGATGAGCCCTAACAGCATTGCATATCCACGCACAAGTACTTTAAATGAACTAGTACTTTAGGAGAAATGTTCATGAAAATTTACTCCAGGATGCATGCAGCACTTTACTTGAAAGGAAGAATATACCTTGCAGTGATATATGCTAATGCAACCTTTCTGCCTGATCACACTCATTGATTGTTGAGTGATTGATCATTGCTAATAACATCTCAGCGTACTCCCTTATCTTGACTGAGCAACGTCAATGACGCAAAAATATACTTAGCACCTTAGTCATCGTTATGGATACACTTGCTAATGTCAGCTAGGCCATATGAATGGGTTTAAAATATATAAAAATTAAAATAAAATAAAATAAAGCTTGTGGAAATACATATAGCAACTTAGTCATCATTATGGTTGACCTATGCCACATGGCTGATGCTGTATGGACATATACATACATACATGTGGCCCCTGCACAAAAAGGTACTTTTTCGCTTATGGTCAAAACCGTGAGGAGGTCTTCACCACCATGATATATGGTCCATGATTAAAAGACCAATGCTGCTATTTGCATCAATGTCCATGTATAAACACATTGCACAGTTAATGGACAGTTGATATGCAAATCGTTACAAACATTGATGTGCATTGATCCCTAAATGAAATTTAAAATGAGCAAAATATGCACTAAGCACTTTCTATGGGATAGATCTATGCTGTTCCATCAACACTGCTATAAAGATCCGGGTTCTTATAAATCCTTTTTAATCTTTGTTCAACTTCAATCATTAACCTTTTGGATGCTAAATTTTGACATGTAGTTTTCCACAGCTTAACGTTCCATATTTACATATTGATTTTCATCATATCCAATTTTACTATGATATGTGTTGCCTTTTGTCTTTGCTTTTTGCCTTTTGTGTTTGTAATCCACTTTTTCTTAATCACTGTGACAGTAAAACAGTAATTTCTTGCACTATACGCACACGGAATAACCATGAGACTTAAGTACTTTACTGATATGATGTAAATTATGCTATAATGTCTCTTTGAAATTCTGCCTGAATGCAACAAATGTATCTAAGCAAAATGTCAGCAAAGTGCACTTTACAAAATGAATTGTATTGCTGGATAGATAACATATATAAAAAACGAGTGAGGTTTAGTCTGGTTGTTATGGTTAACACTGTAAAAGGACTATGGTCTGAAATCTATTTAAGGACTAGCCAAACGCGTGGACTCTATGGTCCTGTGGAAGGCAAGCGCGGAAACGCGTAGACTGTCCCCTGTATGCACTGGTGAAATGGAATAAATAATATATATAAAGAGAAGACCTGTAGTGCCGCTTTGCTAACTTGCCATACTCCGCTGCAATAATCTTTGCTGTGGAATAGGTATGGGGTTGCATTTCAATATATATATATATATATATATATATATATATATATATATATATATATATATATATATATATATATAATCTACTGGCGGTCGCCAGTAGATAGTTATAGTTACAACCTATTATCCATAGGAAATCCGCGACATTCTATTTGAAATAACTCTCTTGCCGGTTGACGTATCTTCGCGAAATTTTCAAACTTTGTGGCCCGCTCCGGTCCGCTCCTACCCTGAAAGTCTCGGGGGATTCGGTCAAGCGGGGGCCGAGAAAAAGGGGGTCCCAAAACGCGTTTTCCCCATGCACTTTTCCATAGGAAACTTCAGACACGGCTACAGCCCGAACTGCTGAATGGAATTACACCAAATTTGGCAAAGAGGTAGTTCTTGGTTCAGAAAGAACCCTTTTTGTTAAATGGTGTAAATCCGTTCAGTAGTTGCTGAGAAAATGAAAAGTAAAAAGTTAGTGATATCTATGGCCGAGTAGGGTCCGCGTACCCTCAGCGCACCCTGCGCGCACCGTCCCGATCACGAGCTGCATGTTAATTGGCTGTCAGCTGGCTGTCAACATTCCGATTCAGGAAATGTTGGCAGCCATTTTGTCCCTCGGTAGAACCGAGGGACACAAACAAGTGCGCAAAGCGCACAAAGGGGGCAGGGTAGAAACACCCTGACCCCCTAGGTTTGCTCAGGGGTCCCACAAGGACCCCCTGGGCAAAAATAAAAATAATTTTTTTAAAAATCGGCAGGATGCGCTCAGGGTGCGCGAATCCTGCCGGAGAAAATCGAAGCGCGGTCTCCCGTGCTTCGATGAGCACTGGCCCTCGGGTGGCCCAAGTCCCGGGGGCATGGTGGGGGGTTAATTTTATGTGTGGGGGGCCACAAGGGCCCCCAAGCCCCGGGGACCGCCACCCCCGGGGCTTTTTTTTTAAATGGTGCCGGAGAGCTCTGAGCCCTCCCGCAGCCCCGGGGACCACCACCTCCCCGGGGCTTTTTTTTAAATTAAAAACCTGTGTGGGGGGCTCCAGCCCCCACACGCCCCGGGGACCGCCACCTCCCGGGGCACTAAACATTTAAATATAGGGGTCCGTTACGGACCCCAGAGCCCCGGGGACCACCACCTCCCGGGGCTGTGACCTGAATGGGAGGGGGCCGCGCGGCCCCCTCCTGGAGCCTTTGATGGCCCTGGGGACCACCACTCCCCAGGGCCGGCTCCTGCAGTGTCCCGGGTGCCTACCCCCGGGACACTGTAGTTTGCTATGGCAGGACGGAGCCTCGCGGCTCCCGTCCTGCCATAGCAAACTGCTTTGGATATTGGAAGAGAGAGCAGGGAAACCTGCTCTCTCTTCCAATATCCAAAGCTGATTGCTTTTCCACATGGGGAGCTGCATCTTAGCAGCTCCCCATGTGTAAAAGCAATGCCGGCTCCCAAGGGACGCGGGGAGCCGGCGGGACTGTGGGGGGTTTGGGGATCCCCCCATAGTCCCCAACGGAGAGGGCCGGCCCCGGGGGATGGGGTCCCCGGGGCAAGTAGTGGCCCGGGAGGGGGGCCACGCGGCCCCCCTCCCCAAAGTTTAAAAATAATTAAATTTAAAAAAAAACGGAAAGGCCAGCCCCGGGGATGGGGTCCCCGGGGCCTTAAATGGCCTGAGGAGGGGGGCCACGCAGCCCCCTCCAAAGAAAAAAAAATCGAGGCCATGCCCCGGGGGATGGGGTCCCTGGGGCCAATACAGGCCCAGGGAAGGGGGCCCCGCGGTCTCCTTCCCGCTTTTTTTTTTTAAAATATTTAATTTTAAAAGGGGTAAGGCCCTGGGGGATGGGGTCCCCAGGGCCCAAAACATGAAAAAGGAAGGGGGCCACACAGCCCCCTTCAGGGGACAAAACAAAAAAACAAAAAAACGATTGGGCCCGCAGGCCCCGCCCCTTCCTTCACCACTCTGCGAACGCGCCCCTGGCGCGTTTGCAGAGGGGAACAATCCCCTTGAATACTGGGGGTCCCTGAGGGCCAACTAGCCCACCAGGAACCTCCAGTATGCGCCAGGGCTGCCTTGCAGAGAGGTGTACAGAGGCCACGCCCTCTTTTACACCTCTCTGCAACGCAGCTCTGTGGCGCTTTTGGAGGTATATGGTGGGCTAGTTGGACTCCGGGGACCCTCAGGATTCAAGGGGACTTAATCCCCCAACTTAAAACGCGCCACGGGGCGCGTTTGCACAGTGGTGAAGGGAGGGGCGGGGCTTCAGGTGACATGTGTGCAAACATGCCCCGTGGCGCGTTTTAAGATGGGGAATTAAATCCCTTCAATCCTGAGGGTCCCTGGGGGCCAACTAGCCCAACAGGTACATCCAGAAAGCGCCACAGAGCTGCGTTGCAGAGAGGTGTAAAAGGGGTGTGGCCTCTCTACACGTCTCTGCAACGCAGCCCCCTGGTGCATATTGGAGGTTCCTGGTGGGCTAGTTGGCCCCTAGGGACCCTCAGGATTCAAGGGGACTTAATCCCCCAACTTAAAACGCGCCACGGGGCGCGTTTGCACAGATGTCACCTCAGGCCCCGCCCCTCCCTTCACCATTGTGCAAATATTCTTCTAAAATCATCCGAAATACGAATTCCGATTTACTCACCTGTTATAAGGAGAGACCTCAGTGCTGCATCTTTCAGCCCAGTACTGGTCCTGAAAGTAATTTTAACCGTACTTACCAGTAACTTGAATTTCCTTCCATAGGATATCATTGCCTGCTTTTTGCTGAAAAAGTTTCTAAGTGTTGATTTTTGAAACATACAAATATTCCTCTAAAATCAGCCGAAATACGAATTCCGATTTACTCACCTGTTATAAGGAGAGACCTCAGTGCTGTATCTTTCAGCCCAGTACTGGTCCTGAAAAGTAATTTTAACCATACTTACCAGTAACTTGAATTTCCTTCCATAGGATATCATTGCCTGCTTTTTGCTGAAAAAGTTTCTAAGTGTTGATTTTTGAAACATACAAATATTCCTCTAAAATCAGCCGAAATACGAATTCCGATTTACTCACCTGTTATCAGGAGAGACCTCAGTGCTGTATCTTTCAGCCCAGTACTGGTCCTAAAAAGTAATTTTAACCGTACTTACCAGTAACTTGAATTTCCTTCCATAGGCTAACATTGACTGGTTTCACTTGGAAATTCTTCTAAGTGTGGAGTTTTGGAACTTTAAAATATTCATCTAAAATCAGCCGAAATACGAATTCCGATTTACTCACCTGTTATAAGGAGAGACCTCAGTGCTGTATCTTTCAGCCCAGTACTGGTCCTGAAAAGTAATTTTAAGCGTACTTACCAGTAACTTGAATTTCCTTCCATAGGATATCATTGCCTGCTTTTTGCTGAAAAAGTTTCTAAGTGTTGATTTTTGAAACATACAAATATTCCTCTAAAATCAGCCGAAATACGAATTCCGATTTACTCACCTGTTATAAGGAGAGACCTCAGTGCTGTATCTTTCAGCCCAGTACTGGTCCTGAAAAGTAATTTTAACCGTACTTACCAGTAACTTGAATTTCCTTCCATAGGATATCATTGCCTGCTTTTTGCTGAAAAAGTTTCTAAGTGTTGATTTTTGAAACATACAAATATTCCTCTAAAATCAGCCGAAATACGAATTCCGATTTACTCACCTGTTATCAGGAGAGACCTCAGTGCTGTATCTTTCAGCCCAGTACTGGTCCTAAAAAGTAATTTTAACCGTACTTACCAGTAACTTGAATTTCCTTCCATAGGCTAACATTGACTGGTTTCACTTGGAAATTCTTCTAAGTGTGGAGTTTTGGAACTTTAAAATATTCATCTAAAATCAGCCGAAATACGAATTCCGATTTACTCACCTGTTATCAGGAGAGACCTCAGTGCTGCATCTTTCAGCCCAGTACTAATCCTGAAAAGTAATTTTAACCGTACTTACCAGTAACTTGAATTTCCTTCCATAGGATATCATTGCCTGCTTTTTGCTGAAAAAGTTTCTAAGTGTTGATTTTTGGAACATACAAATATTCCTCTAAAATCAGCCGAAATCCGAATTCCGACTTACTCACCTGTTATCAGGAGAAAACCCAGTGCTGCACCTTTTAGCCCAGCACTGACCCTGAAAAGTAATTCTAACCGTACTTACCAGTAACTTGAATTTCCTTCCATAGGCTAACATTGACTGGTTTCACTTGGAAATTCTTCTAAGTGTGGAGTTTTGGAACTTTAAAATATTCCTCTAAAATCAGCCGAAATACGAATTCCGATTTACTCACCTGTTATCAGGAGAGAACCCAGTGCTGCATCTTTTAGCCCACCACTGACCCTGAAAAGTAATTTTAACCGTACTTACCAGTAACTTATATTTTCTTCCATAGGAATCCATTGTCTGGTTTTCAGCAAAAAGTTTCAAAGTGTTGATTTTTACAAACTACAAATATTCCTTAAAAATCACCTGTATGACTTAAACGCATTCTTTCAACTGTTTAAAGGAGATGCACCAGTGCTGGATCCAGGATCCAACACTGAGTAAGAAAAAGTAACAATAACAGTTTTTACCTGCTAAGTGAATTTCCTTCCATAGGATAACATTGGTGACCATATGAGAAAAAGTTTCTAAGTGTCAACTTTTAAAATACAATAATATTCCTTAAAAATCAGTACTGTAACCAAAACGCTTTTACTCAACTGTTTACAGGAGATGTCCCAGGACTGAATCTAGGATCCAGTCCTGTGGTTAGAAAAGTAATCCATAAAATAACTAATTGCATTTAACTAGAAATTCACATTGAGCTGAATGTTGCATTGTGTTTGAAAATGTGTTGCCCATTGCAACAACTGTAACTACTGTACTTAAAAGTCTATTGCCTATGTGCAAAGTATTTAAACTAAAGTAATTCATTCTGAGAAAGTATTTTTTGTAATGTAATGTATAATGTAATTACAATGTAATTTAAAAAATAAAATATGTAAAAAAAAATGTTTCTAAAAATGTAGTAAATCAGTATGAAAAAAATTAATATAACAATTAATACATTTAAAAATTGTCATTTACAAAACCTTTGAAATTCACTGAAAAAAACATAGGTTTCAGGCACGTTATAGTTAGAAATTAGCATTTAAAAAACCTTTGAAATTCACTGAAAAAACCATAGGTTTCAGACACGTTATAGTTAGAAATTAGCATTTAAAAAACCTTTGAAATTCACTGAAAAAACCATAGGTTTTAGGGACAGTTATAGTTACTTGGACATTGCACTCGTACAAAACCCGTGAAATTCCCCCGTTATAGTTAGTTCAGCTAACTATAACTCGCGCCCCGCAATGCACTGCTGATGACGTCACATATTACATCACTCATGACATGGTCAGTGACATCACTGATGACATCACTGATGACATCTCAAATGACATCACTGATGACATCATCCACGTGATAATCTGATGCACCTCCTCACACCCTAATATAACCTTTGATACACCCACTCTAAATTACAGACTGCCATTCGCAAATCCATAGACACTCCAACACCAATAACTACATACCCACTCACTGATTCTTAGGTCTACACACACACATCCACTCACTCACCCGTACAGTCACTCATACTTATGGTCACTCAGTACAGGACTATCATATGCACTCTTACTCCTATATAGACACTCAAACACCGCCACTCATCCATAGAGGTACTCACACACCTAGTCAGTCATGCAAATAATTAAACACACTGCCATTTACTCACCTATACAGTTATACACACACCAGCTCACTTAATCATACAAATACTAGCACATTGTTACGCTCTTATACAATCACTGATACAAGCACACACTCATCCATACAGCCACTCTCACAATAACACACTCTCACTTATAGCCATTTAAATACTCTAACACACATATATACTGCCTTTCACATATGTAGTTACTCACACATGTACCACTGGGACATACATTCACTCACTAACACACTGTTACACACACTTACCCACCCATACAGTCTATCACAGATGCACTCTTGAAACCATCCACCCAGTGAATCACCCACTCACACATCTATGCACAGTCGCACACACCCCATCCACACAAACACTCAGGCACCCATACAGATACTCAGACAACAAATCAATAACTCTTATAGACACTCATGTAGCTGTTCACAAACCCATGCAGCCACTTACACAGCAACAGACAGATACAGACATTCACCCAGTTTAGTCACTAACCCATGCATTCAGTAAGATACGTTTAATCACTCACTTATAGAATTAGTCACGCACCTACTAAATCATCCATACAGACACTTATACACCCACTCATTCTTCAAAACGCCTTTCCCTATATATATTAAAAATATTTAAACTTTACAGAAACACACAGTCACTGGATGATGTCAACAGTGATGTCATTTGAGATGTCATCAGTGATGTCATCAGTGATGTCACTGACCATGTCATGAGTGATGTAATATGTGACGTCATCAGCAGTGCATTGTGGGGCGCGAGTTATAGTTAGCTGAACTAACTATAACGGGGGAATTTCATGGGTTTTGTACGAGTGCAATGTCCAAGTAACTGTAACTGTCCCTAAAACCTATGGTTTTTTCAGTGAATATATATATATATATATTTTTTTTTAATATATATAAATATATATATATTTAACTTTATCATTATATCCATAAATAAGTTGATTAGGAAATCAATAACATATAAGGTGTTGAGCGTATGCTTATGGCCTTATTTTCCTATAATAACACATACCTGTCACAATCTGTAATTCCGATTATAGCAATTGTATCTGTATGTGCTTCATGATGAAAATATTTGGGGATAAATAGAAAATAAAAAAAGAATAGCATTTAAAAAAAATGTGAATACAAAATTTAAAAACATTATGGACAGCAAAATGGAAAGCCTGAGTTTGTAAATATTTATCCATCCATGTACATATGGGACTTTATCTAGTAACATTTTATATCTCCTGATTATTTTACATATTTGTATCATATTAAAATCTTCGTATACCTTTTATGTGTGGTTATATATTTACATATATTTTCCTACCACTGCAGGAAAAAAAACACTACTAATTTCCCCAAACCTCACCAGACCACTACTCTATGACTCATACTATTCATCTTTTGAAACTTCCCCTACCTACTCTCTCTGACTCATCCCAAACCATTTTCACTACTATGAACATCCAAATAACCCTATCTAAACTCTTCCGTCCATCCTTTATCCTCATCATGCAACTAACATGCTTCCATTTCCACCACTCCCAATAACAATATATATTTCCCTCTACTAATCCACCACTAATACAACTTGGGTTTCGGAGTAGCGTGCTACCGACCGAAAAGCGCAATGCCTTGTCAGGGGGAGTAAGTGCTATATAAATACAATTACAAATGGTCGGAGATTTGCTCTAGCAAAGGGCTGGACTGAAACCCCTTCTGGAGAGGGATTGTAAATGGGAACCCCTGACCCACATACTTAATAGGGGTCTAGGATAACAGGTTTCTCCAAGGGCAAATATACTTTCCTATATACAAAAAGGAGAAAAAAAACAGATTTGCACATTGGGACTACCTTTTCCTAATATATGCATCTGCATGCACTTAGACATTGGGGAAATAGCAACTTGTACACCTGTCATTTAATATTTCTAGTAGCATTCCTAGAAACCTGAAACTGGCTTTGTTTTCTAGGTGTACTATTCGCAATATTTTTGAATAGGAGAAATAGTATATCAGCACTTGTTCATAGCAATACTTTTATGAGGGCAAATGTATTATTCTGTGTTGGAAATCGTGCCCAAAGAACTTAATATAATTTTTTCTGGAAGCATTGAATAAAATTATATTTTCAAATTAGAAACTTATGAAAGTATCTGTTGGCTTCCAATTTGTATGTCATGACATTGGTACTTTCATTAAAGCCACCATCGGGACAATCTACTAGCATTCTTAGAAACGTAGAATCACAAACTATAAAGATGAACACAGGTTTCTTCTGAAAGTATGTCACGTAGTTTAATTAAATAAAGTGCACTCAATGTAGCAAACCAGCTGCAAGCCTAATAGCAAACCAGGAACATAGAGGGTCATTAGGATGGCGGTCGGAAAATCACCCCAACCGCCATGGAAGCGGAAAACAACCGCCCGCCGGCACCGTGGAGAAACCGGTGGCCAAATTAGGATCAACCTCCAAAAAACACCGACTGCGGCGGTACGGGGGGAACAAAAACCGCCCGTAGCGTGCGGAGATGGCCAAAACACGTCCGCGGCAGATGGATCCGCTGCGGAAAAACACCAACCCGCCGCAAGGATAGCGGAGACACCGCACGGCAAATTAGGATATCCCCGTGGCTCGTTCCGCTCTTTCCGACCGCCGCGATCGCTAACAGTGATGAATGGGAGAGCATGCGGAAGAGCTGCAGCAAAGCCACCGCCACGGACGCTCCGTGACAAATTTGGCAGACGAATCAAAAATCACACAATAAGGCCACAAAGTGCCCACACCAAAGTAGCCATGCCACCCAAAAACAGAAAACACACCCCAATGACACAACATTGCACACAAAAAAAAATTACAAGGACAACCCACACAACACACCTGAGAGCACTCCCACATGTGGACACACCCACATAGCAGAGCATAAAACCAGCCCCTTCCTTGACCACAATCCTCTGCACTAACCCACAACTGAAGGGCCCAACCCCTGAGAACAAAGGATAGGCAAAGCTACGCACCATCACACCTCACACCACACACAGCACCACCACCACTTCCACACCTGCACCCCTAACCCTTTTGCACATCACACACCATACACATCACCACCACCACCACCACTTACACCCCTGCACCTACAAAACCTCTGCACATCACACACCATGTCAACACATAAAATGCCCAAATTCACAGAGAGTGAGTTGAAGGTAATGGTAGATGAGATAGTCAGAGTGGAACCACAACTGTTTGGTAGCCTGGTCCAACAGACACCATTAGCCACAAGGACTCAAATGTGGGCAAGGATAGTCCAGAAGGTCAATGCAGTAGGGTCCATCCCAAGATCCAGAAAGGAAATCATGAAGCGGTGGCACGACTTGAAGAGGGTTGTCAAAGAGAGGAGGACCAAGAACCGTGAGCTGGCTGACAAGACTGGCGGTGGCACTCCCATACCACCAAAACCATTCACCCCATGGGAGGAGAAGGTGCTTGCCATACTGCATCCAGAGAGTCTCACAGGAGTACCCGGGGGAGTGGAGGCTGGTAAGTACAAACAAATGACTACCACCACACTGCTATGTACTGCCTTGCACAACTACAAAGATACACCTCCTAGGAACAATTCCATTCATCTGCACCACACACTCACTAAAACATGTCTTACAGATCCAACATCCACCCCCTCCCAAACACCACCAATGTACCTAGCAACATTACCATGGGTGCATGTGCACAGGCAGCCTGCACTGCAACTCCCACCATGCCCCCTTGTCCCACACCTCAGCAGGATGGAGCACTCCCCCACCCAGAAGCATGTGTCACCATTACATCCCCAACAAACAAACTTACAGGTAGGTAGCCATCTTGTCATGGAGGGCTGTATGTGGGAGTAGGCCTGTACTACTACTCCCACCATGCCCCCTGTCCCACACCTCAGCAGGATGGGGCACTCCCCCACCCCACCCAGAAGCATGTGTCAGCCATTACATTCCCAACACACAAACTTACAGGTAGGTAGCCATCTTGTCATGGAGGGCTGTTTGGGGTGGAGGCCTGTACTACTACTCCCACCATGCCCCCTGTCCCACACCTCAGCAGGATGGAGCATTCCCCCACCCAGAAGCATATGTCAATATTACATCCCCAACAAACAAACTTACAGGTAGGTAGCCATCTTGCCATGGAGGGCTGTATGTGGGAGGGAGGCCTGTACTACTACTCCCACCATGCCCCCTGTCCCACACCTCAGCAGGATGGGGCACTCCCCACCCCACCCAGAAGCATGTGTCAGCCATTACATCCCCAACAGACAAACTTAAAGGTAGGTAGCCATCTTGTCATGGAGGGCTGTATGTGGGAGGGAGGCCTGTACTACTACTCCCACCATGCCCCCTGTCCCACACCTCAGCAGGATGGGGCACTCCCCCACCCCACCCAGAAGCATGTGTCAGCCATTACATCCCCAACAAACAAACTAACAGGTAGGTAGCCATCTTGTCATGGAGGGCTGTTTGGGGTGGAGGCCTGTACTACTATTCCCACCATGCCCCCTGTCCCACACCTCAGCAGGATGGGGCACTCCCCCACCCCACCCAGATGCATGTGGCATATAATGGATCACTCCAAATAAACAAACAGCTAGCCAGACATATTATTCTGTCTTGTGCCACCACTGAGCAGGATGCAAGCCTCCACCACGCACACACAGATGTGTCACAAAACAAACACAAATGCTAACACACAACAGGCAAGTAGGCAGTACGTGCACCTAGCCATTTGACACAAAAAGAATGGTGCCATATGACAACACCAGTCCTCTCAATGTACAAATATGCACACCGATCATATTGCCACGCACAGTGTGCACACAGCTAAGCAAAGGAAACTGTCACAGTAACGAAAGTATGACACACCAATGCACATGTAGAGGAAAGACTGGGAACAATCATGCACAACAATGAATGACAGGTTCAGTGCCATGGGGCCAGAGTAACAACGACCATATGAACAGTAAGAAAGCATGTTATGTGGTACCAATCCAGATATGCACATGACAAGACAAAGGTATGCAGGAGATGCCAATGGCCAGGACATGCCCAGATGTGACGGCTGACAGGTCATAAAAATCCACATACAGTCCGCACAAAAATCATATTTAGCGCAAGGCCCTAGATGTCAACATGTCCCTGTAATCACAAATCATGCACGTGGCGCATGGTACATATTGACACCTCACACCATGGACAAGAAATGCATGTACCACCGCAGCATGTCAGGAGGCACAGTAGTGCACATAGGAAACAATGTGATGATCAGTCAACTGTGTAGTGTACTAACAGTGAATGACACACAGCTAACACAAATCTTACGTGGTGCACCCCAATGACCATTTCCCATCTGATCCACAGGTGACCAAGAATTGACTGCAGAGGACGACACCAGCAACCTGCAGGGCCAGTCTACCCCCCCCCCTCCGGAACATCGACTCTCGGATGTTGACTTCCAGGAATCTTCGGACGAGGAGACTGAGGCCGGGCCATCTGGTGTTCCAGGGCGCAACAGGTCCCAGGACCCCATCGTCCCCCCCACCACACCTTCAGCTACAACAACCAATCTGCAGGCCCCTGCTGTTACGTCCGGTGCGTCCTCCACCACCACCACAACCACCAGTGCTGCCTGCAACACCCTCCCTGTCCCACAGGATGACCACCCCACCCCAGCAACTGAGGAGGGCAGGGAGAGGATGTGTGGTCCGACAGTGGAGAGGCAACCGGTCCGTGGCAGCAGAGCAGGTGGGAGGGGCAGGGTCACCCACACACGAACACAGCCTGGGACCGAATCCCTGGACCACATCCACAGAGTCCTTGGGGCATATGAACGGGCCCAGGGACAAACGGCCCGGTCCGAACAAGATTCACGTGAGCTCCTCCTGCTGATGAGGTCCATGGACACCCGCATGGGACAAATTGTGGACCTCTTGGGCCAACTAGTGGCGGTACTGAGGCACAGGCCTGCGCCACAAACAACACCTCCCCCTCCCACTGGTGGTCCGCAGGATGACAGTTCACCATCCTCCCCTGCGGCCACAGAGAGTGGTGAGTCCTCAGACCCCACTGGCCCTATAGCAGAGGCCCCCCTGCCAAACGGAAAAGGGGCCGTCCGAAGAAAACCCTGGGAGTATCTTTTGGCAAAGCACCTGCCAAACGCCAGTCACGCAGCCAGCCATGATGGCAACCCTCTGCACCACTGCATTGACTTTTTGGACTGTCCTTCCCCACACTGCCTTGTGAATGGCATCTGTCTGTTGGACTGGGTCACCACACCTATGTGGTGACCACTCGATTATCTCATTTACCATGAATGTCAACTCACTGCTCCACTAATCACCTCACTGTCAATGTACCCCCCTCACATGTCACCTTTGTAAATAAACAAATCCTTACACACACGTTGTTGTACCTGCACCGTCTTTATTCCAGGATGTACAATTTTCAACAGGAATACAATGTACCAGGGGACGGAGTGTATGTAGGCAAGGAGAGGTCAAAGGCACCTAGGAAAACACAACAGAACAACATTCACTAGTCTGGGTGTGGCATCACAGACATCACACAACACTTCACAACAAGAACAACCCACATGCACACATAACAATGGGCAACAAGTGCCAACATACACATCCTGTAGATGTTCAGAAATGAACTGTCCCATCAACATTGACAGCAAACACTGAGTCTACAACTGGCTGCTGTCACAAATCTCACTTACACCCTCACAACAACAGCAACATCATCAGACAATGGGTACGTTGTACATTGTCACCCACCTTCAAGTGAAGTAGCGGGTGATGAGCTGTTGACGCAGGTCAACACCTTCCTCCTCTCCACTGTCATCATCACTGGACACGGGTTGGTTTGCAGGCGGGGGCCTTGGCTGCTCATCAGCATCCAGGAGCAGGGGAATCTCCTTGCGAATGGCTAGGTTGTGGAGCATGCAGCATGCCACTACAATCTGACACACCTTCCTGGGCGAGTACATCAGTGCCCCTCCGGTCTTGTCCAGGCAGCGGAAACGTGACTTCAGCAGTCCAAAGGTACGCTCCACCACACGACGTGTCCTCCCATGGGCATCATTGTAGCGGACATCAGCTGGTGTCCTGGGGTTCCGCAGTGGGCTCAGCAACCAAGGACGGTTGGGATATGCAGTCACCTATGTGTGACACACAAAGAAACATTGCAATGTTGCAGATGCAGAGGACAGCAGGTCACACACACAGCACGCCAAATGACTAGGCATACTCACCCACAATCCATGCATGCTCAGGAAGCAGATTGGCCATCAGCTGGGGTACAATGCTGCTACGCAGGATGTATGAGTCATGGGCCGAGCCTGGAAATTTTGCACACACGTGGGAGATGATCATATCTGCCAGGCATACCACTTGGACATTTATGGAGTGGTAATGTTTACGATTCCTGTAGATGTGCTCACGGACCTGTGGTGGCACTAGCCCAACATGGGTGCAATCAATGGCACCAACTACATGGGGGATGTGTCCAAGGGGATAGAAATCTCCCTTTACAGCTGCCAATTCTGCCCCCCTGGGGAAATGGATGTATCTGTCCTTGTAGATCATCATGGCGGACAGAACATCCCGCAGCACCATGCTGAACATGGGTTGTGACATCCCACCTGCCTCGGCCACCGTGTTCTGGAATGATCCAGTCGCAAAAAATGCAGTGCCGCCATCACCTTATACGTTGGGGTGAAAGCTGTTGGATATGTTCGGCGAGGCTGCAGGTGGGGCTCCAACAAATCACAAAGGGTCTTTAGGGTGGCTCTATCCAGACGGCATTTCCGGATGATCGCCTCATCCTCCATGTCTGCCAGCACTGTCAAGTGACGATGCAGATTTGGTCTCCTCCTAGTTGAGATGAGAGTGGACACATTGTAATGCAATACATCATGGGATGTGCACAGCATCTCACATCATGGCTGACACAACGGCAACAAAGAATGTCATATGAATTGAGTCACAGACCAGCTGACATGTAGGGACCCCTTCAACTACACAAATCACACACTTGTCAGATTACACACAGCAAGTCCCCCAAACAACACCTCGGTCAAAGTGAATGGACATTGGGATATGGCCACATTCCCCATGGGCACGCCTGGGAGTCTGTCATCCTGCACATGTGTGACAAGGCAACCCCACGGTATCCTACCTAGCTGCTGTACATGACACACATTCAGGCGTCAATTGAACCTGGCACACCTCAACAACACAATGACCACAGTCTGAGCATCAATGACGAGTGTGTGCATGATCTAACATGAGAGGACATGCTAAAACAAACATCATCAATTGTGGAAACAAATGCTGTGATTGACAATGCACATCAACACATTGACATGTGTGCACATTGTATTGTCCATACCAACACTGTCCTGTAGTGTAGTGTAGTGTAGTGTACTGTAGGTGCGGTACTGAGAGACAAGTGATGCCCAAATGGTGGTTGGCATGCTCCGCCACCCAAATGGCGGTGCCTCATGTGTGTCAATGGCACCCAAATTGCGGAAACTACCGCCTGGCACCAGCGGTGTGTGTGCAACACACCCCAATGCACAGGTGCGGTACTGATAGCCCCAGAGACATGGCCAAATGGCGGTTGGCATGCTCCGCCACCCAAATGGCGGTGCCTCATGTGTGTCAATGGCACCCAAATTGCGGAAACTACCGCCTGGCACCAGCGGTGTGTGTGCAACACACCCCAATGCACAGGTGCGGTACTGATAGCCCCAGAGACATGGCCCAAATGGCGGTTGGCATGCTCCGCCACCCAAATGGCGGTGCCTCATGTGTGTCAATGGCACCCAAATTGCGGAAACTACCGCCTGGCACCAGCGGTGTGTGTGCAACACACCCCAATGCACAGGTGCGGTACTGATAGCCCCAGAGACATGGCCCAATGGCGGTTGGCATGCTCCGCCACCCAAATGGCGGTGCCTCATGTGTGTCAATGGCACCCAAATTGCGGAAACTACCGCCTGGCACCAGCGGTGTGTGTGCAACACACCCCAATGCACAGGTGCGGTACTGATAGCCCCAGAGACATGGCCAAATGGCGGTTGGCATGCTGCGCCACCCAAATGGCGGTGCCTCATGTGTGTCTATGGCACCCAAATTGTGGAAACTACCGCCTGGCACCAGCGGTGTGTCCCCGCCATGGTCCATGCCATTACAGCCAATGGGCTCCGCGATCGCGGAAGCTCGATGCAATTTTGAAAATAGCGCTAGGCGTGCTACACCACTGCGGTGCCGGTCATTGGATGCAATCAAAAGATGCAATACCACGGTAGCGCCCGCCTGGCCCCTGCGGTGTGTCACCGCCTTGGTCCATGCCATTACAGCCAATGGGCTCCGCGATCGCGGAAGCTCGATGAAATTTTGAAAATAGCGGTAGGCGTGCTACACCATCGCGGTGCCGGTCATTGGATGCAATCAAAAGATGCAATACCGCGGTAGCGCTCGCCTGGCCCCTGCGGTGTGTCACCGCCATGGTCCATGCCATTACAGCCAATGGGCTCCGCGATCGCGGAAGCTCGATGCAATTTTGAAAATAGCGGTAGGCGTGCTACACCACCGCGGTGCCAGTCATTGGATGCATTTGTAAAAGGCTGACCTGGTAGACCAATTGCAGCAGCCCAGGACTACTGGAACGACACCAGGGGGCTATATATGTGTGGGAGAGTGCCCAGAATTTCCACTGCTCACAGAGCCTGCTGCCTGAGACCCTCACCTGCTGCTGCCTCCAGGGACTGCTGCCTGAGACCCTCACCTGATGCTGCCTCCAGTGACTGCTGCCTGAGACCCTCACCTGCTGCTGCCTCCAGGGACTGCTGCCTGAGACCCTCACCTGCTGCTGCCTCCAGGGACTGCTGCCTGAGACCCTCACCTGCTGCTGCCTCCAGGGACTGCTGCCTGAGACCCTCACCTGCTGCTGCCGCTGCTGTCTCTAACCAACAGTGATGTCAAGGACAGAGAAGATCCGTGCCAGTCCCTTCACCGGCGAGGAGCTTGAGGTCCTGGTGGACGAGGTGCTCACACAGTACCCAAGGCTATATGGTGCCCCAAATGTCGTGGTAAGTCTTCCACAGTGGGTGTGAGAGTGCAGGGGGGCACACATGTAGTCGGTCTGATGCAGCATGTGCATGTGAGTGTGGGTTTGTGTCATGCATTGACTAACTTGCATTCCATTGGGTGAAGGGGTGTGTACCCTACTCCTCAAGTCTCCCTGCCTGCACATCAAGATTTGAGGGACATGTCTTGTCTTGTCAGCCATACAGTGAAGCAGCAAGTTGGTAATGGAGGATTCAGGCCAGTCATTGCTAGTGTGCATGTCTTTGCGTTTCCCTGTTGTCCATCTCAGTGTGAGCCCACCTGGCCTGCACAGTCACCGCCCAATCCAACAAGAACACATCACTGACTGTACAGAGTGTAACATGTTCATTTTCAAATTTGACTCCCCATCAATGTGCCAGGTCAACCCTGTAGATTGCACACGACTGGCACTGTGAGAAAGGAGGTGGGTTTGTGAGATCATGTCCCTCAATGTGATATACATGACACAGTGGGCTACTCACAGTGCATGTTCGTTGACGCATGCGCATTGTCGGACACAGTGGGTCTCGCCACATACACATGTTGTTTTGTGACGTATGTCTTGCTCTACCTAAAAATGGTTAGTAGATGTGGGCAGAGTACACATGGTCTTCTGTGCTGGCATCCTGCTTGTACATGAGATGTGCAAGTATTGTGTCACCCCTTATACATGCATGCATTTACGTGTGATTCTCACATGCAGATGTACCATGTGAAAAGCATTTCTGCCTCTGCATGTGAGATATGTGGATTTGTGATTAATCTGTATCATGCTACTGTCCTGAGTGATTTTGTCACATGACACTGTGTCACTGATGTTTGCCCCCTCTTGTCTCCCATGCCTGCAGCTCAAGGTGCACCAGCGTAAGGCCGTGTGGAGGGGCATTGCGAACAAGGTGCGTGCTCTGGGAGTATCAAACCGACGGCGCACCCACTGCCACAAGAGGTGGGACGACATCTCACGGCTGGCAAAGAACGTTGCGGAGATGACACTGGGGCGGATCCCTCGCACTGGCCGGATGGCACGGCGCAGCATGACACCACTAATGTGCCGCATCTTGGCCGTGACTCACCCTGAGCTGGATGCACGATTGAAGGAGCATCGGCAGGCAATTAGGGGTGAGTGTACTGGGAAGGGTGACTATGGCTGTGTGTGGCTGCATGTGTGCACAGCATGTGCCAGCGCTGGGCAATGTGATGTTGGTAGTGTGATGCAGTGGCCTGTGAGTGTCAGCTTGTGCCGGTGCTGGGTGCAGATGTCATGCATGTGTCCTACCTGTACTTAACACTGGGAAACGGGTATGGGGCATTTAAATGGCATTGTGGGTGGTGTGAGACAGGTATGAGCTATCTGTGTTGCAGTTGTAACGGAGCCACATGCAGGATGTTGTGCTGTGTGGTCATCACATTGCTCACTTTGTCCCGGTTTGATAGTGCACACGCACTGTTGTGATGACAGAGGTGGGTTTGAGCGATGTAATTGCACAGGGTGGCGTGCAACATGTAGATCTAGACATCTTAATGGTTGTCTGTAATGCATATGTTTGTTCTGTTGCTGCCACTGCACTGACCCTACATCTCTCTCTCTCATGCAGCATCTCCCGTGGTCACGGAGGAACATGGGACGGACACCAGTGGTGGGGAAACTAGCACAACAGCTGCAGAGGAGCCCTGTGAGACAGATGTGACCAGCGCCTCGGAGGGGGACAGGAGTCTGCTGGAGGAATCACAGCCCGAGACGCAAAGTACTACGTCATCTGATGCCAGCGGTGACGCAGACATGTTGGCGGGCACAGGGAACGGGGACTCTGCATCATCTTCCACCACACAGCGTGCAGTGCCCACCCTCCCAGCCACTTCCTCTGGTGCCTCCCGTGTTCGCACCGCTAAGAGGGGAAGGGTGTCCTTCACCCCGGCACCGCAGCCCCTGCCCCGGTCCCCCCTGCTGCCATCAGTGCTGAGTCTGTGGACCTTTTGCGCCAGCTGTGTGTAGGCCAGACAGCTCTCCTCAATGCATTCATGGACCACGACAGTAAATTGGCTCAGGTGGTTGCATTCATTGAGGGCATACATTCAGACGTGGGTGGGCTGCACCGGACTGTCCAGTCATTGTCCACTGCAGTGACATCAGCCCTTCAACTGGCACAATCTGGGAGTCCAGCGAAAGTCCCTTTGTCCACACCCATGCCAGTGGCCACGTCGGACGACAGTGACCACGCTCCACAGACCTCTAAGTCACGATACGGCACACGTAGCACACAGCAGCAGCAGAAGCCCAAGCGGTCCAGGCCGCAGACACCATCCCCACAGATGACCAAAGCCACCCCAGTGCTCACAGACAAGAGCCCATCAGGCAACACCAGGGGACAAAGAGGCAAGAAGCAGGCATCAGGGTCACGTGCCTCAGGGACATCCCCAGCCAAGGGCTCTCCTGTCCCGAAAGCATCTCCCAAAACCAAACATACAATTTCCATGCCCTCTGAGAAGGTGATGAGTGCCAAGGGTAGGCATAAGAAGGGCTGCAAGTCCGATTCACCCACTACCTCCACTCCCATAGCAAGCCCAGTGAAGCAGGGAATGGAGGGCACTGTGGGGGGACCACCTGGTAGGCAGGGGTTGGAGGGGCAAAGCCAGGGCCATGCAAAGCGTTGCCCAGGTTCAAGCACGTCACCAGAGGGAGGGCCAGCATCTGCACCTGCTGCAGCCTTGGTGTTGTGTGAGCCTGATGTGTCCACGCCACTTCCCATTGTTCCCAAGACAGTGAAGCCATTGCGACTCCCCAAGAAGTGGAAAGGCACCCCTCCACAATCTCCCATCCACACTGTGTCTCATGTCTGCATGACTCCACCTCCACGTGCCACTACACCACCTGGTCCAAGCAGCCCTCCGTTTTGCCTAAACACTGATAAGTATACCTCAGCTGTGCCTCCCTCTCCCCAGTCAAGTGCTCCAACTGGGCCTGACACACAGCCAGCTCCCAGTACGACTGACAGCCAAGTCTGAGTGTTGGTCAGACCTCACACGCCTGTCTCTCACACAGCGTGGCCTGTGCTGCACATCGTCACACCCCAGACTGTGTTGCTGACCATGGTTAGGGTACAGTTGCAGACATTCCCTGTGCAGCTTCTCATGGACTCACTCTGCACTTTGTCCTGCCCACTGGCCTTGCCGTTCACTGCTGTGTGCCCCCTGCCTGTGCAGCTTCTCATGGACTCACTCTGCACTTTGTCCTGCCCACTGGCCTTGCCGTACACTGCTGTGTGCCCCCTGCCTGTGCAGCTTCTCATGGACTCACTCTGCACTTTGTCCTGCCCACTGGCCTTGCCGTTCACTGCTGTGTGCCCCTTGCCTGTGCAGCTTCTCATGGACTCACTCTGCACTTTGTCCTGCCCACTGGCCTTGCCGTTCACTGCTGTGTGCCCCCTGCCTGTGCAGCTTCTCATGGACTCACTCTGCACTTTGTCCTGCCCACTGGCCTTGCCGTTCACTGCTGGGTGCCCCCTGCCTGTGCAACTTCTCATGGGCATGCTCTGCACCTTGGACTGGCCACTGGCCTTGCTGTTTTGCCCCTGCCTGTGCTGCTTCTCATGGACATGCTCTGCACCTTGGACTGGCCACTGGCCTTGCTGTTTTGCCCCTGCCTGTGCAGCTTCTCATGGACATGCTCTGCACCTCGGACTGGCCACTGGCCTTGCTGTTTTGCCCCTGCCTGTGCAGCTTCTCATGGACATGCTCTGCACCTTGGACTGGCCACTGGCCTTGCTGTTTTGCCCCTGCCTGTGCAGCTTCTCATGGACATGCCCTGCATTTTGTGCCTTGCTATTATCTACTCTTGTTGCCTATCTGTGCATTTTGTGAATAAAGACAGTTGATCCTGTTATCTGTTTTGTCAGTGTCCTTACGGAATAAAGTTATTTTACTGTGTGTATATGGTTTACTGTGCCACATCCTGTGTGTGCCACTTCAACCTTGCCAATTTCTTTACTCACTTACTCTATTTTTTGCAGGGGGAGGGACTTCAGTTTTTCCTGACCATGATACTTGTGTGGGCAATGTATTAGATTTGAGGTGTGATGCAGTTGTCATTGTTTGTTCATGTTGGCTGTGTTGTACACATGTCAAGTTGTGGTGCACTGCCAGCTCAGAATGGGATTCTGTCCAGAGGATTGCAGGCATGCTGGCCAGGCTAATCATGTATGTGTGTTTGCTGTGGTACTGCTTCACTTCCTGTGTGTGATGTTGTCTTTGTGCTGTGCTGATTGGTGTTGTGTGGGTTCATGTTGTGTCACTCATTTCTGTGTGTGGCTGGTATGCTTGTTGTTCAGACACTGCTTGTTGTGCATGCAGTGCTGTGGGGGTATGTTGCCTTGTCATTGGCTGGTATGCATCCACTTATGTCCTGCTGTGTTTGCTATGTGTTCTTTTTTGGCTGTGCATCTGTTGTTTGTTTGCAGTGGCTGTGTTTATCTGTGATGGTACACTTCTTGTCTGTGTTGTGGTATGTTGTGTGTGCATTGTTCCTGACTGATGGGGTTGTGCACTCCTGTTGTGTCTGTGCTCCCATTGCCTTTCCACATTTTTGCTGCACAGGGCATGTCTGTTCTTGTTGTGGTTCTGTGTGTGGGTCTGTTGGGTTATGTGTTTGTCTGTTGTTTTTGTGCAGACATTGGTTCTGGCATCCCTGTGTGTATGTGATGTTTGTGGCTACCCCCAGGGAGTGTGACTGTTTGTCTGTGTATTGCCTGGACATTATTGCCACCCTTCTGTTTGTTTGACACTGGTGTTGTGTACTGCAGATGTGAGGGGGGGTATGTGTGTGGATTCCTACTAGTGTTTGACAGTCATGGAGTGTATCAATGGGCCCTGTGTGTTGTGCTGCTGGAGTATTCCTGTGAAGTATTTGTATACATATGTGTGGCTGTTCACAGTTTGACTTCAGGGCCTTAATTTCATCCTTGTGCCTCTACATGTGTTGCCTTGCTGTTTCCTTGGGTTGTTGCACTGTGCTGTCTGTGGTTTGACTTCAATCACTATGCAAGCAATGTGTGATTAGGTGGGCTGGGGGTGTTGTTCTATGTTCCTTGTCTTGCATGTGCTGTACACATGCTTGGTGGTTGTCTCCTTGGCCTTCCATTTGTGTGCACCTCACTTTGGCTTTCCTGTTTTGTGTGCTCCATTGCTGGTGGCTTGTGGTGTGTGTATGTGTCTGTGTGTCAGTGTGGGGTATGTGTGTGTGACTTGGAAGGCTGTGTGTCCAGTGAGATGTTTGTTCCTTGTATGTGTCCATTTGATGCTTGTACTGAGTTTACTTGCCATTGGTGTGGTGTTGTTGTGGTGTGTGTGTGTAGCCCTGGCCCTGTGCTTCTGTGCTGTGTGTTCCTGTGCAGCAACTCCTGCTGTGGCTGTGTCCCTATTTGTTTTGTGTGTGGTGCAGGGTGTGGTGTCACCTGGCTTGTTGTTGTGCATGGGGGTGCACAGGTGTGGCACATGGCATGTCCCTTCAGTGGGGGGCTAGTGTGTGAGGGTGGAGTAGTGGCCCTGTGGTCTTTGTGCCCTGCCCATGCCTGGTGCTGGCCCAGCCTTCTGCATTGTGCGCATGTATTCCCTTGTCTTCACCGCTGCGGTGACGTGGCCGTGACATTGCCACACGATCGCGGTCGATGTGTGACCTGGATGCGGAGAGGTGTATTGGTGGCAGGTGGGTCATGTGTGTGTGCACTTGGGGATGTGTTCCTATCCCCACCAGGGTATCTGATGTGGTTAGGGACCCTGTGCCAGTCCATGGTTTGTGTTTTGTGGTTGTGTGTGGGGTTGTGTAATTGCGTACCTGCGGCGGCGTCCGCGACGGTCCATTATTTGCTGGTGATGTATCAGGTACAGCACCGGGAAAACGTGGAGTGCTGGGTCCATGGCGGTCATGTCCGGGCGCTGTGGGCCGGGTCTCTGGTTTCGCACTCCGCTGTCGAGTTTCCACCGTGTAGGATTGGCCGGTTTCTCCGCTGCGGTGCAACTGTTTTTTTTGGAGCATCCTAATTTGTGGACTGGACCGGATGTCATTCCGCACGGTGGTGTGTCTCCATTGGCTCCCACCGCCGCGCTTGCGGGCGCACTTTGATGGCGGTTCGCGTCGCACGGCAGCGGACAGGAAATGGTCTATGTTTGGCCATTCTAATATGGCGGACGTGATTCCCGCTGCTCGCAGGCGGAAAAATGCATTTTTCCGCACCGCAAGAGCTTGCTGTAATATCAGAGAATATTACTTGGACTGCTTGTGGGGGGCATTGTTTAATTCTCTGCCTGGGACCACTATGCCTCAAAAAATATGGAAAACAAGTGATGGTTGTCCTACCCTACATAGCAAGAGGCAAGAGGCACTGTGTCCTCGTCAGCCAATGGCGGATGGGCTGCCAAGCCGAAGGCTAATACCAGTGTAGCCAGTCGAGGCTCTGCTAGCAATAAAAAGGTGTAGGGTTGCACACTGGCTGGCAAGACCGCCCAAGTTCTTCCCAATGCATGTTGGCATATGTAGTCACAAACAGTCTTTACTCTCTGTTGACAGTTCGCATGTTCAAGTGCGGCCGGGTGCTTGGTAACTGGTGAAAGGGCAGGGCCCATAAGTTCTAGGTCCGTTCTAGACTCACAATCCAATGGTTCTTTTTAGCAGCATGAAAGCATTGAAGGAAGAAAACTAGTGAATTATTTACCAAATCAAGTCAAGAGAGTTATTTAAACTCATATTAACCACAGACAACTATGTGCGGTTAGTTAACATCTCAAGATGACAGTGTACAAATACATTGGAAATAGCATAAACCCAAATCTGCGCACCCAGCGCAATCTATGAAGCATAAACAGGATAATTAATTCAAGGAAAAGGATACAGAGAATCAAAGAGCATGAGTCCAAATTTCCCTGCATCGGGGTTGATGATAAGAAAGCATTAATGGATCCTTACACTACCACTAGTGTGACATCCCTAATTCTCAGAAGA
Source organism: Calotriton arnoldi (assembly GCA_963921515.1). NCBI lineage: Eukaryota > Metazoa > Chordata > Amphibia > Caudata > Salamandridae > Calotriton > Calotriton arnoldi. The sequence continues at coordinate 78,678 of CAWUFW010016206.1, read as the reverse complement.
GGTGAAATAAAAAGGTGTCAGCATGTGGAGTGTTCCTAAGAAGTCTTCTCCACGTTAATGGGTCAGTAGCATAAAGCTACAGAGCTTGTTCTAAGAGGCTCTTTCTCCTAAGGCAGAGAAGGAAGAAGTGGGGCTCTTTCCCTACTTGCATCACAATTTACAAGGGACTGTTCCCATCAGGCCTTGCGACAAGTCACGCCACCCACGCCGTACACAATCCCATAGGTAAGTTTCTACTGGACAGCGATTCTCCTGAACTGCAACATTGCTGACCTTGATTCCCAAGCCTTCTCTGGTGTGAAGCACAATAAGTTCTCTTATCGAAGTAAGCTCATGATGTATCCCTTTCTCTCCTCTCCTGACTAAGAAAACAAATACATCATTCTAGCTAATGAGGACGATTCTTCCACCTGCAACACAATGTGAGAAAGAGGTAGGAACCTTCATTGAGCAGATAAGGGTCCAGGCTTGATTTACTTAATTTTTACAGGCCGTAGGATGATGCGAGCTCTAAAGGGTAATTTATCCAACATACCCAGTCTTTTTTTGGGGAGGGTTCCCCTGGGTGGGGGTGTCACAAGATGAGCTGTTTAGTTTAGTAATTCACTGGGTGGGGAGCATACGGGGGAAAAAAGAAAAAAAAAGTCCTCATCATTTTTTTCGGAAAACTGAGATCAGAAGTAAGAGAGAGGGGAGTCATGGCCAAGTAGGGGGTAATATTATGGAGGGGATAAAAGCTTAATGCCTGCCTGCAGCCCAGTAAAAATCCTAACATGGGATGTTAATGGCCTCAGAGTAGCAAGTAGAAGAAGGAGAATTTTCCATTACTTGAGTCAAGCTGACTATGATATTATAATTTTACAAGAAACACATTTAACACACGATGAGCATGAGGCTATTCAATCTAAGCAGAAGTGGATTGAAGTATCTGTTCACACAACCTAATCTTGTTGTACAAAAGGAGTGGCGTACTTGTTAAAAAATCTGCCAAAGCTACGTTAGGGGCTTTTAAAGTTGATGCTAATGGGCGATGGATCATTGCCAATGTTAAACTCCAGAATTAATGGTATGCCCTAGTAGGGTACTATGGGCCTAATATGGACGATGAATCTCCTCTGAATTCCCTTTACCACCACCTGCCGTAATTCAAATCGCCTGTTGTTATGGGAGGTGATTTTAATATACTTTTGAATCCCAATCTTGATAAATCGAATAAAGGGGTGGGTGCAGGCCTCACAAAAATGAGACGGTCTATCAGAGTATTGATGGAAGATTTTGTTCTTATAGATATTTGGAGAGTTAAAAATAAAGAGCTAAGCGGCCCTCTAAGTTTCACCTTTAATAGTAAAAAGCATAGGCATGCTTCAAGAATTGACTTTTTTCTGGCAGACTCCAGGCTGGTTAACAGCATTAAAAGGTGACACAATTCCTCAAGCACCTTTCAGACCATTCTGCTGTACTTTTGGAGCTACAAATAGAAAGAGGACACATTAATGGAAGATGGACCTTTGATAGATCCCTACTTTCCAACTCATTAGTAATAGCACAGCTGGAGAGAGATACCCTGGCCTTCTTTGAAATTAATGACTCCTCTGCCCAATTGTATGTAATTTGGGATGCTTATAAAGCATTTATAAGAGGCAGAGTTATTAGTCTTGCTGCAAAAAAGTATAAGGAAACCAGATATGTGATAAAAAGACTAGAAGACGACATTTCTATGGCTCTGAGTGGGAGAATTCTACAGCAAGATGGTCAGGAGCAGATCAAGGTCAACAACGATATAAGAACAAAAAGGCAGGCTCTAGCAGATTATTTGGATAGTATTTTAAGGGAAAATTGGGAGACTAGTAAATTAGCTAACTACGAATATGGAGAACGGTGTGGGAAGCTTCTTGCTTGGAAATCTCGCATTAATCAAACAAGAAATACAATAAAAGAAATCTTCCGCACAGAGTCAGGGAAGGTCTGCACAGAGAGTGCTAAGATAGAACAAGCATTTGAGTCTTTTTTCAAGATCTGTACACTGAGGATCTGTTAGCCACCGAGCCCAGGTTAAAGACTACGTTAATAGCATAGCATTGCCCTCACTTGCCGACGACCAAGCCCAATGACTGAACCAACATATCACCTTAGAAGAAGTTAAGGCGGTAGTGAAGAATTTAAAAAGAGGCCATGCTGCGGGGGTAGACGGTATTCCCAATGAGTTTTATATATCCCTCGCTGAGGAAATTGTCCCGGTCTTGGCAAAGTTGATTGACAGAATTTTTTTTCGATGGCCTATCTGTTCCAAAGTCCTGGGATGAGGCAGCCGTTAGCTTAGTTTTGAAACCCAATAAAGATCCGAAAAGGTGTGAGTCATACAGACCGATCTCCTTGCTGAATAGTGATTACAAAATCCTTGCACAGATTTTAGCTAGGAGATTGGAGCCTGTGATGGGCCCACTGGTCCAGGCTGATCAGAAGGGCTTTATCAAGGGTCATCAACTACACGACCTAACACACGAGCTGATAGGTGCAATTGATATAGCCTCAGCGAATAATCTACCTCTCACCATCTTTACTTTCGACGCTGCCAAAGCCTTTGACATAGTAAGGTGGCCCTTTTTACGCCATATGATTCATTCCTTTGGTCTAGGGGAAAGGTTCGCCAGGGCTATTAGCACTATATATAAGACCCGTCAGTGAGGATTGTGGTTAATGGGAATCTCACTAACTCACTAAGTTGGAGCGAGGAACAAGACAGGGGTGTCCCCTCTCCCCATTACTCTTTGACCTATATATTGAGCCCCTAGCATGCAACATTAGGGCCAGCCAAAATTTTGAACCGTTTGAATGGAATGGGTGGGTGAAAAAAGTAGCCCTATATGCAGACAACTTGATGATCTTTACAAATGAGGGCACTAACATCTTACCCATGCTGGAGCGACTCAATGGATTTTGGGAAGGTCTCCGGTTATCAAATTAACTCGACAAAAACAGAAATCATGTCCTGAAACACTCATTCCAATAACCCATTGATCAAACAAGAAATTAGATATTTAGGGGTGCAGGTCACTCAGGACATTACCAAGCTAGCTCAGGTAAATCTTGAGCTAAAAATGAAAGAGTCAAGATTATTATTAAGATCCTGGGGGAGCCTTCCTCTTTCTGTCTTGGGCCGCTCCAATTTGGTAAAAATGTAAATTTTGCCAAAATTTACATTTATCTTCGATGCGATCCCTCTATCCTTTAATCCTAAAGCAATAAAAACACTGCAAGGAGAAATATCCAGCTTCGTTTGGTCCTGTAAGGGAGTGAAGATCGAAATTGCAAAGTTCGAAGTTAGAAGGTGGTATCGCAAGCCCTAACTTCCGTTTTTATTGCTGGGCCTTCCAGTTGAAGAATGTAAGATCTCTTCTATTTGATTCATCATGCTTTCCTCCCTTCCTCCAAGCTATGACGAAAAATCTTCCCTTGGGCGGTAATGGTTTTGTTTTCAAGTTTGGCCACCCTAAATTGTTTAAGAAAGTCAAACTAAAGGTCTTGAGAGCTGTTAGCGAGCTCTGGTATCAGATCAGAAGGATTCTGAAGATTCCATATTACAGCTCTAATGCCCTATTTGGAATTCCCCAGGCACTCCAATCTGCCTAAAAGATAGTTTGACTGTCCCATTGATGGAAGAAGGGATTGACAAATGGGGACAACTTTTGCAAAATAACAAGCTACTCTCTAGGGAACTTTTTAATAATATTACGAATCAGAGGCTGTCTAGGTTCAAATTTTATCAATTGTCAAGTTGGGTCGCTAGTTTAGGTAAGGATGGGGAAGGAAATGAAGACTGTGAAAATATTCTGCTTGGGCCCCTCTACCAACGGAAATAAGTCTCCAAATGGTACTAGATGCAGGTAAAAGGGGACCCACCACTAATGTCTATGGAGTAGCCCTGGAAGAGAGACCTGCCATTGGCCGATACAACACTCTTATGGCAAGTATCGATGCACACTTTATGGGTTGTTGTTAAAGCTGCTCCTCTAAGAAGGAACCATCTGTTTACACTTCACAGAGCATATTGGACCCCTAAAAATTGGGAGGCGAAGGTGTTAAGGCCTGCTTAAAGTGTGCTTCTGTGAATGCTGATGATTTGCATATGTTCCGGCAGTGTCCCCAGATCCAGGGCTTCTGGGAAGAGGTTGATAAATCTCAGAGATTCTGAGGAAAGAAATTGAGGTAAGCCCTGCTCTAGTTATTTTTGGGATTCTACCAGGAGAGAGTCCTAACTGTAAACTTACAAAACTCCAAGTACATTTATTATTCATTTTAATCCTTCTGGCAAGAAGAGAAATTTGTTTAAAATGGGTATCACCTCTGTCCCCAGTGCTTCTGGACTGGGTTAGTTCAGTTAATAGAGTCAACAAGCTGGATCATGGTTGTCTTTCTAAAAAAAGAACGAGATTTTGGGTGGGTTGGGAGGAATGGGCCAATAAGGTGTACAATATAATATCCTAAATTGGTCCTATAATTATGAAATAAGTAGGACCATGGCAAGGAGGTCAATACTTGGTAAGATCGCTACGCTTCCCTCATTCTGCCTAGACGTCTTGAGGTTGGCCCTTCAGGATTCTTGGAGATGGCAAGGTAACAGTTAGAAGATGAGGCCTCCCTCCATAGGAGCCGTTAAAGAGCCTGTACCTCCCAAGAGACAACTACTTATTTATGAATGAGGACTAATAAAAACAAATGTGTCAAAGAACGAAATCCACTGCACACAAGAAATTCAAACTGTTAATTCTAAAATGAGAGCTTCCAGGGAAAATGCATTTCAGGCCTACAATTTCAGCTAACATGAGGAAATGTCACATGAGCTTCGCGAATTTTCACAGGAAAATAAGACATATTCAATTAGTATTACTGCATACATACAAATTAACAGGTTCCATAATCACATTGAATACATGAATAATTGTCAGCTGCACAACACAAATTCTTCACGTTAATGTTTTCAGCACGTTGCATTTACTTTCTATGGTATTTGCTCCATGTTATATTCAAATAACCTAAGACAAATCACATTCACGGTATTACATTTCAAGTCAAACCCCCCCATGTTAATATGACAAAGGAATATATGTGGATGCAAACTACACATGTGATTATAATGCACCCCTACAATTTAAATGCGTTTTCTGCTACATCAGTCCCTCCCTCTGATGACCTGTGTCATCACAATCACTTTTAGTTCCCTGTAGAGTAGACCGATCTAAACAGATGTCATAGCTAGTCTCCTCTGTCTAAACTCCTCCAATCACTTCAGATTCTCATAATGACTGTCCTGCAGGTTTTCCTTCCTTCTCTCTCTCTCTCCCTAAAGGAATTCTCCAACTGTCTCGACTTGTGCCATTTGTACGCTCTTATCATACCAAGCAAAATGATAACACAAATCACAACTATTATTATGGGCTTCAAGATATATCCAAGAATCCCCTTACCTAGGTTAGCAAACCAACTTCCAAGTTGCCCAAATCTTTTTCCAATATTATTCCAAACTCCTTCTGTTGCTGGGTCATGTATCTCATGGTGTATTTCAGTGATATAACTTTTATATTCCCTCAGTTCTTTACTATTATCAGGGATATAAGTACAACACTGTTGGACCTTCAGCATTTTACAGACTCCGCCCTCTTTAACCAATAAAACATCTAAAGCAAGAAGGTTTTGTATCACCATCACCCTTCTCAAGATCATCTCTCCATCTACGAGCAACAATGACTGAGCTGTGTTAACCGACAACTTATTCACAATGGTAGATAACCTTCTAATCTTGATGTCATTTAAAACTATGCCCAGACTAGATGTCATTGCTCCAAATATGCCTCCCACAATCTCACCAGCACTCAGTCCACTTTTCTCCCTATGGGATGACTTTGCTTTCAAACTGTCCAAATCTTTCACATGATATATCTTTGGAAACACAACAGCCACGTAGCACGTGCCATACCAATTATTCGGAAGCCGAGCATATACATTCCTTCCACACACAAAATACATGCTTGGCACCACTTGGACAGCTTCCTGCAACAACTTCTTCAAAGAAGCATCAATTGTGAAAATGTGATCACCCACACTTTGTCCCAAAACAATTGTGTCATAACGGGTTTGTACCTTTCGAATGCAAAGCTTGCCTCAATGTTCCCAATCTAGAGCTATAGGACCGTAACTCCCTTTAGCCTTTTGAGCTAACTCCTCCTTGGTCCACTCACATTTTCCCTCCCTACTGGTAAGCTTAACTGTTAGTCCTCTATGTCTATCCTCAACTTGATCTACAAATGTCTTCTCTATATCTGTTAGTGTGCACGTTCATTTGTGTCTATGTGCATAAGCTGCATCTAAAGTTACTGTGGGTATGAGATACTTTCCCATTCTTTCTTCTTGTTTGAAATAATCGTATTTGTTCAGATGTTTATAGACTGGAACGTCTGAAAGCACCAGATCATAATTCGAGAAATAGTACTCATAGTGACTCTTTCCATAAAACATGCTAAGAAGTAAACTACATGTAATGCCATATATCAAAGGAAGGTGATGGTATTTAATACCTTCCTCAACCGATGCAGGCAGCTGCATACACACATAACAATCTCTAACATCCATAGTATCCACATACTCATACAAGAACTTGGCATTAACATTCAATGTGTTATCACCCTTGGGTAAATCTACATGCAAAAAGCGACTAGTTTGTTCTATGAAGCTTTTATCAGATCCTAATATACCCTCCTTGGAGGCACCAGAAGTAGGTGTGAATGTCCCTTGTACCCCCACTCCCTGTACCGCAACCTTGTGTGCATTTAAAATGGACTCAGTAATGACTACAGCTATCACTATGATTACTCCTACAATAAGTGTACCTATAATACATTTGTGTTTACGGTTCGAATTTCCAGGCTCCATTTTCAAAGTTGCTCGGATTGTAGTTGTAAGAGGATCAACACAAAAAGGTCTCCTCTCTCCGCCTCTTGATGACTGACAATAAAAGTCTTTGAGCTGCTTTTCCTGAGTTTTAGAAAACTCAGTAACAGTCTTTTGCACAATATTTATACAACTTGGAAGAGTTCCCTAGCCCTCTCCTCTACTGCTAGATTGAAAAATCTCTCATTTTTATTCTTCTTCCACTCTGGCCTAGTCTATCTTCTCTCAAGAAATTTTATTGACAGTTCAAAGTTCAATTCACATCCTTTATGAGAGCCAATCTCGGAACGCAGAAATCTCCTGAGGCGGATGCTGGTTTCCAAAACTTTGAAATTCGATGTCTTCCAGAACCAGACTCCGTAACCCACTCAACCTTGGTGAATAAGGCACGATGAATGACAAAATTGCATTAGCCTCTATTCCAGGAACTCTCAGCAGGATATCGAAGTCTTGGACCTCATTCTTCCCGGCATTTGTAACTAGATAAGTCCACTCGGGAGAAGAGTATCTCTGACACGGCACTCTTACTCTCCTCGATCTCCTCACTGTTCCTGAGGCTTGTTCCGACTCACTCTGTTCCGATTCAGAAGACTCACTTATTGGTGCAAGTTCCTTTTCAGTTGCAAGTCTCAAATTTCTCTTCTTCTGTCTCCCAGGCCACAATTCATTGGCAGCTTCTCGCCTTCTTGTCTGCCCACGACCACTTTCCACACCAGTCTCTTCAGCTGAGTCAGACTCTATACCACTCACAACGTTACTGTCTCCCTCAGAGTCTATACCTGGGTTTTGTGTAGCTTGACCCCCCTCAGCTCAACCTGGCAGGTATCCAGCCTCTTCAGGAACCCCCACAGCTTGGCTTGTCCCCTCCGGTGATCTTGCGACCACAGCTGGAATTTCTTCTGGGAGAGGAGCTGTTTCTTCAGAGGTACCTGTGACCTATCGAGCATGTAAAGCGTGTATCCAATTTGGCAGTCCTCCACACTTCACAGCAGTATTCATTACCAGTATCACTTGGTAAGGCCCACGCCACCGAGGGTCAAGACAGCTCTTCCTTACATGCTTCCGGATGAGCACCCAATCTCCGAGGCTCATGTCGTGGCAGAGGTCTTTCAATGTCGGTGCAGTGGCTGCTTCAACCTGAGGAGACACAGAACGAACCACATCAGCCAATCCCTTACAGTAGTCAAGGATTAAGTCATCTGACATGTTTATTAAAGCTGTGGCTGGTACTGCAGGTAATCGCATCGCCCTTCCCATGAGGATCTCATGCAGAGATAGCCCAGTTTTCCTGTCAGGAATGCTGTGCAAACTCATTAGGACCAAGGGCAACACATCAGGCCATTTCAAAGATGTCGAAGCAAACGCCTTTGCCAACCTCACTTTTCATGTCCCATTGATCTGTTCCCTAATGCCTGAGGCCTCTGGCCTGTAACTACAATGTAGTCTCTGATCCACGATCAAGGCAGTACACAACAGCTTTATGATTTCGCCGGTGAAGTGTGTTCCTCTATCTGATTCCATTGTAGTTGGAAATCCAAAACGCGGCACAAGTTCCCTCAACATTAAACTTTGCTACTTTGAGACTAGTTGGATATGCTTCCACCCACTGGGAAAAGATGAACACAGCAACCAAAATGTATCTCAATCCCTTACACACAGCCATCTCAATAAAGTTCAATTGGATCCAGTTGAAAGTACCCCCCCGACTTTCCAATGTGACTCAAGGCAACAACCATTTCCTTCCTAGCATTCATCTGTTGACACGTAACACACCTGTGACACACTGCTTCTGCAATCATGCGAAATCTCAGATTGAATCAAGTCTGCTTGAACAATCTCACCATTGCGTTTCTTCCTATGTGAGCTGCTCCATGAATCTGTCTTGCCATAGGATTCAACAAGCAATTTGGTAACACTGCTCTACCAACAGTTGAAACGCATTTATCATTCTCTCCCTTCCCGCAACCTGCTCTGATCCAACCCGCTTGTTCCTGATCTGTTGCTTCCATTTGCAAATGCCTAACTTCATCCCATGTGTCTGCAACAGCTAGCATCATTGGTTTGGTCTTCTCTGTGCTCTCGCCAACATATTCCCCGTTAAAAATGCATGCATGTGCACCACAAAAATGAGCAACTTCATCTGCCTACCAGTTCCCGACAGTGACAAAATCCTCCCCCTTCAAGTGGGCTGCACACTTACCAGCAGCCACTTCCCTTGGTAATTGTAATGCTTCCAACAATGGTCTCACATATTCCCCGTTCCTGATTGGTGAGCCTGTTGACATTAGGAACTCTCGCTGCGACCATAGCTATCCGAAATCATGAACTACACCGAAACCGTACAGGCTATTGGTATAGATGGTGACTCGGATCTGTTCAGAGACAGGGCATGCATGGTCAAGGCAATGATCTCTGCCACTTATGCGGAGTGTACTCCCTTCAGACAAGCAGTTTCCACAGCTCTAGAGATGGTACAGACAGCAAATGCTGTTCTCAGATTACCTTCATTGTCCCTTAGGCATGAACCAGCAACAAAAATGATTTGGTCGGAGTCTGGCAATTGTTCATTGACAATGTCAGGTATCGGTTTTTTACAAAGCTCAGCAACATCCAGACAGTCATGGTCTTCACAATCTTCAGCATTTGGAACAGGCAACAAGGTAGCTGGGTTTAACACAGAACAGCGCTTCAAGGTGACATTCTCAGCGGAAAGCAAAATCTGCTCATATCTTGTCATCCTGTTATTCGTCAAATGCTGTGTTTTGATTCTCGTCATCAGAAGCTCAACTGAGTGCGGCACGTACACAGTAAGTGGATGACCCATCACAATGCTTTCACATCGTTCAATACTGCCACCTGTTGCAGCAACGGATTTGAGACATCCGGGCAACGCTGAAGCTAGAGGATCTAATGTAACTGAGAAATAGGCCACTGGTCTACTGGCCCCTCCATGTGTCTGGGTGAGTACAGAAAGAGCACAGCCATCCCTCTCATGGAGAAACAGCAAAAACGCTTTGTTATAGTCAGACATTTCCTAAAGCTGGAGCACAACAAAGGCACTCTCTCAGTTCCAGGAAGGCAAGTAAACAGCTGTTTTCCCAAGGTACTGGATCACTCATGTCCTTGTGCGTCAGCATTAGCAAGGGTTTCGCCATCAGAGAGAAATTCGGGATCCATTGTCGGCAGTAGCCAACCATTCCCAAAAGCATTCTGACCTCTTTCTGAGTAGTAGGTGGATTCATTCTCATGATTGCTTCCACACGTTCGGGTGACACCCTTTTTCTTGCCTTTTTTGATTTGATTGCCCAAATATTGAACTTCAGTCAAGCAAAACTAAAGCTTGCTCGGAGACACTCTATGCCCATTGTCAGCCAGATGATTCGGCAAGGCGATAGTATCGCCCCTGCAGGCCTCCCGCATTTCAGATGCAACGAGGAGGTCATCGATATATTGAACTAGCACTGAGTTTCGAGGCAGAATCAAACTCTCAAGGTTCTTTTTCAGTACTTGGTTAAAGATGGATGGACTTTCAGTATACCCTTGAGGGATACGACACCATGTTAAAACACGATTCTGCAGACAGAAAGCTAAAAAAACTTGGCTTTCCTCATGCAATGGAATGGGGAAAAATGCCTGGCAAAGGTCAATCACTGTGAACCAGACAGCTTCACAAGGAATCTGGAATAGGATTACGGATGGATTCTGCACCAAGGGACAACATGGAATTACAATGTTATTGACTTTCCTAAGATCCTGAACTATGCAGTATTTACTGCTGGATTTCTGCAGTCCCAAAATAGGCAAATTGCACGAACGTCCTATGATCTCCTTCAGTATGACTTGCGCAATCATTGATTCAATTACAGGTGTAATCCCTGCCACAGTTTCCGGGGTCAGGTTGCCTTGAGGCGTTCTTGGGAATTCGGCATTTGGCTTGATCTGTATGCGGACTGGCTTGACTCCTCGAATCAGTCCGAATATCCTCCGCCGTGAAATCCCATACCACTGGAGAGTGTATTTCAAGTCCAATGTCATGTCTTCCACTGTCAGTAAAGGAAACATCTCCACTCAATGGTTCTGATTTACTAATTTAAAGGCAATGTCATCATCGTTAGTCTGCAACTCGAATTCATTCGGTGTGCAAGAGATGGTGCAATTCAATTTGCACAAAAGGTCACGCCCTAGTAAACAGACCAGACTAGAATCACACACCAAGAACTGATGATGATCTTGGAAAGTTCAGATTTTCATCTGTAACTCTTCCGTCAATGGGTTGGTTATCCTTTTGTTAGCAACTCCTACAACGTGGATTGATTTTCCCGAGAGGGGTAGCTTTGGGACTACTGCAGATCTCACAGTAAAACGGGTAGGACGAGTGTCAATCAAGAATGTGATAGGGTGTCCATCTATGTCTGCCTCAACATATGGCCCATTGCTCCAAGAGTACAGTCTTCCTCCCCCTCAAGCACCGTCACTGAGATGGGTCCTAATCGAATCCATCTAGCACGTCAATGAAGGGCATCTAGTATTCTCAGAGGTTGTGGTATTTTCACCAGCTGGTTCTGATTGCCTCCCCAATTACGGGACTTTGGCCTTGTAACAGTATTCACCACATCTGTCACTTGCACGAGTTCCCCTTCCTGCACCTGATTCGCTGGATTTAAGCGACACTCGCGCTTCCAATGCCCGATCTTACGACGAAAATGACATGCGGTTATCTTTTTCAGTGTGGCAACATCTATCCCTGTCTTGGGGTCTATATGAACACCTCTACCCCTTCCTTAGCCTGTCAGACTCAGTGTACCCTGAACACCTCCTTGAACCGTCCCCTGATTACGGACTACTGTCTCTTGGGTTGCTTGCACCTGTTCTTCCTTCTGTGCGTTTCGCATTTGAACCAGCATTAACTTCTCCTTTATCCTCCTATGCTTGGAATCCACCTCATCACTGCAATACTTAGCATACCTTAGGATTTCGTCCACTGACTTATTTTGCCAGCAGATCAAATGTTGCTGAATCATGAGCCTGATTTTTGGCCTCAATCCTGTCACAAACTTTGAGACAAATTGTCCCATGTCCTTTGGATCAAGGGTTTCTAACCCACTGTATTGTTTAAAGGCTTGCATAAGCCTCTCATAGTAAGCATGTACTGACTCTTTAAGTTCCTGGGCTGCAGTGGCGGCTCGCGGAGGGAGTGCTGCGGGTGGTGGGGCAGGGCGGGGAGGGGCAGGGTGGGGGGTAGTGGAGTCAGACATACGACGGCAAGGAGTAAAGTAAGTAAATAAATAAATAAAACTATTTACCTTGCGCTCGCTGCATCGCCGAGTAGGCGATGCAGCGAGCGCAAGGTAAAAGGTTTTATTTATTTATTTATTTACTTTACTCCTTGCCTTCGTATGTCCGACTCCACTACCTCCCCACCCTGCCCCTATCCCGCCCCGCCTCACCGCCCCACAGCACTCCCTCTGCGAGCCGCCACTGCTGGGTTGTCTGATCTATCTTAATCCAATTGATGTCGTGAGGGGCTATTTTGGACTGTAGCCATGTGATCACCTGATTGTATTTTTACATGACTGTGGGTGAAGGACCATGAGTTACAGGATCCCTCTCTGGCTCATTATCAGGCCATTCTATAGCAAATTTGCGTGCAGCCCATAGATCGCTAGGAACCACAATTTCAAACAATGTATTCAAGTCGATCCATAACACCTTTGAGATTTTAACAAAGTGATCGACTTGCTTATACCACTCAGCAGGTTTCTCTCTCAACCTGGGGAAATCATTCGTAAAGGCAGCTAAGTCACCCCTACTCCAAGGGACATGCACATATCCTCCACTAAGCACCTCTCGCAGTGGACATGCCTCAAATCCCGGTGTGCCCCCTCCTGGAGGCGCTGTTTCCCCTGTCACCTTCCTAACACTCCACTTCTCAGACCACCTTTCCTCCTACTTATCCAGCATACTTCAAGCCCGTATCCCTATGATCAACTCTTGGATATGTGTTTTCAATCCCGTCACTCTCTTTTCCTCCAACTCCTGGTTACTGTAATTGAGCCAATGATTTCCCTGCAACATTTTCGTTCGAGACAAGTCTACTTAGTATCTCTGAGCTAGTTCTGGCAACTTTTCATGTGCTCGTCTCGCTTTATGTGTGACATCCTTTGCTACAAACAATAGGATGTCTGGATCATAGGTCTATATTTTTTCCAAAGGTATATGTATGTATGTATGTATGTATGTATGTATTTGGGATTTGTTAAGCGCATGTATCACCCATAGGTCTCACAGCGCTAGAAGATACTCAGAGAACCAAGAAGCTGTCTTGATAAAGCTAAAAAGCTAAAAGAGCCAGGTTTTAAGAGTTTTGCGGAACCTCTTATGATCGGGTTCCAATCGGAGAGATAGAGGCAGGGTATTCCAAATTTCAGGGGCAGTTTTGGAAAAAGATCTGCCGCCGTTCCTTACTGTGTGCACTTTTGGTACTGTTAGAAGTTGTTTACTGGTGGAGCGCAAAGTTCTGGTTGGCTGATATTTTATCAATTTTTTTGCTAGATATTTTGGCCCTTTGCCATTAAGGGTTTTATGTACCAGACAACATAATTTGAAATTGATCCTCTTTTTTATGGGGAGCCAGTGAAGAGTTTTCAGACTGGGCGCAGAGGGGGGCGAGGAGGGAGGTTTAGGACCAGTCTGGCCGCAGTGTTTTGTAGGACCTGAAGTTTTGACAGCTGCTCTTCATTAATGGAGGCCAGCAGTGCATTTCCGTAGTCTAAACGGCTAATGATTAGTCCCTGTACTAGAGGCATACGGGACGATAAGGGAATCCACTTGAACATTTTTCTGAGATTACGCATTAAACCGTAGCTTGTACGCACCACATTGTTAATGTGGTCAGCCATGGAGAGTTTGTTGTCTATTATTAGTCCCAGATTTCTGGCTGCTGACTTGGGTGGGGGGCAAGATCCCAAGGATGGTGGCCACCAGTCATCCGTCCACAATTTCTGAGCGTCACCAAAGAGTAGGATTTCAGTTTTGTTTGCATTAAGTAATAGGTGGTTTCTTGACATCCAGTCGTTTATGGCCATCATGCACTGTTTGAATCTAAATTTGGTGTCCATGGGGTCTGGTCCAAGAGTGATTAGTAGCTGCGTGTCATCGGCATATGACACGGTTTCGAACCCATGTGCTCAGATTATTTTTGCCACTGGGGACACATATAGATTAAAGAGTGTGGGACTTAATATGGATCCCTGGGGGACTCCCTTATCAATTACCTGGCTCTTGGATAAGATATCTCCTATTTGGACCTTGGAAGATCGATCTGTCAGGTAGCTCTTGATCCAGCTCAATGCTGGACCCTCGACACTAAACTCCAATAGGCGCTCCAAAAGGATGTCATGTGAAATGGTGTCGAAGGCAGCCGACAAATCAAGTAAAATCAGGATGGCAGATTGTTTTGCATCCAGAGACAGCCTGATATTGTCAACGATCTCGAGTAGGGCCGTTTCGGTGCTATGAAAGGCCCGGAACCCTGATTGGGATGGGTCCAGCAGATTATTACTTTCCAGATGTTTATATAGTTGACTGTTGACCAGAGATTCCATGATTTTGCCAAACAGGGGCAGAAGGGAGATTGGTCGGTAATTAGCAAGCTGTTTTGGGTCGGCTGTTGGTTTTTTTAAGATTGGTCTAATTATGGCCTCCTTCCAGTGTAAGGGTACAGTAGATTGTGAAAAAGAAAGATTAATAATTTTAGTTAGATTTGGGAGAAGAGCTGGTGCAATTTTGGATAGAATCTGGGAGGAGGCCGGGTCGGCTGGTGATCCGGATTTAATTTTATTTAGGGTAAAGGCTACTTCTTCCTCTGTGACAGTATGAAATTCACTGAGGGAGGTTGTGTGCAAGGGAGGAGATTTATTGCCGGCCTGTATAGATGGTATGTCGGCTGGTTGGGGGAACAATTTATAAATGTCATTTATCTTGTTGACAAAAAAGGATGAAAGGGAATCAACCCACTCCTGGGAAGCAGTAAGCGATTGCTGGCATGAAGAGGGATTGGTGAATTCCTTTACTATTTTATACAGCTCTTTATGAGAATTGGAGGCCTGATTTATTCTATTTCACAGGAAAACTTTTTTGGCCGTGGCTATATGGTCCATATAGAGCCGATGCATTGTTTTGTAGTGTTGTCTGTCTATTTCATTTTTTGTATGTCGCCATTTGCGTTCAGCTTTTCTGACGATGAGTTTATCAGTTTTTAAGTCAGGAGTGAACCAGGGGGAGAGTTTATTCGGGCAGCTAGTTGTCTTTTTAGGGGCAATTGTGTCTAGCGTTGTGCTGATGGCATGTTCCAGATCTTTAGCTGCCTTGTTTGGGTGGGCAATATCCGAGGGGGAGAGGGGAATAAAGTTAATGGAAAAAGAATCTAAGTTTATTTTGTTCCAGGATCTGCTTAATTTTGTTTTTCTCTTGGAATAAGGTTGAGTCGGTTTCCCGTGGATTAGAAACCTTATTAGATGGTGATCAGACCATAGAACTAGGAGCAGCTGGTCGATCACTATGTTAGGTGAATTCGTAAATAAAAGATCTAGGGTGTGACCGGTGACATGGGTGGGGCCTATCACCAGTTGTTTTAGGCCCAATGTGTTTAAACTGAAGATAAGATCTATTGTGTGGGGGTCCGATAGGAGTTCAGCGTGGTAATTAAAATCCCCAAGTAGGAGAAAATTATCCGCGGCCAGGACGTGATGATCTCATCTACTTCAGCCTTCAACTTCACCACATCCAATAATTTCACCTTCACTTCAGCCTTGATTTCTCCCTGACTTGAGGTGCTATTCCGGCCTTACTTGCTGTTGTTGTGATCCCTCAACCAGGTCTCTAAGTCTGGAATGTATAGAGCAACTCCCTTACTCGCACTGGTTTCAGAACCTGCACCCACAGGACCCCTCACTGGTGTTTCCCACATTCTTAAATCTGAACTAGTGCTTGACATAGGTATGGATCGTATATTACTGGAACCAATGCGTATTACCAAAGGATCAGCAGTGGCGGGTAAAGGAGTACTACGTTTCATAGGCACTAAGGATGGGCGATTTCCACTCAGGCTCGCTGACCCTCCTGATCCAATTCCTTCTGCTGAACAGACTGTCGCTGACTAAGGTTCCCCACTGAATTTGGGTCATACACAAAGACAACTGGACCAATATTGACCGGTACTCTAAGAGCTTCCGGTAACCGTGAAACTGCACTGACTCCATTCTGTTCCATCCCTCCTACAACGAACACTCCTGTCCGTCCTCCTCCTGCTGATATCCTTCCCACGTCTCCTGTACTAAGACCCGTGTGAGATACTGGCGTACCTTCTGCATTCTCTACATTTGCCAACTCTCGCCTTTCCTCCTCTGAGTGTAGATTGTAAGGTGGAGGATGCTCAGACAGCAACCTGTCCAACAAGTAGTTGTCAGTATCACTCCCATCATTTCCATTGTCCGTCCTATCCTTGTTCTGAGAATTTCCTTCTCCTACGAGCATTGGGTACAACCTTTCTCCTTCGATGGTATCCACTCTCCATCTCTTAAGCTGTGCATCCCACTGTGCTTCCTGACATGCCCTCAAAGCTTTCCTCATCTCACCTTGATACATTTCCCTTTTCTTTGCATGTGCTACTCATATCCATGCGTCTAACGCCTCAAACTGTGCTGGTCTAGGTAAAGTTTGCAGCGCAAATATCACTCCTCTCAACTGATGTAACACATCCAATTGAAATGAACCAAAACATGTAAATGACAATTCGCCTTCTTTTTCAGTAATTTTGTGCCAATTTTGAAGCCAAATTATAGTGTGGAGACCTACTTTTGTCACCATATAATGTGCTGGAGTATCCTCGGGTGGTGCTTCTTCACCCACTCGAGTAACAACTCCTTGATCACCCCTAAAAAGTTCCTGCAACACCCTAAACGCATTGCATGATTTAATTGCAAGTTGTTCAATTCTTTACGATGGACAATTTCTTCTACCACAGCTTCCCGATGACTACCAGCCAATCCCAGCGCAGCGTTACACCGACGACCTATTGCAGCACAGCACACTATGATGTCACTCTCACCCCTCGCAGCAACTCACCCTCCTTCGCAATTTCTCAGTACACATTCACTCTCTTAATCGTATAAACTCTGTAATTGGCTGCCATCTACAAGATTGATAGAATTCAATCACTCAAGACCGTTCACACACAGCAACCCTCGACCTGTGCTGGTCACCCGAATCAGAATAGCTCAGCTCTGTACACAAGGTTTACCAGATGATTCCCATACGCCCCATTCACACAAAGTTCCCTGTCTTAGGTGGAACTGCCAATGACGTCTCACGACAACCCCTCAATTCCTTGGTCAAACAATCACAATAAATCTCACTGTCTTCTACACCATTTGATATATCCCGGGATCTTAGGCCACTTCAGGACCTGAAACTCAAATCTCAATCCTTGGACCACATCCAGCCCGAAACCACATTCACTCGACCCTCACTCCAACTCCACAAGACATCACACAATTACTTCATTCCCGCAATCTAGCACACCATACCCTATTGATACTCACTCCTCCATTCACTGCTGACCTCGCCGCACCATTAAATCCCATCCGTCTCTGACGAATTCCGTCGCTTTCGATTTGCGGTCATTGGGCTCTATTTTTGGGCTCTGGGGTTCTAGATCTCACTGTTCTAAATTAATTCTAGATTATCCCCTCACTTCATGTGCAAACCATCCTACACTGCTACCAACTGAAAGGGCAGGGCCCATAAATTCTAGGTCCATTCTAGACTCACAATCCAATGGTTCTTTTTAGCAGCATGAAAGCGTAGAGAGGAGAAAATTTGCTAAATATTTACCAAATCAAGTCAAGAGAGTTATTTAGACTCATAGTAACCACAGACAACTACGTGCGGTTTGTTAATTTATTACAAAGCCAGGAATAACTGAACATAAAGACATCTCAAGATGAGCGTGTACAAAAACATTGGAATTAGCATAAACCCAAATCTGTGCACCCAGCACAATCTATGAAGCATTAACAGGATAATTAATTCAAGGAAAAGAATGCAGAGAATCAAAGAGCATGAGTCCAAGTTTCCCTGCATCGGGGGTTGATGATAATAAAGCATTAGTCTATCCCTACACTACCACTAGCGTGACATCCCTAATTAGCACTCTCAGAAGAGGTGAACTAAAAAGGTGTCAGCATGTGGAGTCTTCTTAAGAAGTCTTCTCCACGTTAATGGGTCAATAGCATAAAGCTACATAATTTGTTCTGAGAGGCTCTTTCTCCTAACACAGAGAAGGAAGAAGTGGGGCTCTTTCCCTACTTGCATCACAATTTACAGGTGACTGTTCCCATCAGGCCTTGCGACAAGTCAAGCCATCCACTCCATACACGATCCCAGAGATAAGTTTCCACTGGACAGCGATTCTCCTGAACTACAACATTGCTGACCTTGATTCCCAGGCCTTCTCCGGTGTGAAGCACAACAAGTTCTCTTATCGAAGTAAGCTCATGATGTATCCCTTTCTCTCCTCTACTGACTAAGAAAACAAAGACATTATTCTAGCTAACGAGGATGCTTCTTCCACCTGCAACACAAACGTGAGAAAGAACGAAATCCACAGCACACATGAAATTCAAACTGTTAATTCTAAAATGAGAGCTTCCAGGGAAAATGCATTTCAGGCCTACAATTTCAGCTAACATAAGGAAATGGCAGATGAGCTTCACAGATTTGCACAGGAAAATAAGACATATTCAATTAGTATTACTGCATACATCTAAATTAACACGTTCCATAAGCACAATGAATACATGAATAACTGTCACCTGCACAACACGAATTCTTCACGTTAATGTTTTCAGCACGTTGCATTTACTTTCCACGTTATTTGCTCCATATTCATTCAAATAACATAAGACACGTCACGTTTCATGTTATTACAATTCAAGTCTAACACCCCATGTTAATACGACAAAGGAATATATGTGGATGCAAACTACACATGTGATTATAATGCACCCCTACAATTTAAATGCGTTTTCCGCTACATCACTGTTGACGCTTGATTCACACTTTTGTGTTTATCAGAAGGGTGAGCCTTAGTGGAGGCATGACTTTCTGCTGTATTATTCATGGATGAGTGCCTGCACATCTCCCAGGTACTAGCCCCGAGATTAAGAAAACAGATCACAGGCTCCCCTAATGAGAAGGAGCCTGATGCAGCTAATCAAAAGAGTGGGCTGCACACTAACTGGCAAGACTGTCTCAGTTCTCTCATGTATGCTGGTACATCTAGTCACAAACAGCCATTACTCACAGCAGATAAACGGTCTCTTCCATGTTCAATTGCGGATGTTTTGTGATATATAGTGGTCATTTTTAGTTTATATTGGTTTATTAGTTTAGTCTTTTTTCTTAGTCTGTTATAAAGATCATTATGGAAAGCTGCATTTGCTTTTAATTTTAACAATTGTCTTCATTATGCTTCACTCACATATATGATTCTAAATAAGGTAGTTAAAGACTATTATTCATTAATTGTTTATCTTTCTGATTCGCTCTTTGGTGCCATCCTCCTTCTCTTGTTGTGATAAGCAAGGGCATCCTGCTCTTGTGCCCTCATGGAACATGATCACAGTGGAACACCCTACCTTTCTGGATGCTGTGAAATAGAAAAACTTTGGGCCTGATTTCGAGTCTGGCAGTTTTGAGACTGCCAGACTCGCGGTGTCGGTGGTCCGTCCGCTGTTCACAAGTTCAACTTGTAATTCAGGGGCGATCCTTGCGCAGGTTTGGTGCAGCTGTGCCAGTGGAAAGCTGGCGCAACTGCGCCAAACTCGTAATCAGGCCCTTTGTACTGTATTATGATTTGAGCTTGCTTATTGATTTATAATGTTTATGTGTGTTTTCTCCACATTAAAATGGTAGTTAACCCAGTCTAGTCTTTTTGGATAGAAATGGAAAAACTACTTTTACTTCCACAAAACTGTGAATGGTTGGATTATCTAGGCACTGACAAATAGCGTGGTTTGTCTCTGCATTGCATATGCTGCTACAAATTGTTAATAAGGTACCTTTTACTTATATCTGGAATGTATTGTCATTTTGAAAATAGAGGGTCATATGTTCAAGCCCCTATCGCCATCACAACGTCACTTTCAGTGACGTTGTGGTGGCGATAGGGGCCTCCACATTGAGCCGCTTAACGTGGCTTAACGCTGCCTTGTAAATAAGGCCCCTTTCACACTATGCGTAGCGTGAAAGGGGTGGGCAGTGGGTGTTGCGGTGGGCGTTCCACTGCAACACCCATTGTTTTTGACGCTGGCCCCTATTTACAAGGGCAGCATCAATAGGAGGCAGCGCCAAAATTAAGACCAGGAAAAACCTGGTCTTAAGTTGGTGAAACGAGGAGAAATGCTTTATTTCTCCTTGTTTTTGTCTTTCCATGTGTGCTGCCTTGTGAACCGCGCAAGGAAAAAGCAAAACGCCTTGTATTGTTTATGTGTAGGACGGTGACCCTTCCTGCACATAAACAATCCTTAAAAAAATGACATTTTGTAACTTCCATGTGTTCTGCATTAAGCAGCACACATAGAAGTGACAAAATGGCATTTCAACAATCCTCCCCTGCACGCAGACACTATAGTGCAAGGTTGCCTGCGTTGGCGCTACACTGCTAAGTGTAGCGCCAGCGCAGGGCGAAACGCAAGGCTGCACCATATCCTTGGTGCAGCCTTGCGTTTCTGAAGTGGCGGAGTGAGGCTTTAAGCCATGACGGCTAACGCCTCACTCCGCCACTTCCTTGTACATATGCCCTAGAGTTTAATATTATGTATTGCGTGTACGTAATTCTGCATTAGTGATTCTTTTGTATATACCTTTGAATGTTATATTATGCTGAACTCATTAGCTAAAACAGACAGAATTTTCCATCTAATTCTCTTCAAGTTGACTTTAGAAGATAACATTTGGATGCAGTTTCATTGGAGTTATGACTAGAGGAAAATAAGAAAGGAGGTTATCAAAATATTAAATACAAAAACCTTTTTTTTTTAAATGTATGAACTAAATAATGAAAATGGAGCAATGGTTTTTTCCACAAAAAGTGCCCTCTTTCAGTGATGCAAGTTGTACATCTTTGGTTTGATGGCCATTTTTAATGTAACCATTCTAACATGGCGGACAGCTATGCTAGAATGGTAAATTAAACGTTAAAAGCGTGGAAAGAGATTGTGTGTCATCACACAAAATGAAGTGGGTGGGCCAATAGGCAGCTGCCCACCTTTCATGGAAAAAAAATAAAAACAAGTAGATGAAGAGCAGCAAGGGCAGCACCTGGGACCAGGGGCAAGAAGGAAAAAGAGATTGCTGGGGGTGGCAATAGGGCAGGGGAAGAGGCATGGGAAAGGGAAAACATGTGAACTCCAAAGGAATCCTTAAAATGCAAAATAATAAACAAGTTTCCCCTCAAGCCTAAAGTAGAAAGATATAACACATGGCACTGAGAAACCAAAATTCTTCTGGGTGGGGCAAACGCAAGAATAGAGAGGGAAGCCATTGAATCAAGATCAGACAACGGAGATAGACAAACCATAAGCAAGTGGTTGACCCAAACCCACTTCTTGTTTTGAATTGGAAACAATAGGTCTTTAGTCCAGACCTAAAAATGCCAAGTATTCACATAACATAATAACACGTCATACACATCAGTCACCAGTTTCTTTGAAGCCATACAACTTAAAAGTGGCATTCAATGTATATTACAATAATTAGATACCTATCATATTACTACCACAAAAGTGTTTTTTTTATATTATTACATTGTTGTAAAATAAACAACTTAATTTATCTGTTTTTGTTTAACACAATAAATCCAAAAATGAAAGGAAATTGTTTCCATAGGCGCTGCTTGAGATTCTGCCTTCTGGTAATGACTGACACTCACCGCAGGAGTGAATTCTTACTACCCACCTCTTAGCATTGTACACGTCTCAGTTACACTGAAAACATCCCTCACAGGACAACATTTTCAGTCTTCAGCTTATTTTTACAGCTTGGGAAGCATCCTGCAGGAATCCACTATAAATAAACGCTGCACTTGAAGCTGTGTTCACATCACTGTAAACGGCATACTTTGCCTGCTAATTACAAGTACTACTGTGGGGAAACGTGCTCGCTGATGAAGCCATCAGCAGTCATACTTTGACCTTAAATAGCAGATTTCCAAGAGGAAGGTTCTCATGTTAGAGTTCCTAATTATTAGAGTACACAATGTTTAACCAAATTCACACACCTCTTAATTCTTGCAAAATGCATCTTTGAATAGACGAATGTTGTGTTTCTAATCCTTCTTCAGAGGCTTTGCAGAAATGTTGGACTCAAAGTCACACTTCCCGTGGCATAGGTGTTATTTTCCTCATAGTCCTACAGGGACGGACCAGTGAACCCTGAAGTGCCCCGAATGCATCCTCGGTACTCTCCAGGCCTGGAGGTTGTTAGAAATGTTCTTCATGTTTGTATAATTGTTAGGGGACTGTGGGGCAGATTTACTAAGATTTTACACTGTGTTTGCGTCACAAAAGTGACACAAATCAGCGCAAAATCTTTCTGTCCGATTATCTTTCCAGCGCGAAACTTGATTAGCACTGGAAATAACGTGAAAGCAACGCGAAGTAGCGCATAGCGCTGCTTTGCATTGCTTAGTGCCAAAGGGCCGTACCATGGGTGGTGCATGGGCATTTCCATATAGCCACCCAAGGTTTCTCACGCTAAACCCTATTTACTAAATAAAGTAGACAGGATTTAGCATCAGAAAATTGTGCACCCATCAACCAGACGCTATGAAGGAGAAATGCTTTTTCTCTGCACTGCGCAGGACACATACAAAGTGTTTAAAATTAGTCTAAGCATAGTATTTTGTACTGGAAGGTAATCTTTCCAGTACAAAACCTATGCTTGACTCGCAAAGACACTGTTGCACTATGGTGCAAAGGTGTCTCCGTGGCACACGGCAGCTAATTTCAGTGCCGGCATTAGGGAGAGGGGTGGAGAGGGACATATTTCAATAAATGTGGTGCTCTCTCCTTCTCACACACACAGTGCAGCATTTGCGGCTGCTGCACTGCGCGAAACATTGGTAAATCTGGCCCAGTGTGAGATCCAATACCATTGAGTAGTGTGTTGGAGCAAACCTATCTTAAGGGGGCGTGGACACAGATAGAGCTCAATGAAGTTTCAATGTCATATGATCACAGCGAAGAAGTCACATGAACATGAAAATGCCTAAGGAAGAAAGTGGCAGTGCTGGAGGCCATAGCACAGTGCAAGGCCCTCAGATGGACCTGGCCGTCTTCCACTGTTTTTGCGTTCTCTGGTTATCTTGTGATGACACTTAACTTGACATGTCATATTGTCCTCGATAACATTTATGGTTCTTAATGGATTAACATATTTGGGGTTTCTATGTACAATTTGGCCAGATCTTCTTAACTGTATTTGCAGTACCACCGACAATGTTTGATGCCCCTCAGTTTCCTGGCAAGGGACTCTGGGCTTCTTCAGGCGCTGCAGCAAGTTCCTTAGGCACAACTCCTGACTGCATGCTACCAGATCTTCACGGATAACTCAGCCACGTGGCATTAGGCAAAACACACGCAAGAAGCACTTTTTTCGCAGAATTAGAAAAGAGATCCAAGAGGGCAGATCAGTCTCGTGGCTGCAACCTCTCTGCTGAGGTGGCCATAGTGATCCTGCTGGTGACACTTGGCAAGGATTTCTTCTACTCCTCAAAAGGGCACTCAGCCAAGGCAGCTCCTGGATGTAAAAAAGGCATTGGTACCACTCGAAACACTCACATTGTATTGCTCATCCAGGCAGGGAGAAGGGATGATGGAGGCAGCGCATCACCCCTTGACACCAACTTAGACTGGTTGATTGACCAACCCTTAGAGAGAGGAGAGTTTTATAAATGTCTTCTAAGGATTCGTCTCTCAAAACAATATACTTAGTAACTCTGCAATTTTTCCAAGTCAGTTTTAAAACTCACATTCATGTTTTATCCATAAAATGGATGACTTTGCCATTTATATTGGTTTGTTTGGCAGCACTCTATTTTTAAAATGATATTCAGCATTCAAAAATGCATTTAGGATGTGATGTATCTGAGCGCTAGTGCTCAAGAGCTGCACACTTAGATTGTTCTTCTCAAATCAGCAGTTGAACTGTTCATTGGTTTTGCCTGCCTTTACTTACAGTACAATGACACTTTATAAAACATGACCTATCAGATGTTAAACACTGTACACTTCTAAAACAACACGCGCTCCTCCATTCTGCTGCGCCGATCTAATTATTAACTTTTCGAACAGTCGCTTAACTCTCCTCAAGGATGGCACCTAAATATGAATCTACTCTCTCAGCAGACTTCTGATAAAATGATATCCTTCATGAAGAGCTGAAAAAGTTCAAAGGCTAGCCTTGGGTCAGAAGGTCCTGCCACTGAGGTGTGAGACAAGGCAAGTGTTTGTTGCACTTGGCTTCAATTAACCCTTTTGCAAACTTTCTTTCCTATACACCATTGGTTAAAAAACAACTTTCCAAAATTGAACGCTAGTCTACTAACCCAGCCATAGATTATACATATACAATGAAAATGACATTGTCCAGCACACGTTTCATCAGCCCCCATTATTACAGAAAATAAACAAGCATATGGAAATGCAATAGGTTTCACATCTCTTGGCATGAGAGTGACTATTTTTTCATTGGTGTTTGCCTGGAGGCTGGGGTGAAGGGGGCCTTTTGCCCTCTGGGGGATGGGGCACTGGCGAGATATAGGGCAGTCAGCTTTGTGGCTGCACTTTCTTTTTACTTTCTATTCCCCTCATTTTTTCTCTCTTCTGAGGCTGGATGGTGGGCTGAGAATGGAGGCTTGTGGGTAATGTGTCCCCTTCTGGTGTGCAGGGCTTTGAGAGCACATTCTTTCTATTCCTGGGCCAGGTGAGGCAGGTTCATCTTGCTGGGCAGGTGGCAGATGTGTTGCTTGTGGCCAGGGGAGGCTGTTATCTTACTCAGTGCCTAATTTGTAAAAGAATGAGTGTCAGTGTCAAAAGCTCTGCTCCAGAGGGGCTATTAAAAATCGGAGCGCTGAATACCAAGGCAGTGCCATGTTGAATCCACCTCAGGCCTCTTTAATCCACTATCAGACACTCCCTGTGCCTTTATCTCACTATTGCTGAACCCTGCTTTCTATCTTCGTGCCGGTTTTTCTGTCTTTCTTTTCTTCCTTCATTCCTGTTTGTGTATTTCTTTCTCTCTTGCTTGCAGGCAATATCTGATAATGAATAATAAGTACCGGTCCCCAAAAATGAGTGCCGGTGGGCCCCAGGGGCAAACATGGGGCCACCATGGCATGGGGTTACTTTCCCTCTCACCCTATTTCATGCCCTGGCTGTTTGGGGGCTGGTATGCCCTGGAAGTTGAGTTCCAGAGTGCAAAGGTGAGGTGGGTAGCCAGCAGTAGCTTAGGAGCAGATCTTGGGTGGCCCTTTGCTAGCCAGCAGTAACTTCTGCCCTTATGAGCGTTGCAATGGCCACCCCACCATTCTATTCATATCCATTTTTTAAATCCACTCAGTTCACCTATATCGACCGGTCATCTCCCTGTTGGGTCCTATTTTATTTTATTTTCTCTCTCTGCTCTCCTGTCTTCATCTCTGTGGGTGATAGGCTGCATTGATGGTGGGCAGTTATCAGGCTCCTTATTGGCGAGTGGAGAGGGCCCCCTGCTATTGTAATGCTGGAAGTGGAAGCAAGGCCCCTTTCCTTTAACCTGGGTGAGGTTTTCCATGGGTGGAATTGTTGGTGGTTAGACTAAAGTTGACACTTTTTAATTTCTGTCTCTTTAGCTTTTGACTTCCTTTAGGGTCATGTTGTCTGCTCTGAGGTACGGCTGTTGGTAAAGGGTGGGTGGGCAGGTCACTTGGTCTGTCACTAGGGGTGCGAGGATGAGCAGGCATAGCTAATGCTGACCTTGGCTCCTTTTTTGCTTTTCCTGAAGTTCAGCACTCAATGCCTTAGATATGGATGATTGCAGGGTCAGTGCCTGAGGCAGAGCTATTTAGCATCTTCATGGGAGCTACAACTTACTCCACGTCACAGAAGACCGGCTTGTTAGGCATAGCACTATGGTGGCATGGAACAGATCCCACAACACAGAAGAGCGCCTTGTCAGGATCCATAGTTGCATGTGGGGTCTCTGAAGATGTGGTGGAAAATTGAAAAGGGTAGCAGGTTGCCCTTAGAAAAGACAGTTTCAGGTGTCATAATACTGCGAGGCAGGCTTCAGAGAGACTCCAGTGCATTCTAATGTTTGCAGTTTTTCACATAACAGTCTTATTTTCTAAGTGTAAAAGTTAGTAAAGAATTGCATGTAACACATTTTCTTATATAAGTTTCAGGATCCTTACAGATAAGCTGATGTGACCAGAGCTTCAGCAGTTGCTTCGGCGTGTGTGCTTCAGACGTTAATGGTCAAACACCATCGTTCAGTAGAAATGGCACTTTCCTGGCACTTTTCCTCAGGAACAGACATTCAGGTCCTGGAAGCCTGCAAAATAATATTTGCAAATTATGTCTGACTGCATTCATACAAGGAAGGTTTAATATACTCAGATGCTCGCCCCCAGAAGGACTACATTGTATTTTTTGTCCTTATTTTTATCACTTTTAGTGCTTTCTGATTTAGTATTTTTTTTCCATATTGAAAGTAGACTATACATTTCAGTGGTCTAAGTACAACGAAAGTATGAGAACTGAAATCTACAATGCAAAGCCATGGAAGGGTAAAGACAACGGAGACTCAATGTACATTTGTGTGTTGTGACGAGATAGAGCCATGACCCTCAGTATTGAACAACCGATAGCTATGTTGCAGAATATAATATAATATAATATGATATGATTTTTTTTTTTTTAAACAGATTTTATTGAGTTTTCAAATGACATATTCAAACAACTCTCAGAAATTGTTAGGATTATATGCAAGCCCCCATATGCGTAAGGAGGCAGTTAAGCACAATAAATAACAATTCTTCCAACTGCAATTGTCCAGCATTCTTGCTTGTGAAATAGGAGAATAGTATTCGTCGTATGCCCGGGCTATCTTCTAGACCTCTGTCCCTTGCTAATTGTCAACGTAATATAATATTTATCAATCCCCTCGAGGCTCTTCTTTAATCACAGTGCGCCCTGTGTAACTCCACTCCGCCCGCCCCAAACTCCCACCCTCCCCACCCCCCAGGCATGCCGCTTATGATCAGATCAACTACATGTGCTCTTAGGGCGACCCCATATTGCAAATTATTTGCCACTTCATCTAGCATGTATCGTTGGTAGTGCAGTGTGGGGTGTATAATACTATGGGCAGGCCCATTGTGTGATCATCAGTCAGGAACGCTAGTAACGCCGGGCGATGAGTCGCCCCCATTAGGGCCCTCTCCATCTAGGCTTTCATCCCTATCTTCAGCCGGTTGTCTCAGAAGTTCCACTAGTGCCATCCATGCCCTTGCTGCTTCCAGCGTCTTCTCACTCCCTGTCCTTTGGGCCATTTGCAGTCTGAATGTCCCCTCGAATTCCGCCCACTTCACAAATTCCCTTGTCCATCTTGGCACATTAGGGCCACTTCTCGCCTTCCAGTGGCTAGTGATCTCTCTTTTAGCCAACACCAATCCCAAATCTATGAACTTGCTAGTGACCTTGTTCCTGGCTGTGTGAGGGAACCAGTGTAGTAGACAACACCCTGGGGTCAGCACTACTTCTCTATCCGTTGTAGTCGCCAACACTGCAGTGACCCCTCTCCAGAAATCTCCCAAGTTTGGACAATCCCAGAACATATGTAAAAACCCCGCACCCTCTGTGTTACATCGCGGGCATGCGGCAGAGGCACCAAAAAATTAGTTAATCTTGCCCAGGGTGATGTATGCTCTATGCAGAACATAGAAGTGGATTAGCTGGAATCTCGCATTCCTGGAGCTCTTCCAGGCCCTCTCCACAAGCTCCCCCCATGGTTACTCATCTATTGCCTCGCCCAGATCTCCCTCCCACTTGATGCACAAGGCAGCCAGAGGCCGACGTATCTCCTGCGTCAGGCGCTTGTAAAGGCAAGTAACCGCCTTGAAAGTTCCAGCAGCTATCACTATGTACTGACAAACTGTGGAAGTCTGGGGTTCAGCAATCCCCTCCTGCCAGTGCTTTCGCATGGCTGCTGTCAGGGCGGCATGCAGAAGAAAATCTCCTCTTGGGAGATCATACTGCTCTAATAGATCGTTGAAGGGGAGCAAAGTATTCTCCTTGTATAAGTCTCCTATTGTGGAGATTCCTGCCTCTCTCCATGCTTGCAGTCTATGCCAATTCCCACCGTGGGGCAAAGCCTCGCATATGGTCAGTGGAATGTCTGGCGCATATGGGCATCGTATCTGCGTCCGTCTAAGGGACCTATTCCAGCACCTGCGCACTGTACTCAGGTCAGAGGGGGCTGAACGACCTCTCATGGGGAGCCGTAGTAACACCTGAGACAGGATCCGCAAACTCGGATCACTGCCTCCAAGGTCACCTGCGTTCCGGAGACGCACCGCCATCCATTTTGTGAACCACTGCAGCTGCGCTGCTAGATAATAGGCCTCAAAGTCTGGTACTGCAAATCCCCCCTCCACTCTAGGCCTCATCATGGTAGTCCACTCTAGGCCTCATCATGGTAGTGAGTGCCACCCTCCGTCTCCCAGATCCCTACAGGAAACCCGTGACCATTGTTTTGAGCTGAGTAAATAGTCTAGGCGGTATCCAGAGTGGAAGCAACCCAAAGTAATACAGGAGTCGAGGCAGTGTCACCATCTTTAAAAGTGCAACCCTACCCGCCACAGATAGTGGGCGGGTCCCCCAGAAATCGAAGTTACCTTTGGTGCTTCGCAACACTCGTCCTATATTGCCCTCCAGCAGATCCCCGTGGGCATGATATATTTGGGTACCCAGATAAGGCAGGCATCTATCCTCCCATTTCACACCTTCCGTCTCCGGTGGCCCAGTTCTGTCCGATTGCGTCGGGAAGAGGCACGACTTAGCCCAGTTCACCCGAAGCCCCGCTACTCTCCCCAGGACACTCAAGAGCTCTTTGGCTCCTCGAAGGGCCTCCCCCGAATTAGACAGAAACATCAGTAAGTCGTCTGCATATAGCTCTATATATTGAAGCTGATCTGTCACCTCCAGCACCTGATAATATCGTCCTGACCTAGCATGCACAGCCAAGGGCTCCATTGCTAGGGCAAACAACAAGGGCGACAGCGGGCAGCCTTGTCTTGTCCCCCGGCCCACCATACAGGCATCCGAGATCAGTCCTCCTGTCCTGACCCTAGCAGTAGAATTCTTATACAAGAGAGCCGTCCATTCCACAAATCGTTCCTCCAGCCCAAATGCCCTCATGACTCTGAAAAGATATGGCCACTCGAGGATATCAAAAGCTTTCTCGATGTCAACTGCAAAAATACACGCCTCCTCTTTCTGGTATGTGTCCGCTTCTAAAACTCGCAATAGTCTGCGTATATTCATCGCCGTATTCCTGTCTGGGATAAATCCCGCCTGATCGGTGTGTATTAGCGTTGTCATATGCGGAAGCAGGCGGGTGGCCAGTACACAACTTAGTATTTTATAATCCAAATTGAGCATAGCGAGTGGGCGATAAGCAGTCCTATCCCAAGCCGGTTTGCCGGGCTTTAGGAGTGGAATAATCACCGCCTCTCTTGTTGAAGCACCCAGATAGCCTTCTTGTTTTGCTCTATTATACAGCACCACTAGCTGGGGAGTCAGAACATCTACATATGTCGAGTAAAATTCTATTGGCAACCCATCTGTCCCCGGCGTCTTATTTCTGGCCATGTGTTTAATGGCCCCTCATACCTCACCAATCTCTACATCTCTGCCCAGAGCATCTGCCCCCTCTGCATCTACACTTGGAAGCTCCACAGCTCACATGAACTCGACCACCTCCTCTTCTCCTGGAGCTAGCCTACTATGATATAAGGCAGTGTAGTATTCCAGAAACTGCGCGTTAATATCTTGCTGGCGATAATAGATCTCGTCCTCCCGCCCTTGGAGCTCAAGTATCGCCGCCCCCCTAAGTGCTGGGTTAGCCAACCAAGCTAACAGCGCCCCATATTTATCTCTCTCAGCGTGGGCCCGGGCTGTGTAAGCCTTATAATCAAAGCAACGCAGCCGTTCTACTTGTGTTGCCATTGATTCCCGAGCCGCGAGAAGGTCTGCTTGCTTGTCCACCCTCTCCGGCCTATCTCTTTCCACCTCACGGAGCTGATGTACCGCTCTTCGTACTTCTTGCAAAAGGACCTTCCGTGCCCCCACCACTTCCCCAATGTAGCGACCCCTAATAACAGTCTTAAAAGCATCCCATTCAATGAGTGGGCTTGTCGCTGTATTGGCATTGTCTAAAAAGTAATTCTCAATAGCGGAACCCACTGCGGCCCGAAATACCTGATCTTCCAATGCCTCTGGTCGTAAGCGCCAAATGGGTATTTTAGGTCTATCACGAATCCAGTCTAATGCCACCAGCAGCGGGTTATGATCAGAGATCTTTCTGGCCAGGTATTCACTCATCCTAACCCCCCATGCACATCTAGAGAGCACAAGATAGCATCCAACCGAACATGCAGTTTGTGTAATGCTGAAAAGAAAGAATAATCCCTTTCCCCTGGGTGTTGGGCCCTCCAAGTGTCGGTCAACCCCCATCTTTGCTGCCAATTACGTCTGGCCTCTGCAATCCTATGTATGGGCGCATCAGGGAGCGGTGTGTGAGAACGGTCCAATCTGACGTTGGTAACACAATTAAAGTTGCCCCCTAGTAGTACCGATCCTGTCAACACTGAGGCTAACGTCCGTGAGAGCTGAGCTAGAAATGTAGGTTGTTCTATATTAGGGGCGCATAAACTCCCAATCATTATGTCCCTTCCATCTAAGCGCCCTGAGATCACTACAAATCTTCCCTCCGGGTCAATTATTTGTCTGGTACACTGGAAAGGGACTCCCGCCCGCACCCAGACCAGAGTCCCCCTGGCGAAGGGCGAATAAGTAGTATAAAACACCTGCCCCCTCCACCTGCGCTGTAGTGCAGCACCTTCCTTCTGCGATAAGTGGGTCTCCTGCAATATGGCGATCTGCACCCCTCTCCTGACCAAGTACGCATGAATTTTATGGCGGAGCAACGATGGGCCCGATTCACAGAACTAACTTACGACAAAATCCTAAACTTACTACCATTTTGGTATTCACAGAATGAACTTACTCATTTTGGTATTCACAGAATAAACTTACTCATTTTGGTATTCACAGAAGACACTTACACATTTTGTGTAACTTACTCATTTTGTGTAACTTACACATTTTGTGTAACTTACAACATTTTGGTATTCACAGAAGGCACTTACTCATTGATGAGTAAGTGCCTTCTGTGAATACCAAAATGAGTAAGTTTATTCTGTGAATACCAAAATTGTTGTAAGTTCATTCTGTGAATACCCAAATGTGTAAGTTCATTCTGTGAATACCAAAATTGTTGTAAGTTCATTCTGTGAATACCCAAATGTGTAAGTTCATTCTGTGAATACCAAAATTGTTGTAAGTTCATTCTGTGAATACCCAAATGTGTAAGTTCATTCTGTGAATACCCAAATGTGTAAGTTCATTCTGTGAATACCCAAATGTGTAAGTTCATTCTGTGAATACCAAAATTGTTGTAAGTTTAGGATTTTGACGTAAGTTAGTTTTGTGAATCAGGCCCATAGTGTGCATCCCCCTGACGTTCCAGGATAAGCATTTAATGCCTACGGTGGATCCCATTGTGATGGTCGTGTCATATCCCTAGCAGCTTCCCCCAAAGTGACATGCCTGGCCCCAGACAAAAACCCCTGAACAATAAGAACCCCCCAACTCCCCCTCCCCAGGACAGGTACAAACAAACAAGTTCCCATCCAAACTGAAACGTGTGAAAAGAAATTCACTGAAAGTGGTGGGGTGGAAGCTGACCCAACTGAACCCAGACCTCCTCCGGGCCATACCCCCCAAAATCTTGATACGGCTGCCAAACCCAATGGTCATATCAGCATCTTCAGGAGACTGCTATGAAGCCTGAATCTCAGCATAAGCCAGACCCCGCTACATTAGGACCCTCTGAAATACGACCTGGGGTTCTTCTGTCAGACTATTTCATCAGCTGTTTGAGGAGTGACATCCGGGAGATCAGTTTCAGAGTCCTCGTTTGCGCTGCCTGGCTGCGAGCTTTCGGATCTGTCCATGTCGGGGCCACTTTTGTTCGATCCCGGGCTAGTGCCTCCATGGCTAAGCTCCGCAATCACCTGCAGGGCTTTGTGCCGTTCCAGTCGGCGTTCTTTAGGAGAAGGAGCTCTCGCAGGTTGCTGAGTTTTGGTCGGATGCCGCTGAGTCAAGTCCGGTGATGGAGTGCGAGCCTCTCTGTTCTGGCGGGTCTCTAGCCACTCCCATGCCTCATGCGGGGTAGTGAAGAAGTGCGTCTCTGACTTGTCGACTACCCGGAGGCGCTCTGGAAACAGCATTGCATATGGGATTTGTAATTGTCGCATTTTCTGCTTGAAGGCCATAAATGAAGCTCGTTGGCGCTGCACTTCTCTGGTGAAGTCCGGGAATATCATCACCCTATTATTCCCAATCTGCAGGTCCTGCTTCTGTCGGGCTTGTTGCAATATATGGTCGCGATCCCGAAAATGAAGAAGTCGCACCATCAGCGGTCGAGGAGGGGCTCCAGGCTTGGGCGGTCTGGCGGGGACTCTGTGAGCACGTTCAAGCGCATAAAAGGGGGAAAGGCCCTCCGGGGCCACATCCGCATTAAGCCAGTCCTCCAGGAACCGCACCGCATCGGCCCCTTCTGCCCGTTCCGGAACCCCCACGATGCGCAAATTATTTCTACGGGACCGGCCTTCACTGTCCTCCGCTCTTGCGTCTAGTACCTTGACCTTGGCCTCCACGCTCCTCAAGGACCGTTGTAATGTGGAAACTGCTTCCGGGACCTCCTCGAAAGTTTTTTTGTTACGTTCCACTCTCTCCTTAAGCTTGCGGTGGTCATCTTTCAACAGGTTGAGCTCTGTCCCAATTGAGTCTATCTTTGTCTCCAGAGCTTCCCTTGAGGAGGTGATGGCCTGCATAATGTCCGCTAGGGTGGGCCCTTCAGGGGCAGTATCCTTCCTCACCTCTGCTGTCTCGTTGTCATCGTCAGTTTGATGACCTGTAGCCTCCACGTTGAGGACAGCATACCCCTTTTTTCTGGCCACTTTCCCCATTGTTAGAGTCCTGTATGCGCCCAGTAGTCTACCTCTGAGTGGCACTATTAATGATTGCAGATCACTTGTGGCATAGGAGTAGGACGGGTCCTGGGTCCCAGTAGCAGCCGCAATCACTCCTCACCCTCAGAGCTCCTTCCAGTGTAATCATCCCTCATTAGCCCCTCGCACCTAAGCGGGTCTCCAGGTAAATCTTAGAGTCTCGGTAACTTCTGCCACCACCGCTCCTCAGCACCCGCAGGTTGCGACCAGCTCAGTGGCCTCCATAATACTGCACACTCCAGGTCCGTGGTCTTCCTGGTACAGTGATAAGGCTTCTCCTCAAGCGCCTTAAATCAGGGATAGATCCTAGTGGTATTTTGATATGTGCCGGTCAGGCCGTCTCATGAGCCCCCGTAGATCACTGTAGTGTGGTCGTGCACATTAGCTGTAGCGCCCCTCCCAGTCATCTCCTGGATTATCCCAGCGGACACTTGCCCTCCACGGGCTGCCTGGATACTACTCAATAAGCCGAAAACCTCCTCTCAGCACCCGCAGCTGTCTCCCAATCCTCCCCAAGTGCAAAGCCCGGTAAAGTGGTCCCGGTGCTGGCTCCCCACCTCTCGGCGCTGCAACTCGGCTTATGAGCCTTAGTCCCAGGCGCTCCCACTGTGGCACGTGCCGACCTCTCCGTCTCACAGGATTCTCTGCCCCTGCTTCCCCGGCCCGCAGCGTGCCTTCGCTGCCGTCAGGGCCCGTCTCTGCAGTCCATGGCCGCCATCTTGTGTCAGAAGGGCAGAGGTGGACTGGGAGCCAGCGCCGCTCTAACCTGACATCGGGGCCTCAGCTTCAGTTGTTCGCCTTCCTGGATCCACACTCTGCACTCCCGGTGTCCAGGGCTCGCCCGCTGCTCAGCTAGCCCAGTCAGCCGCCCTCTCCCGATGTCACGGGCTGCCTCGTCAGTCCGTGGTCGCCATCTTGGGGCGCTGTATGCTTTACCCAGTTGGGAGATAAAACAGCGATTTCAACGCCGAGGGGCCACCAAAAGTTGCCGCCTGGAGTCCGTCCTGACCTCCAGAAGCTCCGCCACCCGGATGGAAGTACGGGGCCTCAGTGTATAGCCAGGATCACTGTTGTTGGGGGAAAGCACACAGACGGAGCGCCGGAGTCCGCTTCCCCTCACATCGGCGCCTAGCCACGCCCCCCAATATAATATGATATGATATGATATGGAGCGACAACATTGTTCGAGGAAATCAAAGGTAAGTCAGAGTAGTGAGTACTTGGTAGGGATGGGCTTTCAAGCATTGATGTCCTCATCAAAATGCTAATGGTCAAATATTTGCACACATCTAGAACTATGAGACTTGTAGCATGCCCTTCCTCAGCACACTGAGGACCTCCTGGAGTTTGGGTCCAAGGGTGAGAACCCCCTGCAGTCCCACTCTTCCATAATAATGCCTACAGCGCAAGCGGAGTTTGTCTGAAAAGTCATGATGCCCTATGCTAGTGCCTCATTTCTCTGCTGCAGGGGATGCTTTTTATACCGAGGTAGTAAAGAATAAATGTCTTACCCATCAGCCTACTGGTTCCTACTCTGCCCAACGTAGCATGAAACACTGCCTGTGTTATTGACCTTTGAAGATGTAACAGGGTCCTTAAAGTGTAACACTCGTACAATGCAGACATTACTTACAGGCACTATTCACTGCTATCATAAATTACAACGGGGTTAGCAAAACGTTTTCCTGGTAACCTCAAGTAGCTCTTCTAACTTCCTAAAAGTTGAAGTTTCCAATTTAAATTGAAAGTGATGGTGAATGTTGTAGGAGTGGGTGTAACTGGCGTAATTCTCTCTAATGTAATTACTTGGAATTTCTGCAAAATTACTCGTAATTCTGCACAATTGTGTGAGAAGCATAATCCAGCATTTAGGGCTATTTTCTTAGTAACAAATACACCCTTGCATCTAAAATTGGCCCACAAATGCATTTTGCGCTAAGAAAATAGCATTAAATGCTACAGGACATAAACAGCAGTAGCCAGCGGCTGCTCGCTCTCTCTTTTTTCATTGTTCCAGTGCTCTTGCATTAGGATTTTTGCCCCAGATTACTTTTAATTACTTAAGAATGTGTAATCGTGTAATTTCTGTAATTTTGCACCACTAGAGTATTGTGTAATTACTGAAATTACTCCAATTACTCCAGCATAATTAAATTTCTCCCCGGTCTAGAATATTGTTGTATGATTTTAATGCTTTAACCCCTTCCCTGCTCATGACGAGCTCAGCTCGTCATGCTGCGCGGTCAGGCTGTGCACATGACAAGCTGAGCTCGTCACGACCACGCCCGCGATCGGAATGTCCAGCACCTGGCCGGAATTCCGATCGCAGCGAAGGCGTTAAGGGGCCGTACAATGAACGTGAGCGCTCGTGCAGAGTAGCTTCTTTTTCTGCAATTAAAGTGATTAAAGTGCATACATTTGATTTGGAGTTTCTTCGAATTAGCTCATGAGCTGCAGAAAGCACAACTTGGAAACAGAGAGAGGCAACCACGACTCCTTGTTTGCAATCTGTGCTGTCTGCTGCTCATGCAGCAACTCAGAGGAATTCAGAGTTAAATTTATAGGAACTTAGGGCCACATGTACGACCAGGTTTAGCGGCCGCTAATGGAAAATTGGTCCGCTTTTAACCGCTAAAATCTCTTTTGCTATGTACTAACCCTATAAAGCAAGTTAGTAATCTATTACCGACTTGCAAAATAGGGTTTGTGAGTTGATAGTAGGAACGGGTGTGGCAGGGGGATGTACGAATGTTTTGCAACCACAATGCGGTTGCAGAACAATCGCAGTTTACCGCCTTCTTCAAGTAGGTGGTAAGCCAGTCGCAAACAGGAAGGAGTCCCCAGGGGACCCCTTCCCCTTTGTAAATGGTGGTGAAGTCGATTTTTAAGAGCAGGCAGCGGTCCCTTGGACAGAAAGTTTCATTTTTCTTTTTGGAATGCTGCCCATTTTCCTTTAAGGAAAACGGGCTGCATTTAAAAAAAAAGTTGCTTTATTTAAATTGCAAACACAGAAATGGTCATCTGTTGTTCTGTGTTTTTAGTGATTCCCAATGGGTTGCAAATTGCGACTTACCTCATGAATATTGAAGAGGTAGGTCAATTGCAACCCCATTGGGAATCACTAAATGTGTCTGAGACACAATAGTACATCGCATTTTGCGAGTTTCATTTGCGATGGGCAAAAAGTTGCAATTAGGAACTGACAAAATGCTTCGGTAGTACATGTGGCCCTAAGAAGGTATAAAAAAATAGCCTGTCACAACAACAGTTTAAAAAAAGGCCTTATCAAAAGTGTCAATCACAGGGCAGCCATGCAACAAAGATATGCAGGAAAGGGTATTAATCCAAGAGTGTGTATTTGGGCCAATATATCTGAGGCAGACTCGGTTACCTGGGTACCGAAGGCTGTCTCTTTACGGTTTTTCACATTCGTGTCGAAATGAAAACTGAAATTCCATCACAGTCCACAGTCCTGAAATAACTGTGGATACTTCTAACATTTCTCAGTAACTCCACACCTCTAAAAGAGATGTGGGGGCTCCCCACAAATGCTAAAACACTCCTCAAATCTTCTAATAGCATGCCATTGGACTTGAGAATGTGAGTACTAGTCAATGGGTGCCACTGGTTCTGGAAATTCCCATGTCCCTAGCCACTGTGGCAGCTTCAGAGGTCTAGTTTCTCCTATAGGAAGCGTCTATCTTCAATACAGGTTGTATTCTATGTCCCATAAGCCTTTTCAGGTAATTACCTTGCAACAATCCATGGTTCCAGTGATAGACAGAAGACATTCATGTCAAACAGAGGAATAGCTTCTCCAATGTCCCTCTAAGAGTTAGTAAGATGTCCTCGAACAGGCTCAGGAGATATTCTTCTCCTTTTTCTTTCCAAGCTAGAGCTAAAAAGCAGATGATTTGAGTAAGCTGTTTTAAAATATCTACTTCATAATTCATGTTAAGTGTGCATTACCAGCAGCATATTCACCCACTTATTGATGGTAACTTAAATACCAGATCGGTAATAAAGGGAAAAATCCACCTAAAGCAACAAGCAAGCTAAACCTCCAAAGAGCAGGTTAGATGGAAAGCTGTGAGCACTTCTTCTCTCTATTGGTGTACTTCAAGGAAACATTTTCCAATATGTTGTTTACCAGTGGGTGGAGTGCATAAAAAAGGTATAGGAACTGTGATTTTGAGTGCAATGCCGAATCACTTTGGGTGGTAAGTTGGTGGTCAGTGTGTGTAGGGGTGGGGTCAGGGGCATGGCTAACTATCCTGTAACTATTCTGTTGGCTTTTTATCCTTAGGTAACTTCACATAAAAATATTTGACCCAATTATACACTTAGCTAATAATTAAACATACTTTTATTTCATTTGTAAAACATGTATTGTTGACATTTAAACACATTAGAAATGTGTGAGTTGCCACTGGTTAGAAATGTTTCATGCTGATGTTGCATTGCTTGGAGCATACTAGCCATTGGAGCCTGCAGTAGACATATTACACACAGATCTCTTAAGTGGTCATATCAACGCACTGCCACATCTCACTAATTGGAATCTGTGGCCAATATGCCACACACTAGAGGAGCCTACATTCAAAATGAATGATCGCTTTATATGTATGCAATCACACCTATGCTACATAAATAAAACAAAATTGAGGATTGCACATGGTTACCACCCAGTGCTACAATCCTTTATATGTGGAGCTTTTTGCCATAATGTAGCACATCATATATGTGTATTTGTAATACATCAAAGGTAGTGTGGCCTATGATATGAGCGCAATTTTACATCCTGATGTTTCAGAGGTATATGATCATATTAGTCTTCCTACATGTAATGACAGCTGACTTAAAGACCTCATATTACCAATACTTTAAACAAGAATATGGAAGAAGTAGTACGAGAGAGAGGGGTTACCTTGGGCCAGCCCACTTTAGTCATTGGCTTTCATGCAGTATTCATGGTTTGCCATTGCTTGGATAGGCTGTCTAACACAAAAATAGCATTTGATGGATGGTTACATTTCTCATTTGTGTTGGGGTATGGTGATGGACTCAAGTAGACCTTTTGTTAGACTGTTGAAGCAACATGGCACCTAGCTTTTAAAACAGAGTCAATTTTATGATATATTTACTTTACTGACATGATAGGTTTATTCTTTTTCTGTTTAGAAAGCCTGTCCTATTTTTATTTACAACAGGCTATGACTATTCCTTAATCACCCATGTACATTAATTTCCTTTACTTTGCTGTCATGTTGTTAGATGTATAGCTTGTTTGTTGACAAATTTAAGATGTGTGCCAACAGAGGCTTTCTTACAAAAGTACCATAAATACTTGCCCACAGTCAAGAGCATTTACTATGCAACATTTTGATACTTACGCCTTTTAAACTCACCACCTTCAACACAAAGTTCATCTATTGAATGCTTTTTATAACACTCTCGTTTAAAGTTACAGGTTAATTCTGCAAATGCATCTATTCAGCAGACTGGGGCCTACTCACAGCTACCATATTGTTGTAGCTTTAATATGGCATTTTTAATTCTAGGACAGATGGGAGAAAAACATAAAAAGTTCCCCAACTATTATCAAAAATTTCTCTTTGCCGTTACATGTTTAAAAAAATGTGAGATCTATTTGCTTTACCAGTGCTTGTTTAGAGATAACAATCTCCCAGATGGATGCTGCCTACAGGTGGCTAGAGCGGGCCTCTGCAGATATGGGCTGCAGTGGTGTTATTGTTGTGGGGCTTGTTAAAAAGAGAGTAAAATGTGTGCTTTAAACAAAGAGGACACAAATATCAACCTTTTACCTAATTTGGACAGCAAGGTACCCATTTACAAAGCCACGTACAGTCGTAAATGACTGCATTTACACTTGATTGATATTGACAAAAAGGCACTTAGCAGTCATACAAGCATTTACCACTGTGCAATTTTAAGCCACAGCTATGTACAATTACTATGTACTAAATACCCCAAGGGTTGATGTGTGGAAGGATCAAAGTGTGGTTTGTCATGAGTGAGTGACCACCCACCAACTTGTGATTCTGTGGGCATTCGCAAAGTCCTCTCTGACCCTTTCCCACTCTGAAAGTGAAAAGAGATTTGCCCCAGCAAAGAGGTGGACTTTATTCCTTTTCAGTTTGAAAGGGAGAATGGAACAATCCCAGAAACTGAATGAAAAAAACAAAAACAAATGTGTAATTGCACAGCTGTACTGTCTTTACCCAGTGCAAAAAGGCACCATGTGTACAATTTAAAGATGACGCTCTGGGGCAAAGGTTGCAAGTAGTGGATGTAAATTGCGAACAAAATTGTTTTGACCGGCTTATAACTTTGGAAATCCAACTATGTATTAATATATCACATTGCAAAATTTCCATTTCCTGGGGGGTGGGGTCATAGAATAACCTACCTAATTATTATTAATTCACTAGGTTGCTATTTGCAACCCTCTGTAATTGGCTACAAACAAAGAGATGGTGGCTTTCAAGGGACAGCAGACCATTATTCTTGCGTTCGCATTAATAAATGGCAAAGTATTTTTTAAAGCTGTCCGGGCTTTTATACGAAACAGGTGCTGCTTTAAAAAAAAATCCTATTTGAGAAGACATCTGATTTGGATTACTAGGTACCCCTCCTGAGACTGCCTGACATGATTCGCTAAGAGGAAGCTCTCCAGTGGGGACAGTTTCCTCTTAACAAATCAGTTACCACCTTCATTGAGGTGTTGATAATTTTTAAATGTCCTGGGGTCACAAATCTTTGATGTATACTATTGCAATTTGAAATTAGGATGGGGCAAAGCTTTCACACACCCTCCGAATTACAATATGGAATGACTCATAAATTCATATATACATCAGTTTATGAACCTTCATGCAGATTCCTACATTGTTACACAGCGAACCTTCTGTAGTGATGGAGCAAGGTAAATAAGACATTTTTGAACCCCCTAATATTAATGTTAATAATTAACGTTATTAATTGTTTTGACAACTAATCAACATTTTACGTC
Source organism: Calotriton arnoldi (assembly GCA_963921515.1). Lineage (NCBI taxonomy): Eukaryota > Metazoa > Chordata > Amphibia > Caudata > Salamandridae > Calotriton > Calotriton arnoldi. Next base: position 38,242 of record CAWUFW010016206.1, on the reverse strand, counting down.
TTCTTATAGACATTTTTGGTAACTTGCAATTTATGTGCAAACTAACCTACTTACAATTGTAAAAGTGGAATAATATTAATATAATGGTTTGCGTACTAATTAGAATAATACTGCATGATTTGTGCTATGTAGTAAATTGTATTGTGGCAAAAAGAATGCGGATGGTAAGTAAACATAGCTTTACATGTCGCTTTTGCTAGGTAACACCTAAATGGGGTACGTAGAATGATGGGTGGGAAACGAAAAGGCTTATTTTCTTTATTCTTAACTGTTAGTGTGTTTGTTTTCATGATAGTTCGTTCGGGCCTGCTAGGCCGTGCTGTAAAAATGGCTGCCGAGGCAGATGGGCTTAATGCGCAAGTGCAAAATGGCTTCCAAGCGGAAGAAAAGCTGCAGAAACATATCACGTGATTACTTGTAGAGCCCAGAATGAAAAGGATCAAGGTCAGCATGACCTGTCACTAAAACGTGTGCCAAGAAGGACTCAGCGAGAATGTATGAGAACCAAAGATGCAGCTGTGAATTAACAATGAACTGTTTTGAATAAAGTTACAAAAGAAGATACATATGAGGAGCTGTCAATCGGATTGGTAATATCCTAAACCTGTGTGAAAGGACAAAATTATAAACATTTTCAGAACTGGTTTGAGCAAGGAGGGCAATGAAGAGATGCTTGCCACCCCTCCAATGGACCAATTAGCGTGAATCTCGCCCCCAAAAGATTGAAACATTTCTGTTTAGCAAGCTAGTATTAGGGTATAAGAGGACCTACTCTTAAGTAGGAGGAGCGCTATTCATACATAATTTTTGAGCACTGGACGCAGACGCTGGAGAGCTGCTGCTATTTTCCATAGGCCATTATTTTTAATATAATTAATCTTTTGACTTTAAATCTGACTGGGAAGGAACGAGAACGTTGCGGGAAACCTGTATAGGTGGTCCGTCGAGGAGGCCTGCTTAGCGGGACAGACAGTCAGTTTTTGGGAGTTCTATGCTGTGATCTGCAATTTATCTGCTGTGACGAACTGTATTTTTTTCATCTAAAAGGGTATGCATAAATTCTTTAAAGTTTATTCCTTATAATGATATTAAATGTATTAAACTGATTAATAAAATTGAACTTATTCATGCATTTTAAACAAGTAGATAAACTTTATTATAATTAAAACTACGAGTCTGTGGTTCTTTAGCTCAATAATAAATGCAAATGTTTTAATAGGTTTAAAGTGATTGAGCTGGTCTTAATCACCATCAACTTATTCTCACTAGTTGGTCCATCGACCAAAGAGCGGAATACCTTGATGTCTTAGAAACTGACAGGATTAAAACTGATTATGTATGACGTTTGAGAAACTATCTTGTCGACTTTAAAAAGGTATCCCGTTTTCTTCCAGCAGTCATTAACTTCTTCTCCTAGGTGAAGGTGGATGGGATCCAGGGAATATTTGAGTGAGTGAATGTTTTATGCGGTGTTATGGGCCCCACCGTCATATTGGTATAGTTGTTAAAAGAGTGTTTCAACCTGGATGTCATGTCCAAAGGAGAAGAAATTATATTAGTCGCGCTGGATCAGTAGTCTTAAACATGAAGGGATTTGCCAGAACTTACTAGCATTCTGACAAGTGGAGAAACCATGTTTTACCATAGAACAGACACTTGTTTTACTAAAATTGAGGATTGATTGTTAAGGGTGTTTAGCAATTGTGTAAATATTTATGCATTTTTGCATGCAACTGTGAGCAATAACAGCTGGTAATTACCCTCCCTACAGTTATAGGCCCACCCTCATATGAAGATATATAACAAGGGGATAATTAACAGCCATTATTGCTCTGCAGGTAAAGCAAATGGCTATTAGTGCACCCTGAGTTCCCAAATTTAAAGAGCACTGTTGGAGAAGGAGCTGCCTCTCACCTAAAAGAAAGATTGGGAACCATAACTGATTTAATGAGCCATTCGCGGTTTCACTGTACCAGCCATGTGTACTTACGCGTGCATGGCTTAATATTTGAGGCAAGCATATGCTTCTGGCAGGATCAATCACATGATACTGACTTAAATCAGTTATGGTTCCTTTGATCAGAACCACAAGCCTTGAAAAATCCCTAGGGATAAAAGCCCACAGGGGAAGAAACACTTGTTGGCTGACCTTTTCATCTGCAAAAGCAAAAAGAATGTCTTTAATATGGAATGCATAAGAACCCTAGTTAAGAATTATTTGGATGAATCCCCCTCTGGAATTACTTATAAACTTGTTTCTGCCTTTGATCCATTTATATACTGATGAACTCTAGCCACATTTGAGCCTTTCATAATTAATTCAGAAGAGTTTGTACCAAAACTACGACTTTAGTGTTGTATTTGATGGATTTATTTGAATTCACATGATTTGCATTTGAAATATTACAGATATTGTAACAAAAATTTACATAACAAAAATCTGTTTTTAGGTGTTGACACCCCCCTCAATTTCTTTTGTGAATAGTAAAGTAGTTCAAATGTGTAAGTCTCCCAACACCCCCATAATGTACATTGTTCCATTGCACCCCAGCTAAGTTTGAGAAATGTAAGTATAAACACATGGTCAAGCCTCAGACAGAGAGGTTGGGCATGGAATAGATGTAAAATATTTGCTGGAGACAGATTCCACTTCTTTTCCCCCAGCTGACACAACCTCTCTCAGGGAAAAAGGTAACTGGAAAGGTGAAAGTAGGATATACGTATTACTACTTCAGTCCAGCAGCAACCACTGAAACTCGGGCCTTTGAAACACCTATGGCTTCTTACCTCTAGACACATCCAAAAAGTCCTGAACACAAAGAAGGTGACTTACTGTAAAACCCATTGTCAAATTACCTCAAATACTATACATTATAATGGAAAGGGTTGCCACCACATAGTGAATAGTCCTTGAAATCATTACACGTAGGGGCCGATTCCGATTCGGGCAGGAAATCTCTCTGACCGAGCCGGACCCGGAGAGATTTCCGACCGAATCGGACACTAGCAGTCCGACCGAACGAGTACGATGCGTTCGCATGCTATCGGACTCGATTCGGTCGGACTACCATTGAAGTCAATGGGAGCCGGTCGTACAACGCGTACGCGGGCTCCCATTGACTCAATGGGTGCGAGGCGAACTAGGGCGCCCCCTATTGCGGATACGCGTCGAAGCGGGTCGCGCCGTACACGCACAGGTAGGGGGGACCCATGGGTCCCCCCTGTGTGCGACTCGCGCGGCTAGGCGTACAGGGGGGTCCGACACCTACCCCCAAAGTGCGGCTCCAACTGCACTTTCGAGCCGGACGGCGCGAATCGGTCGGACTGCTCGCGGCGCGCATCATACTTACCCGGCCGGGGAACGTCTCCATTGTGCGGTGCGAGTCGTGCCCTTGCGAGTCGGTCGGAGCGGTTGGGTCCCGCGAACGAGTCGGTCGGTGATTTCGCGTACGTTCGCATCGTACTCGCTCGCCCGGACGCACGTCCGACTCGGTCGGAAACAGGGCGTCCGAATCGGATCCGGTGAAGCCGAATCCGATTCGGAGCCCTACCGGCCGAGATCGGAATCGACCCCGTAGTGTATGGGTGCCGGCAGCCCTTTTCAAAGCGGAGAGGATCCCCCCATATAACATGCGCTACAGAGAAAATTAAAAAGATACTTAAAAGGCAAGTGAATTTATCAAAATGTATGGGGAGAAGGAGTAGTGTATGTGAGCGTGTATATGTGTTTGTGTGCATGTGTGCATGTTTGTAAGAAAAAAAAGCAGAACTCCAAAATAAATTAATTTAGATTGCTCTTGGTGAAATATCTAAAGACCCGAAAAAGAGCAATATTGCAAATAAATGGGTTATGAATTGCACAGCGTGAACAGGACCACAGAAAGGTGATACCACTGTGAGCATTAATGCCCCCTTTATTTTCTAATCCTGGATTTCTAATATTTTTCTGAAATGCAAAAACCAAATGGGCAAACTAAATCCTCTGAAAAGGAATGCCCCTTAAAATAAAACCTTTTTTAAAAACCAGGCAGAACCATCGATTCAGCAGATGAACTTTGAACGAACTGGAAACTTTACATATGAAACACAATATATTATTATGAGCTTAATATAGCACCGTTCTCTTTGACCTTTCCATTCTAAAGCGTGTTTGCTGTAATTATTCAAAAGACTGCAAGATATATCGCTCCTAGAATATCAGAGGGAACAAGCATTTTGAAAGTTATATTTGGGTTTTATTAAAACATGGGTCCATTTACCATAAAGTGCACTGTTTCATTTGGAAGCCAGACGCGGCAGACATGTCCAAGAGTGTCCAATAATTATAAAACAAGGCAATAGTCACATACTGTTGCTACTGTTGGTGCAGAGTTTAATGTGTCTGCAAACATCTGGAATGCTCATGTTTTAGGCCCATAAAATGTGGCACCTCACAGTGACTATTCTTAATTGTACGAAGCCGAGACAGTCTGCAGACTGTCTTATGTCAGGGTACAGCGAAAGAAGTGATTATTCAGCACAGCAATAAGTAACTCTTTTGCAAGTAATGAAAAATAATGAAAGCCATAATTATACATCTTTCTAGCTTTAAAAATTTATTTTCTGGTTCAAAAATGTATAATATGCCCTGAGCCATAAAACATGACCGAGAAGACAATTATATGGTACTCCTGAGTTCAGCACAACTTCCAGTAAACTTTAACACATGCAAAGATATTTAAACACAATAAAGAGACTGTGTGAATTACTCTTACACTTTCAAAAATGTTCTACAGTTTCTACAAGATGTAAAGAAAGTCGATGTTGTCTGTGAGTCTGAGAGCCAAATATAATACACAAGTCTTAGTGGATAACTGAATTATAAATACAGGTAGACAGTGTGGTAGAAACGGGAAGGGTATTAGGGAGATAAGCCACATTTTCAAAAATATGTTGAGAAAATTCACCCACTTGAAGTTTGGCCAGAGCGCTAGAGAGCCCTAAAATAAAACAGATACAATGTTCATTTTTGCAGCCAGCTACCACCAGACCGCATATATTCTGCCAGCCATAACAACATAGCGAGGAACAGAAAGCATGGAGAGCCCAGCTGATTATGGCAATCTTGAATTTCTTTCTGAACAGCAGGAGTCCTAGAGGCTATCACACTTCTACTGGCTCATAGTGCAAAAGCGTAATCGTCTCTACTGAGAGCGTAAGGCACTTAAAATTTACATGCAAGCCCTTTTAACAAAACTTTTTTTGCTAGATTTGTTTATGTTTGTGTGAGGTTTCTTAACGGGCTTCAAAACACACAAAGAAAAGAAGGCTAAAATCTACTTACAGACTCTGTATACAGTGGTGGCTAGCACAAATCGGGGGTGGCGGGGCATTGGGGTGTAGAAAAATGAAAATAAACTTAACTCATCACCGCGTCTCTCCTCCACCGTCTCTCAGCGTCTCTTCCCGACGAGACCGGCCGGAACGAAAGAAGGAAGCAAACAAGCCCCCCTAATGCGACCACGACGCTGCTGTCAGCAGCATCGTGATTGGTCTGAGCGCCGTGGTTCGGCGCTAAGAGAGGTACTGGGAGCATGTGCATGTTCTCCACCAAGGCTGTGCAATACAGCCAGGTAGAGAACATACTAAGTGCGCATGACTGTTTGGCGTGCCCAAGACAGCTGGCCAAACAGTCATGCGCACTTACAGAGTGCTCACCACTCCTCCCCCTGCTCTGTGAGCAGAGCAGTCCAGCTCCGCCCCGCAAAACTGCTTTAGCAGCAAAAAATAAAATGATAATAACATCATGTCATTATCATTTTATTTTCCCTTTTTTACACTGCTGAAAAGCTGTGGGGCGATGATCCTCCACCTTAACAGAGGAGCCGCCACTGTCTGTATATCTAAAAAGAACTATGTGGGAACACAAAGTTCATGCTCTTGAAATTCTCAAATAATTCTCTGTGTCTACCATCGAATGAAATACCTTTTTATAATTTTCATATCAAATCCTCATAACAAGGGAAAGGAAAATACCAGCTGCCGTTTGGCTGTCTGTATTTTGTATCTGAGGGCCTGGCGCTGCCTCCGGGCATGTAGAGTACAAAAAGGGGCCCTGTTGGAAAGGGGAGAGTCTCACCTTTCCATAGGTGTTCCTCTTCAATAGAGGCCATGCTCAGGGATTGCAGGTACACACTTCCTCTTTGATGTGTGATGAACAGTATTGCTGCATGAAGAGAGTAGTTGAGTGGCTGTGCCAACGTGTAGAAGGTTCGTTTTCCATTCAAATTAATCCAAAGAGTAGGACTTAAGAAAAACATGTTCCTAAAAGAAGAAATGCATATGAAACTAGAAATGTGCAGGTGACCGAGGGTATCAAAATACTCTAAATCAATCAATCAGGGATTTATATAGTGCAGCAAATCACCCATGAAGGTCTCAAGGTGCTGCCTCTGGGCCATATTTATTCCTGTTGTTGTGTCGCTTTTACATCATGCAAAGGGGTGCATGGGCGACAAAACTACTAAATGCAATTTATCAAGCTATGCAAGGCCACCATGCGTGGCCCTGAGTGGCTTGACATATCTGAAGTAATGCAACTCAGCGCAAATTGCTGCATTGTGTTACTCTGCCCCAGGGATGTATTCCATGGGTTGTGCGTGGGTGTTCCCATGCAACACCCATGGATTTTGGCCCATTCCCAGATTTACCATGAGTGGTAGACCTGGGAAGAGTCAAAACTACTACGCATCCCAGTGGGAGGCGCAACAAGGAGAAATATCTTTATTTCTCCTTGGTTTTATTTCATTTTCCTGTGTGTGCCGCATTCTGCAGCATACATAGAAGGAGGAAAATGCCTAAGGCGATTGTTTTTGTGCAGGAAAGTGTCCCTTCCTGCACAAAAAAAATCCTGCTTACAGCGCAGACACCCTTGCACTATGGTGCAAGTGTGCCTGAATTAGTGCTGGCAGCACAATTTGCGCTAGAGATGGGAAAAGGCAGGAATGCACCGTATTATGTTAAATACGGTGCATTCATGGCCTTTCCCTGTCACGCCGTGCAGCAAGGTGGCTTGTTGCGTTATGCTGAGCTGCACTGCGCAGCATGACATATTGATAAATATGCCCCTCTATCTTTACATAAAGAGAAAACCAAAGCACAGTTAGCGGCAATCTGTAGATTGCTCTACATTTACTTTTATATGCAAAGAGATGCGGTATGCAGACACTCTCCTTTCCATTTTACTAGAATATTATGTATGTGAAGGAGGTGATAGGTATATGAGAAGGGTGTTTCTGTGACGTAGAGTCTAGAACACAAGGATCTGGTGGGCAGTACCCTTGATATAATAGTGATGTCACGGTGTCTTTGCTGTATGAATGAGGTACATTGCTCATAAAACGTTCTTTCATATACAATCAGTTTGACAAATTGTTGTTCCTATAAATGTATTTATTTTCTCCTTCTTGAGACATTTAAGCTGCTAAATACATTTCTACTTACAAATGTGCCCATGAACCAGGAAAATGGGACTTGAGCTTGAAATATTTGTCTCTCTTAGATAGGAAGAACTCGTTTTCTGTATTTTTTTAAAATTTCATCTTATGGGCCACTGAAATGTTGTGTCTATATGTAAATTGTTATTATATGTCTTATATTTTTCCCTAGAGACTGCATGATGAGTTACCTATTGTCAAATTTGCACAGATTGTGGTGGAGAATTGTTAATAGGATTCTTTTTGTATTGTCACAAATTTGAATTAATTTTGTTCCAGTGAATATTGCTTCATTGTATGTAGATAATCAACCAAAAGATGGCTTTTAGTATGTGCACTTGCCTTCTTTCCTTTCTTTGATTTCTTTATGTCTCTATATATCGTTACAGCCTTGAAAAAGTGATATGTCGCACAACAAGTGTTATATTGAGATGATGACATTCTCTTTCTGAAAATCTCATCATTTTGCTGATTGATTTATTGTATATAAGAAATGATTCATATGACATAAATAAGTTGTTGAAATTTGGACTCAAATTAATTGTATTCAACATCTATTATAGAATTTGTTTTTGGGGTTTCCCCCTACATTATCATTATTACTATTTTGCTTTGTTATCTGTACATGTGTTGCTTTTTTAGTTGTATGTGTGCCATGTGTTCCCCATTAACCAGTAATCCATACACACCCAAGACATTTCCAAAAAATAGGCACCTTGCATTGATCCATGCACATTCTCTTACCGAGAATGCACTACAAATGACAAAGTAAAAAGCCACATATCTATGAGCCTGAAAAGCTTAGCAATTTGTAGGGATAGGAAAAAGTCTAACAGTCCTGCATTTCCATACTTCTTCCAAAGAAAACACAACCCCCTCCCCCATTTCTGGGTAGGCTTATTGACAAGAACAGACCAAACCCATGACCATGTGAAGTCCACAGTGACATTACGCTGACTTCAGGTGGACCAAAGTTTGATTGATTCCTTTTGCGGGCACAAGCACAATAATATTTTTATTAGGAGAAGTGTGGGAATGAGGGGTGGTGGGACTTTTGCAGTGTAAAAATCTCTAATTTTTTCCAATTATTGATGATTGTAGGCAATTCTGGGAAAGAAAAAGTGGTGGGAGCCATGTAAGTCACACCACCCTTTACTCTGTTGGTAACTAATTTTCGGAAATGTCTGGAGTTGGTATTTTCCATGGGTGCAGGCCAACCCTTGGACCAAATTCCGTAGCTACCCACATAACGAGAAAGAATGAAATTTCAAAGAAAAAACTTGATGTCTCTACATTACATTAACAGCCTTTCTGTGGCAGGTGATAGGCTCACCCACACAAGTTGAGTACCGTTTTTATCAGGAGAAGTATGAGAATGCAGAATAGTGGGTTTTTTGTTGAGCTCCACACTTTCTGGTACTCTTCCGCTCCAAAATGTGAGGTTAATCTGAAATTTAAGCCAAAGTTTGATGTTTGCATGGCCTTCTGGGTAAGATAATGTGATGAGTTCCATGTAAGCAACACAAGCAAGGACTCCTCGGGGTTCTTGTCTTCAGAAAGGTCTTGGGATTGTAGGTTTCCCTGGATTCTGGCTAAGCCTGGGTCCATGTTGGACTGGGTACCCAAAGCAGCCCTGGCAATTTTGTTAGACCGGCCCCCACACCCGGGGAGGTGGGGGGGCAAGCGTGAAGCACTGCTGCTTAACAAAACCAGACCCCAGCATTTCTGCTTTTGTTACTGGGGCCGAAATTGCAGCATCACTGCAAAACCAGCCCCATAACAAAACTGGCCCCCACTGCTACAAAACTGGCTTCACCACTCCAAAACTGGCCCCCCGCCTTCCAGCCTCCTGGGCAAATGCCCGAAGCCCACTATAGCCAGTCCGGCCATGCCTGGGTCCAAATGCTGCAGCTACTCCCATCCAAAGAATCAACATAATTCAAAGTAAGTATTTAGACTTTTTAATGGTGTGTTTGGGGGCCTTTCATGGCCAGTGCCTTAGGCCCACTCACACACGTAGGGTACTGTTGTTATCAGGAGAAGTACAACAACAAACAATAATAGAATATATTTATTGAATTTCAGCTTATTTTTGGCTTCCAAATGTAAGACAATGTGCAAGAAAGTACCCTTCTAGCAAAACACTCTCTAAGTCAGATTATATTTTGGGTAACCCCAAATTCAGAGCTATATGAAGAAGGAAGAAGACACGTGTCATCTCACTCATGCTTTCAGAAGATGACTTACCTTTTTTTGGCGGCAGCAAAGCAACGAAAATTTCTGTGGTCGGCTCATATTCTAGGACGAATACGAGTAATCTGCAAAGGAAAAGCAAGAGTCTACAACTCAGAGGTGATATGTTGCATAATCCAAGCTTTGAATACTAACCCAGAGCGTGCTTCTTCAAGAGATCTCCATAGCATTATGCTAGCAAGCTCCACCCCAACAGCAAGAATCTAGCCACCTTCAAGAAAAGACAGAGATAAGATTATCAGCAGCGTGCTGTGTGGGGATAGGCAGACATTCTAAAAATATTTGAAAACTGTAATTTTCATATTTAAACTGACTGTTCTTTTGATGACTAAACAATGTGTTCATAGCACATGAGCAAATCTGTTGCACATTATCCAATAATGAGTAAGAATTGTGAAATGAATAAAACAAAGGAGTGTTGCATTTGCAAAATGTAGTAAAATAACTAGCTTTTGAACTGTGCAATTTAAGAGGCAATGAGGTTAATTGCTCATCTGAATATTAATTAATGGAGCACATGAGAGGAAGCTCTAAGGGGAGATATTTCCAAAGTAAGGGACAACATACTAAGAGCAAGTGCTAGCTGCTAAGGAGTAAAATACCAAACAATGTTTACCGACATTTAGTTTCGCGGAGTTATCCCTCCACAATTTTTATCCAGAACATATCAATGTGAACTCTAACTCTTTTTAACAGAAAGGTATACAATTGTGGCCATTCTTGTATACCAAGGTGTTCACGAAACAAAGTATAGCTCTCGACAGCCATGGTCATCAGAGTTGTAATTATGGTCCTCTTATTTTTGAGGTCTTGAAGGAGATCTGAAGGAACCATTACCATGGTAAAGTGTTTGCATGCTCCAGCAATTGGAATATGGACAGGAGGCACCAGAGAGCAATGCCAGAACCCAGAAAAAGTCTTTCATTCTCTCTCCTTCCCTACCGCATTCACCCTTTTGGCAGTGTGAAGCTCCCTTTTGTATGCCATAGACTCCTTTGCAGGTTGGGGTGGTGTGGGACATTCTTCACTCGTGCTGGGACTGGGGCAACAAGATTACTGCTTGAGTAAGATATAACAGGGGTGTTCTCCTCTTTGACAGTGGCAGAACTAGTTTTCCCTCAAATAGTTTTTTACCCAAACAGCTTTTCTGATCGCTAAGCTGTAGAAGTCAATGCTTACAGCCCATTGATACTTCGGTCACTTAAAAGGTTGTTAATAAACTGTTTTTGGAAGATGAAATTTGATTATTAGAGACAAATAGTTTAATTAAGGATTTGTTTTTAGTATTAAATCGTTTTAATTGTTTTCATCAACAAGATTCAATATATTGCCCCCCACACCCTCCCCCGCCCCCCCCCCCGTGAGGAAAGAAAAGCAGTTACTAATAAAGATTGCATTGCTTCAAAAAGTCCTTATAGTCTACGGAATGAGAAATACGAAAGAAGCAAAAGGAAAAGGAAACAATATTCCATCCACCCCTCTCTGTCCTAAGAACAACAACTCTGGGGAACCATCTACAATCAGTCATACATGAGATTGTGTTATATGGCAATGCATTGTTACTCGTTTGATTTGACACCACACTGAGTCTTATCTTGAGTAAATTCACCGATACATCATTAGCTAAACAGATTCCGGGCTCTTGTACGAGTGGGACAAGACATAAGTAGGAGAACTTCAGATAGATATTCCGTCAATGAGCCCCATACAACCTCAATGCTTTTGTAGGCAACTGACATAGCATTTGCTAGTCTATACATCATCAATTTGTTCCATAGTCTGAGATGCTACAAAGCCAACTGTGGGGCCGCTCGCCAGCTTTTTCCCATTGGCTGCCTGTGTGGTCTTGGCAGCCCCTAAACAGTTTCACATATTTGTGCGATCTGCAAGTGGTTGGTATTTGAGGGAGTTAGAGTGCAAGCCCAGATGAATTATCTCTGTTGTATCTGGGATTGGGTATCCTAGATTTAATTGCATCTGCACCAAGATCTCACTCCAAAATGTGCGAATACATGGGCAGGCCCACCAGATATGTTTAAAGTCACCCGATAGGCCACAATCCCTCCAGCGGAGTGAGTTTGTTGTGTAGTAAAAATGTTCTAATATGATGGGTACAAAATACTAATCAAAGATATCCTTATATTGGGGCTCACTGCCCACCTGAGAGTTTGAAAATCTTTTAATATCTCGCCACAGGGTGAACCACTGAGCTTCTGTGATGTTGAACCCCATGTTTTACTCCTAAGCCGATTTAAAGGGGAGGGCAGGGACTGGAGATGAAGTCACTGAAACGGTTCTATAGATATGTGATCTGCCCATGGACTCTCCTGCTTTCTTCAAGCCTTTTTCGATAGGAAGAAGAGCTCTCATGGTAGTCTGTTTTACCACTGGGATGAGAACCCAGTGTCTTAATTGGGTATAGCAGAAGAGCTTGATTCAGTCTAAAGGAAATTTTCACTTGCAAACCTCGAAAGCGAAAATATCTGTGTTGTGGAACACGTCAGATATAGTCAAACATTCCCCCATCCACCATCGGTCAAAGTGGCCTGGAGTGAGAGCGGGCCTGAAATCTGGATAGTAATGGAAATGACTGTGCGGGGTCAGGAATGTCACCCATGCTGTATTGCCTTGACAGTGTCCAATACTGTAAGTGTGGTGTTTGTAGGAGTACTTAAAAAGCATTTTGTGGCTGTCAGATTTTGACCTCCAAAGTAAAACCCAACAATATCACCCTATTACTGTCCTGTCCACGTGTGGCCAATGTTTCTCCATCTCACGGAGGGACCAGTCCGTGATGACTCTTAACTGTGAACTCTGTAAGTGTCAGAATCTGATAAGGCCAGCACCCCATGGGGCAGATTTACAAGCCCCCTGCGCCACCAGTACGTCACTTTTCGTCACGTTCTGGTGGCGCAGGGGGCTCCTCCATATTTACAAGGACAGGAAAAGCCACCATGCGTGACTTTTCCTCTCCTTGTAAATACGGCCCCTTCACACGCAGCACTTTGCGTTAAAGGGGCGTTCCATGGGTGTTGCTGTGGGTGTTCCCATGCAACACCCATGGAACAAGACACAGCTCCAGATTTACGAGAAATCGTAAATCTGGAGATGCGTCTGAATGCTACGCCACCCTAGAGGTGGCGTAGCGAGGCGCAACGAGGAGAAATGTTTTCATTTCTCCTCTTTTTTCCTCTTTCAATGCGTGCTGCATTCTACAGCACGCATTGAAAGAGGAAAATGCCTGTATTGATTGTTTTTGTGCAGGAAGGTGCCCCTTCCCGCACACAAACAATCTCCCCACCACGCAGGCATCCTTGCACCATGGTGCAAGGGTGCCTGCGCTGGCGCATGGCTGCAGTTTGTGCGCCAGCGCAGGGGGAAGCACAGAGATGCGACATATTCTTGTAAATATGTCGCATCCCTGTGCTTCGGAAGTGCCGCAGCGTGGCGCAGCCAAAGGGCTTGCGTTGCCGCGCTGCAGCACTTCCTTGTAGATCTGCCCCCATGTGTTTAGGTAACTGTATATGTTTGTACGAGAGCCCATTGTCCTTGCCAAATAAACTGAATTATTCACTTTTTAAGGGAAGCGAAGAGCGCACTCCAAACCAAAATTTGTAGTGCCTGGAATAGATATAGCTCTCTTGGCAGGATATTCATCTTAAAAGAAATGATCTTCCCTAACCAAGATACATATATCGGCTACCCTCTACGGCAACCCACTTTTAGGGGCATATTATCAAGAACGGCGTTAAAATTATCGCCACTTTAGCGGCAGAAAACTGCCGCTAAAGCGGCAATAATGGGCTTGATAATATGCCCTTGAGAATTCCAATAGAAGCCCATGTTGACACCAGAACATGGGCTTCTATTGGAATTCTCAAGGGCATATTATCAAGCCCATTATCGCCGCTTTAGCGGCAGTTTTCTGCCACTAAAGCGGCGATAATTTTAACGCCGTTTCTTGATAATATGCCCCTATGTGTCTGTAGCAGCAGTGGGTATTTAGCCTTATACAAGTTTTCAATATTGGGGGCAATATTTTTTTTTAATACATTTTTTGCAGTCCAAAAACAAAGATGTACATGCAAGTCAAGCAAATCATAAAAGAAAGAAGAAAAGAAGGTAATTAATATGGCACAGGACATAATTATGGATTATATACTGCATAGTTTCTCTACGCAGACCCTGCTAACATGCTACTTCCCCGGTCCAAAAGCAGCTCCCACATAAGCCAATCTTGACATTCTGCGCTCGTGCCCTCCCCAGAGCCCACATTGAGCAGTAGGTGGTGCTACACAACCATAGCCTGCCTCTCCGAGTATAAGATATTATGTGGTCTCAGCAAGAAAGTTTTGAGAGGGCCCCAGATACCCTTAGGCCTGTATGTCTGTGGGAGCATCGTAGTGAACAGATCGAAATACTCATTACGGAATATTAAAGACTCAATCCAGTTCTTGTACTTCGGAGATCTCCCACAACCCCAGCAACAAGCCACCAGTCTCATAGCTTGCAATTGGGCCAGAGCTGTGCACCATCCGTGAGAGGCTGGAATGTCCCATACCCATCCCAGCATGGTGCACCTTGGGACGTGGATCATGGAGGAGAACGCAGTCAGGACTTCCTTCCAGTAAGTGCGAACCATGTCAAAGGATCAGGCCTGGTGGAGTAATTTGGGTTCAGGTTGGTCACATCGGGAACGTTATGAGTCATCCTGCAGGCCATATCGATGTAGCAATATGGGGGGTGGTACACCCATTTCTCTCACCCACATGACTTGCGTGTTGTGCATCAGTGCCAGGATGTCATCCAATGCTGTTCGATATAGTTTAGAGATTAATTGTGTCATTGACGTGGCTGTGAGGAGTATGTCCAGTGCTCGCCGGTTCTGCCAGGAACTCTTGGGAGATCACTCTCAGCAACCCCCTCAACCGCGAATATAGGAAGAAATTCAGAAGGGCGCACTGTGCGGCACTGGTGAAGTCATCCAGTGCCACAAATGTTTTATTGACGTCTAAGTTGCACCATGTCACCCGTCCTTTATTGTGTAGCAGAGATAAAGCTATTGGGTCGGTGCACAGACATAGGGGTCGATTCCGATTCGGGCCGGAAAAAGCACCGACCGACTCGGATCCGGAAATTATACCGACCGACACGTACCTGTGGCGACCGACACGCCAAGTACGATGCAAGGCGTGCAAAATCCGACCGACACGTACCGAACCCAAGTCGACCGACCGAGCCGCACGGAAAACAGCAATCCGGTCGGAAAAACACGCGAATCCAACCGACCGACACGCACCCGGAACAAATCCGACCGAAACGTACACGCGAACTCCAAACCGCAAAGTACGATGCAAGGCGCGAAAACCACGAGCGAGTCGGACGGAGGCCAAGCCGTACGACCGACACGCATACAAAACCGAGCCGAAGCAACACAAAACACCGCGACCGACGCGTACGCAGCATAGAAAACTGCACATACACAGCGTGAACGAAACGGAGAAGACCGTACGAGACAAATGCAGGGTCCGACTCGGTCACAAGAACGTTTCCAACAGACAGTACAAAGGAAAAATCACCCAAAAAAAGGCCAAACAAGCAATTACCAAGCCAATAAATACTGGGGGGGGGGGTGGGGACAGAGAACAAAGACACACCCACAACTCCACCCATATAAAGGACACAAATCACAACCATGAGCCTTTGCAAATGCCATTCCACTGCCAGCACCCAAGAGAAAGCAACCACACACCCACAGCTCATCCCTCACACAAGCCACACACCATCAGCACACCAACAAATACCCACCTCACATACACCCAGCAAAACACACATTCACACACCCTCACCTGCACACCAACACACACATCACTCACCATCACCACCCACCACCATGCCCCCCAAGAAGAATCCCAAGTTCCTAGATTGTGAATTGGAAGTCATGGTAGACGAGATCCTCAGGGTAGAGCCACAGCTGTTTGGCACACTGGTCCAACAGACCCCCATCTCCCAGAAAACTAAGATGTGGGAGAGGATCATCAACAGGGTGAACGCACAATCACCATGTCGGCGCACAAAGAGCGACATCCAGAACAGGTGGTATGACGTGCGCAGGAGGGTACGGGACCTGCTCAAAAAGACTACATCAACAGCCAATACACCGGCAGTGGCCCTCCTGCCAAGCCAATATACCTCAGGCCCTGGGAGGAGAAGGTGCGGGCCATCCTTCCGCCAGTGAGCGTATATGGACTAGAGGACATCCCAGAGCCTGGTGAGTACACAACAAATGTACACAATATACTGCCACAAAACACACACACATCACTGTCAAGGGGAGAGTCAAACCATGCACTCATAGCAATTACACAGCAACCAGAACAGAATCATCCCAAAATGTGTATGTCAGTCAGATAAACACAACACATGCCATCAAAAAAGTCACATCCAACTGTGCCATCACATGTACAAACACAACTACAACTACAGCTAGGCAGTGGCACAAATAGAACTAACAAACACATCCAGACATGTAGCCACCACAACAACACCAACACACAGTGAAGACCACTCAAAGGAAGGAATTCTGTGTATGCTGGCCAAGTCAGTGTAGCCAATAGCATCATGGGAATCGTAGTCACACATATTGCCCCCCCCACAACTGTCCCATCAACACCACCATGAACTATGCGCACATCACAGGGAGTGGAGAAGGACTCACAAGATGGCTGACACTGGCAACTGCTGTGGGGAGCACAAGGCCCTGCTGGCAACTGTGCACCAACAAACAGCAGGACACCACTGACTGACATCCTGAGAGACAACTTCCACTCCCTGCAATGCAAGCACGTTCCATGGTGGGATAACTGGCTGGCTGGGTGGGTGGGAAGGAGGACTTGCAGCACTGACCATAGTCACAAGCACCTCCCCTCACACACACCCCCAACACAAACTCCACAGAACCCACCTGGTAGAATGCAATGCCCCCATCCTAACACAAGATTCCACAAAGAACCACCACCCTGGGTTATGTTGTGTGAAGCACAGGGACACTCTTGGGACTTTTAGCCAAACAACTGCCAGGACAACACTCCCAGCCATCCTGTCAGCACAGCCAGCCCACCCCACAGGGAAGCAGAGTCAAAGGGAAGGAAGCATGGGCATGCAGGGAAGGGGGGTGGAGGCAATAGCATGATGGGAGTCGTAGTCACTGATATTGGTCACTCCCACAACTGTCCCATCAACACCACCCTGAACCATGCTCACATCACAGGGAGTGGAGAAGGACTCACAAGATGGCTGACACTGGCTACTGCTGTGGGGAGCACAAGGCCCTGCTGGCAACTGTGCACCAACAAACAGCAGGACACCACTGACTGACATCCTGAGAGACAACTTCCACTCCCTGCAATGCAAGCACGTTCCATGGTGGGATATCTGGCTGGCTGGGTGGGAAGGAGGACTTGCAGCACTGACCATAGTCACAAGCACCTCCCCTCACACACACCCCCAACACAAACTCCACAGAACCCACCTGGTAGAATGCAATGCCCCCATCCTAACACAAGATTCCACAAAGAACCACCACCCTGGGTTATGTTGTGTGAAGCACAGGGACACTCTTGGGACTTTTAGCCAAACAACTGCCAGGACAACACTCCCAGCCATCCTGTCAGCACAGCCAGCCCACCCCACAGGGAAGCAGAGTCAAAAGGAAGGAAGCATGGGCATGCAGGGAAGGGGGGTGGAGGCAATAGCATGATGGGAGTCGTAGTCACTGATATTGGTCACTCCCACAACTGTCCCATCAACACCACCCTGAACCATGCTCACATCACAGGGAGTGGAGAAGGACTCACAAGATGGCTGACACTGGCTACTGCTGTGGGGAGCACAAGGCCCTGCTGGCAACTGTGCACCAACAAACAGCAGGACACCACTGACTGACATCCTGAGAGACAACTTCCACTCCCTGTAATGCAAGCACGTTCCATGGTGGGATAACTGGCTGGCTGGCTGGGTGGGAAGGAGGACTTGCAGCACTGACCATAGTAAAAAGCACCTCCCCTCACACACACCCCCCAACACAAACTCCACAGAACCCACCTGGTAGAATGCAATGCCCCCCATCCTAACACAAGATCCCACAAAGAACCACCACCCTGGGTTATGTTGTGTGAAGCACAGGGACACTCTTGGGACTTTTAGCCAAACAACTGCCAGGACAACACTCCCAGCCATCCTGTCAGCACAGCCAGCCCACCCCACAGGGAAGCAGAGTCAAAAGGAAGGAAGCATGGGCATGCTGGGAAGGGGGTGGAGGCAATAGCATGATGGGAGTCGTAGTCACAGCTCCACATCCCCCACCACATGGCCCAGCAAGCTCACACTCACGCATGCACATCCCACAGAGAGTGGAAAGGCCCATCAAAGATGTCTGACACTGTTGCTGTGTCGTGGGGAGCCCAAGGGCATGCTGGGTACTGCACACCAACCAACAGCAGGACACCACTGTCAGCCATCTTGCCATTGCTCTCACACCCACACACACTGAACTCCCCACAAAAGCAAGTAAGTATGGGAATGCTGGGAAGTGGGGTGGAGGCAATAGCATGATGGGAGTCGTAGTCACAGACATAGCTCACCCCCACAACTGTCCCATCAACACCACCCTGAACCATGCTCACATCACAGGGAGTGGAGAAGGACTCACAAGATGGCTGACACTGGCTACTGCTGTGGGGAGCACAAGGCCCTGCTGGCAACTGTGCACCAACAAACAGCAGGACACCACTGACTGACATCCTGAGAGACAACTTCCACTCCCTGCAATGCAAGCACGTTCCATGGTGGGATAACTGGCTGGCTGGGTGGGTGGGAAGGAGGACTTGCAGCACTGACCATAGTCACAAGCACCTCCCCTCACACACACCCCCAACACAAACTCCACAGAACCCACCTGGTAGAATGCAATGCCCCCATCCTAACACAAGATCCCACAAAGAACCACCACCCTGGGTTATGTTGTGTGAAGCACAGGGACACTCTTGGGACTTTTAGCCAAACAACTGCCAGGACAACACTCCCAGCCATCCTGTCAGCACAGCCAGCCCACCCCACAGGGAAGCAGAGTCAAAAGGAAGGAAGCATGGGCATGCTGGGAAGGGGGGTGGAGGCAATCGCATGATGGGAGTCGTAGTCACAGCTCCCAATCCCCCACCACATGGCCCAGCAAGCTCACACTCACGCATGCACATCCCACAGAGAGTGGAAAGGCCCATCAAAGATGTCTGACACTGTTGCTGTGTCGTGGGGAGCACAAGGGCATGCTGGGTACTGCACACCAACCAACAGCAGGACACCACTGTCAGCCATCTTGCCATTGCTCTCACACCCACACACACTGAACTCCCCACAAAAGCAAGTAAGTATGGGAATGCTGGGAAGTGGGGTGGAGGCAATAGCATGATGGGAGTCGTAGTCACAGACATAGCTCACCCCCACAACTGTCCCATCAACACCACCCTGAACCATGCTCACATCACAGGGAGTGGAGAAGGACTCACAAGATGGCTGACACTGGCTACTGCTGTGGGGAGCACAAGGCCCTGCTGGCAACTGTGCACCAACAAACAGCAGGACACCACTGACTGACATCCTGAGAGACAACTTCCACTCCCTGCAATGCAAGCACGTTCCATGGTGGGATAACTGACTGGCTGGGTGGGTGGGAAGGAGGGCCGGCTGTCAACCAAACACAACCAATGCAGACCATGTTCACACCCCAAAAAATACATAGAAATGCCCAAATAATGCAGGACAATGTGCCACACCAATATCAACCCCTGACTGTGACGACTTAGGACAATGCAATGTACAGGCCCGCACCTAGAGGCACAGTCACAACTGTCATGTGTGTCAACCATTGATGCCTGCAGAAACATAACATACATTGTGTGTGTCTCCCAAAAACAGGTGATGATGGGGACACAGCAGCAGACGCTGAGGAGTCCCAGTCCCAGGCTCAAGAGGATGCGGAGCTCACTGGCGTCGTACAGCCTCTGTCCTCCTCGGACGATGAAGACCAACCTGGCACATCCGGTGCAAGTCTACATGCAGCACCAGCAGGACCACCAGCTGCAGCACCAGCAGGACCACCAGCTGCACCCCCTGCACCCACCCCTCCAACGACTGTCACCACAAATACCATCCCTGCCGACATGGACAGAACAAGGAGCAACACCAGCACAGGGACCCTGGACCAACCTGGGGCCATGGACACCACCACCACCACCACCAACCCCCAAGGTGGACCAGGGTCATCTGTGCGTGCCACTGCACACACTGCACATGTCAGCAGGGGTGGTGGGAGGGGTGGGAGACAGAGGTCGCTGCTTGCAAAGGTTGCTGGTGTGCATGATGACCCACAACTGGTACGCATAGCTGATGCGTACCAGTCCAGCACTGGAGACCTCAGCCAGGTAGTGGGGCTCCTCAGAGACATGAAACAGCAGCAGGCTGCCCATCATGCCCGCTTGGACTCCCACATGTCCCACGTGGAGTCACACATGTCCCGCGTGGACTCACACATGTC
This sequence comes from Calotriton arnoldi, assembly GCA_963921515.1. Classification (NCBI taxonomy): domain Eukaryota; kingdom Metazoa; phylum Chordata; class Amphibia; order Caudata; family Salamandridae; genus Calotriton; species Calotriton arnoldi. Next base: position 17,923 of record CAWUFW010016206.1, on the reverse strand, counting down.
CCGCGTGGAGTCCAAGTGGGATGCACTGCATGAGATGACGGCGGTGCACAGGGACATTTTACAATGCCTCCGCCAGATGAACAGCAACCAGTCCACACCTCCCTGTGTGCTAACAACATCTGGTGCCGAACAAACTGCAACTGCCACAGGGAGGGAGGATGACTCTGGCGGAGAGTCCCCTGCACCGCAGCAGCCTGTACTTGAGGTGCCCCCCCCCAAGAAGAGGGGTCGTCCGAGGAGGGGCAAGTGAGAGGCCGATGGCCAAGCGCAACTCCCAGGAAGCCTGAACCTGTCCTGGATGTTCACCTTTGTGCACAGACTGTTCACCCTGTTGACGGCAACACTACTCCCACACATTGCATGGGGAGTACAAGTTGGACCAATGTGTCAGACAACTGTGGCCCGATACTGGGGATTCTGTCTACCAGGACTTTCAATTCACCTAGGAACTTCGGATTGCAAGATTTATGTACAGCACTACCCATCCTATGCACTATTCACACAAATGTATCACAATAAACACACTAATACACCATACTTGCCTCTGTTGTGATTCCAACGTGGGTGCTGTTATGGGGATGATGAACTGCAAAATTACACTGTGTATGCGAACTGCAACAGCAAGGACAACACAGGCATGTGAGTAAAGGCAACGTGACACATATGAGGGAGACACACCACCAGAGCTACACAACACATACACACCTAGGCCATCTGACTCATTGCCTACACTGATGTTGCCAGGGAAGACGGTGCAATGCACAGACACCACACCCATTCCCAGTTGTAGTCAAGTAGCCCACAGGTGCAGTAAGCAAATGGCAGTCAAATGTGTGACCACAGACAACGCACATCACAAAGTGAAGCACAGGTTTATTACACAGTTGCAACATGTCGTAACCACTACAGATGCAAGGTAATCCCACCTGGCAGCGGGCACACAGTCAACAACTGTAGACGGAAGGAAGTCCATGGGTGTGGCGCACATCACCTGTAGGGACACAACAGCTACCAGCCTGGAAGTGCAATCACGTCGTCAGTGGACACAGTTGACCACAGGTAGTGGTCCCACTTGCCACGGCAGGACAGACATGGACGTCTGTGACACACACACGCACAACATCAAAGTCCAGGCACACACAACGTGGATGTGGAGACTGTCTCCCATTGTGCACATGAAATCAGAGACATTGTAAACACTACATGCACAAAGACTGTGGAGGACCATCACTATTGTGCCACTGGGACACCCTGGCTCAAACATACCGTCCCACATGGGACTCATGGGGTATGTGACATGACATACACATACACCACCGTGAAATGTGACCATGGCACATGCACAGATATGAACAGTTGCACATCACAGTGGTCATGTACACGTAACACCCAGGATCCTGTCCCCATGAACACGTGCACAGCCTGGGGGTGGCTGCCCACAGGTGACACCCACAGGACAACATGTACACCAACATACACACAATAGGAAATGCAGCCTTACATGCCTTATGATAAAGTTTGGACAGGCTGTCGTGATGTAGGTGTGCCCCTCACTCCCTGGGAGCTATCTGTGGCTGGCATATGTTCATCTGAGACAGGCATGCTGACATATGCCAGTCACATGTACAGTGATGCGTTGAACAGCAATGGACCGATCGGTGCCCCCGGCCGGCCCATTGCATTCAATGTGTCGGGTACGCGTTGTACCCCTGTACGCGTTGTACTGCAATGGACCGATCGGTGCCCCGGCCGGCCCATTGCATTCAATGTGTGCGGGTACGCGTTGTACCCCTGTACGCGTTGTACTGCAATGGACCGATCGGTGCCCCCGGCCGGCCCATTGCATTCAATGTGTGCGGGTACGCGTTGTACCCCTGTACGCGTTGTACTGCAATGGACCGATCGGTGCCCTGGCCGCCCATTGCATTCAATGTGTGCGGTACGCGTTGTACCCCTATGCAGCGTTGTACTGCAATGGACCGATCGGTGCCCCGGCCGGCCCATTGCATTCAATGTGTGCGGGTACGCGTTGTACCCCTGTACGCGGTGTACTGCAATGGACCGATCGGTGCCCCCGTACGCGTTGTACCCCTGTACGCATTGTACTGTAATCGACCGGTCGGTGCCCCGGCCGCCCATTGCATTCAATGTGCGCGGGTACGCGTTGTACCCCTGTACGCGTTGTACTGCAATGGACCGATCGGTGCCCGGCCGGCCCATTGCATTCAATGTGTCGGGATGCAGCGTTGTACCCTGTACGCGTTGTACCCCTGTACGCGTTGTACTGCAATGGACCGGTCGGTGCCCCGGCCGGCCCATTGCATTCAATGTGTGCGGGTACGCGTTGTACCCCTGTACGCCGTTGTACTGCAATGGACCGATTGGTGCCCCGGCCGGCCCATTGCATTCAATGTGTGCGGGTACGCGTTGTACCCCTGTACGCGTTGTACTGCAATGGACCGGTCGGTGCCCCCGGCCGGCCCATTGCATTCAATGTGTGCGGGTATGCATTGTACCCCTGTACGCGTTGTACCCCTGTACGCGTTGTACCGCAATGGACCGATCGGTGCGCACCCATTGACAATGGGCTTGCCTGGCAACGGACGCGTTTTCGAATTTCGAGCGAGTCGGTTGCTGGAAAATCAGTTGGTCACCCACAACAATGTTGCAAAATCATGTATGTCATGAAGTTGAAGATTTGAAGGATGCTGTGGGCGTGTTTTGGTGCTGCTATTCCATGGATTGGCCAGATTCAGAAGATGCAAACGACTTGGACCTATCACTTTGGACACAAGGGACAGTATCTGCCTCTCCAGCACATATATATTGCTGGCTGTTCCCCTGAGAGCTCACTTGCCTGCACTACATGCTCCAGGACGACATCTGCCACTGCACTGCTGCTGTCTCTGCCCCTCTGGACCCTGCAATGGCACGTACTGTGGAGAGAGCCCCAGCCTTCAGCCTTGAGGAGAACCAGGCCCTGCTGGACAGCCTACTTCCACAGTACAGCAAGCTGTATGGGACACCAGGGGAGCAGGTGAGTGTTCTGTGCACTGCCTTTCTGAATGTGCATATTGTCTGACTAGCAAGGCTGAAAGTCTGCACGCCACTGGCTAGCAGGCTCACTGAGTAGTTGTCACCCCCATAGTGTGTAGTGACATGCACTGGACAGGTATGGTGCAGTGACAGTGCATTTGAACAAGGGTTTACTTCCCATGCAATGATACCATGTAGTGACGTCTGGCAAACTGTCCATGGGCAGCTTTGCACTGCCTGTGTACATCATGTGCCCCTGTGATTGAGACATGTATATACAACTGTGTCATGCACGGATATGTTGCATGTGTAGTAATGGCCTTTTCACTTTGTCATCCTGACAGGTTAATGCCCATCGGAAGCAGGAGATCTGGAAGGACATCGTCCGGGCCGTCCGGGCCGTGGGGGTCTACAAGCGCCGGATCCGCAACTGCCAGAAGAGGTGGCAGGACCTTCGGGGCTGGACCCGGAGGATTGCACGGGTCCAGCTGAAGCTGTCGCCTCCTCGCAGGAGGGGCGGAACACGGACCCTGACCCCCTACATGCTCCAGATCCTGGCGGTGGTGTTTCTAGACCTGGATGTGCAGTTGAAGGCCAGACAGCAGCAAGGAGGGGGTGAGTCAAAGACTGCACTGTGAACTCTGTATTACATGCTTTGTGCCCTCCTCTGGCCTGGTTCAACTGCCACAGTGCAGCAGTCATGTTGTCCAGGAGCCATGTCCCTCTATTGTGCACTGCCCACTGCTCATCTGATACCCAGGTGTGGCCCTTACATTCAGGGAATTGTGTCACTTGGGACTGTGTCCTTGCAGTTTGCTTCACTAAAGGTGGGGGACAGCATCTGTTTCCCTAACTCTGTTGTGGGCATCATGGGTGGGTCCATTGTTCACACAACGCCTGTGTTCAGACATGTAATCTGCGTGTTGCTTTGATATGCGGTCCACTTGCTGAGCTGAGCCACCACATGTGCCTGGGGTATGTGGCACACGCCCATGCAGCGGGTGGGAACAATGTTTGGGCCCCAGGAGTGTGCAGATTACGTGTGTCACACATACATAGCCAGCTATCCACTGTCCAGGGCTCATCCCTCATTTATGTGGAGCAGGACAGTCATGCCTACTCCAGGCCATGCAATGCACTCTGTACTCCCACTCCCGTGTATCAGCTGACACAATGTGCGCAGTGATTTGACCCCTCAGGTGTCTGCCTCTGTGTCAGTGTGCTGTGGATTAGTTGCCAGGACTGCTGGGGTGTTTCTTGGTAGGGGCTCAGCATGCCCCTGGAGATGTGACCATAGGAGACGATACTTGTGTGTCACATAGGTGTTTGATCAGCTGCCCGTGCAGACTGGGGTATGCGAATGTGAAGTTCAGGCAGCTGTTCCCCATTCACAGCAGATTGTGAGGGGCTCAGGTTCAGAGGGTAGTGTCACAGGTCTCCCATATGTCCAATAGGTATGACCTGGACAGATGAGGGTTAAGATGATGTGTTGTGTGGGGGATGTACATGTGCACTTGTGCAGCTCCAGGACTTGCATTCCCCATGACCTACTATTGTGACACAGTGCATAGTGTTGTTGTCTGGCTGCCAAGTCATACATCACTGAGACAGTGATGTATGACTTAGCAGTCATGCCTCTGCCATGGCATGTGTCAACTTATTGGTGGTCCTGCAGGGGAGTGACATCTGCTACATGTACACCATTGTGGCGATGGCTATCAGGACATGGGTGCATCATGGTGTCTGTCGCTGGTATGCATCACATGCATTTCCTATTTGACTCTGGGCATCCCTTTCATCCGGAAACCTGTACTGACTCAGTGGCAAGAGCTGTGATGTGTGCATGTCCACATGCCACACCGTGTCCTCTGCACTGTCCAACTACTGTGTACTTGGTGCATGTGTCCACACTGGGGTGTTGCAATCCAACAGACACCAGACAGATGGGTGCAAGGCCATGTGGGATGTGAGTGCCATGGTTGGCATCAGACTGACAATTGGCTTCTCCTGTTCAGTTAGGGCACTTTTAGCAATGTACAGCTAATGATGCCAGGGCTTGCTCTGTAATGTGCTGTGCTCACAGTGGTGTGTGCGTTTGGTGCAGGTGACTGATGTCTGTCTGTTTCCCCATTGTTTGCAGATACATCCACGGCCACGGAAGGGGACAGCTCCACGGACCAGGAGGAGCCAGAGAGCCAGACTGGGTCAGCAGCCGAGGAGTGGTCGGAGGGACCCAGTGGCACGGAGGGCGAGGGGAGCCACACCGAGGAGTCCTCAGCACCATCAACCTCAGCTGAGGACCAGAGCAACTCGGAGGATGACTCCCTTATGGAGGCGGGTGTCAGCAGCCACCACACCCCAGCTAGTGTTGCTGTCCCCGCCACCACCAGCACCACCACCGCCCTCCCATCGGCTCCCATTCCCCAGGTCCGTGGAGGCTCTCATGTTCGGGAGCGTGTCTCCTTTGGGCCAGGCACCGCACCCCCTGCCCCTGTGTCCCCTGCTGCCCTGAGTGAGGAGTCTGTGTACCTCCTTCGCCAGCTCCATGTAGGGCAGACAGCCATGCTGAGTGTCCTCCATGCGCACACCGCTCTGTTGACTCAGCTGGTGTCGTTCATGGAGGGCATCTCATCGGGCATATCTGACCTACAGAGGGGCAATAGGTCCATGGACTCATCCCTGACGGCAGCAGTGTCCCTCCTCAGACAGTCCCTCACCCCTCCTGCCTCTGCTCCATCCACACTCCCCAGCACCTTACCCGTCCCAAGCACACACACACCGGCACAGGCACACACCAGCACACACACGTCCAGCACACAGACACACACGCCACAAACAAAACGCACACGCACGCACAGTCAGGGGACTGAAACCAGACTCACAGGGGATGGGGCCCTGGTACACACACACGCATCCACGGGCCCTGCGCAGTCCTCAGTTGCCTCTCCCTCCAAAGTACCCTCCCTTGCCTCACCTGCAACCCCAAAGACCCAGCGCCTCTTCCTCAGTGACCTCGGCCTCTTCCCCTCCGATCCAGCTGCTCCAGCATCCAGGGGGAAGAGGAAGCCCCCACACGGAGCAGAGTGCCCCTCGCCCCCGGACACCCTCCCCCAGGCACAGACAGACTGAGGCCCCCACCCACAAGTCCCCCCGGAGTGGTAAGAGCAAGACCCCGCCGCCGCCCTGCAGCTCAAGCACCAGGTCTCCTTCCTCCATCCCTCAGGCCCCCACTCCACAGGTGCCCCCACCACACCCTGCCCCAGGTTCCCCCACCCACAGATATACCAACCCCAAGAGGATCCGGCCTTCTCCCCCTGCCACTTGCTCTCCCGGCACCACAGCCCCCGCTGCGCTTGTCTGTGCCACTGATGTGGTGAGGGTGTCCTCCCCCTCTGTCCAGCCCACCTTGCCTGTTCCCCATTCTCCTCCCCTGGTGGTAGGCACTGCAGTGGAGTCCACTACCACCCTGTCTGACTTGGGCACTGCAGTGGCGGACCTGTCCACTCCATCTGCAGGGTCCACTGCAGTCGTGCCGGCACCCACAACATCTGAGCCATGCCCCCCAGTTGTGCCGGCACACACCATGTCAGACACCTCCACTGCAGTTGTCAGTGGCTCTCCAGCACCCACCACCCCTTCCCTGCTTCCTCCTGGTGAGCCCTGATCCTGTCCCTGCGGTGCCTGGCCTACCCCCGGTTGCCCCTCCTAGTGGATTGTCCCTGGTTTTGTGCAGGCATGTGTAGGGTGGCATCTGCCACTGTCACCCACTTGTGACTATGTTGATGGACTGGCCATTGGCCTTTGTTTATTTTCTACTGGACTTCTACTTTTAATGCCACATATGCTGAATAAAGCAACTTTCTGTTCTCTAGTGCTTTTGCTTCTGATGTACATGATGTTGATGATGCTAACCATGCCCTTGCTGCAGTGATGGTGATATTTGGTCTCATGATAATGAAGTGTTACTGTGCAGGAACCCATGTGGTCCAGGGGGAATGTGTCCTATCCTGTGGTGTATCCATGTCATCCATAGCAGCATCTGAGGGTGTCATGTGTTCAGTATTTGGCAATGGGATTTCCTACTTAGATTGCCTATTTCACATCTGTGGCTTCCACCCCTGCACATCTGTTGTGCCTGCCATTGTTCAATTCGTCTACTTCCCTGACCGTGTGGCCATCTCCAGTGGACATGCAGGTTTGGGCATCAATGGGGAAGGACTCATCTGTGTTGTCAGTGCAACATTGCTATACAAGTGTGTTGGATCTGTGCTGATGATTCCGTTGGCACTTCCATGACCAGGCTGATGTTACGGGAGCCCTCATTTGGTGCTAATTGTTGATTGTGTGACCAAGTGCTCAGCTGACATGATGGGGCCCTACTGAGGCAACATATGGCACAGCTTTCCTCACACAGGAGTGGAGTCCCCTCATGGCAGCGTGTACTCCTGTGACATTGCCTGCGCCCAAGGTGTGTGTTGTATGTGCATGTCTGTGTGTTCACTTCCGTTTAGCTGTGCATGCTGTGATCCCTAGTGTTGTACCTGTTTGTGATGCTAGCTGAGTTGACCTATGTTCCCCCAAAGTCTTCGCCCTGGGTTCTCTGTGATGTGGGTGCATGGCACATTACTGGTCATCAGGGTGTCACCCATAGGTGTGTTTGCTGTCAGGGCTGAGTTTGTGTGCAGACGCAGATGGGTCACAGTCAGGTTTCCCCTTGGCACTTGTTGTTTGCCCCTGTCATGTGATTTCCAGTTTGTGTTATCTTTCAGTGATTGTGACACGTTGTGTGTGTGACTGCTGGCACTCCTCAGGGTCCGGGCTGCAATGTTGGTTGTTGTCTATGTGTGTTCTTTGTGGGTGACCTTGGCTTCTTCATTGGTGTGTGACTGTGGCTGGGATCCCATTGGTTGGTGTGGTATTGCCGTCATGTCCATGTACAGCGTAGTGTGCAGTGTGTCAGACATTCAGGAGTCTTGTTGAGTGGCCATGTGTGTTGTGCTTCTGCACCTTGGTTCCTACCCACCACCCTGGAATAGTCATGGGTGCATGTGCAATGTCACCAGTGCATGTGTGCTTCACTGCTGCACATTGTTGGAGGTCGAGGGGTGTGGTGTTGAGTGTGTGCAGATGAGAGTTGTTGCCCGGCTAGGCCCCTGCCTCCATGTTGGCCTTGGCTTACTGGCCATGCTGTTTGATTTGTGCTTGTGTAGGTGTGATGGTAGTTAGTTGCTCAGGACACATGACTGTGGTTCACAGTGTGAACCACATTTAGCTTTGTCATCACAGTGGGATTGTAATGCAGCCCAGGGTCACCACATTGTGGGGGCCCTGGGGGTGGTGCTGTGGTGTGTCTGTGTCTTGCTGTGTCAGTTGCTGTCCCTACGTGCCTGTGTGACATGTGTGATTTGTGCTCCCTCTCATCTGACAATGCCTGCTTGCCCACATAGGGGATTTGGATCCATGAGTTACCTTTGTGTGGCACTGTATGCACATCTGTATGATTGGTATTCAGGTCTCCTCATGTGTTGTGTGGTTGCCTGGGGACACTGGCACCCCCCTCACCTGTTGTGTATGATGTGCAGTGTGGGTCTGCCTGTTTGTGTTTGTGCATCTGCACCACTGCATTGGCATATCTTGGGTGTGCAATTGGCTGTATGTAGTTTGGTGGGTTTCCCCTGCTGTCCCTGGGACTCCTAGGTCATCGGTCAGCACAATGATCATGGTTTGTGTGTCCCATTGCTGCCATGGTATGGTATCTGTTCACCTCACATCTGCAGTCTCCACAGGGTATCTGCATGTGTGTTCCCATTGGTGCAAATATGTGGGTCTGCATTCTGATGGTCACTTCTGTCATTGTGTCATTGATGATTGTTGACGGTGTCAGCCCCCATGGGTGTTGTTTGTCTGCACATGGCCAAAGGTATGTCTTATTTGCACTGCAGTATTTGGCTCCCCCAATTTATGTTGCAATGGGACACATACACTACTTTGCCACTGATGTGTTTGTTGTTCTGTGACCAGGAATCATCCATGCAGTTTGGCAGTTGCACCTCTTTCTTTGTCAACACTTACCTTTTGGTCACTGTGATGATGGGGGTTTGGACCCCATTGCCACAATGTTCAAAATGTGCTTCAGCTATGGACCCCACACTTACATTTTGGTCACTGTGATGATGGGGGTTTGGACCCCATTGCCACAATGTTCAAAATGTGCTTCAGCTATGGACCCCACACTTACATTTTGGTCACTGTGATGATGGGGGTTTGGACCCCATTGCCACAATGTTCAAAATGTGCTTCAGCTATGGACCCCACACTTACATTTTGGTCACTGTGATGATGGGGGTTTGGACCCCATTGCCACAATGTTCAAAATGTGCTTCAGCTATGGACCCCACACTTACATTTTGGTCACTGTGATGATGGGGGTTTGGACCCCATTGCCACAATGTTCAAAATGTGCTTCAGCTATGGACCCCACACTTACATTTTGGTCACTGTGATGATGGGGGTTTGGACCCCATTGCCACAATGTTCAAAATGTTCTTCAGCTATGGACCCCACACTTACATTTTGGTCACTGTGATGATGGGGGTTTGGACCCCATTGCCACAATGTTCAAAATGTGCTTCAGCTATGGACCCCACACTTACCTTTTGGTCACTGTGGTGATGGGGGTTTAGACCCCATTGCCACAATGTTCAAAATGTGCTTCAGCTATGGACCCCACACTTACATTTTGGTCACTGTGATGATGGGGGTTTGGACCCCATTGCCACAATGGTCATGGCCTGCTTGCATTGTGGGTGCCACACACATATATGTGTGGCACATGTGCTAGGGGGTCACATTGTATGTTCAAAGTCATGTTCGGTGTTGTAGGCATTTGACACAGTCTACACACGCTTGTCATGGTGTTGGGGGATGTCTTCTTCTTGCATTCCCTAGGTTGTGGTGTGCTGGTTGTGTCATGCATTGTCCATCCTATGAGTGGGGGTGGTAGTAGTGGTAGGCATCCAGCCCCCCTGGCTAAGGGTGGTACTAGTGGTAGGCATCCAGCCCCCCCTGGGTGAGGGTGGTAGTAGTGGTAGGCATCCAGCCCCCCTTGGGTGAGGGTGGTAGTGGTGGTAGGCATCCAGCCCCCCCTGGCTAAGGGTGGTGGTAGGCATTCAGCCCCCCCTGGGTGAGGGTGGTAGTGGTGGTAGGCATCCAGCCCCCCCTTGGTGAGGGTGGTAGTGGTGGTAGGCATCCAGCCCCCCCTGGGTGAGGGTGGTAGTAGTGGTAGGCATCCAGCCCCCCCTGGGTGAGGGTGGTAGTGGTGGTAGGCATCCAGCCCCCCCTGGCTAAGGGTGGTGGTAGGCATCCAGCCCCCCCTGGGTGAGGGTGGTAGTGGTGGTAGGCATCCAGCCCCCCTTGGTGAGGGTGGTAGTGGTGGTAGGCATCCAGCCCCCCCTGGGTGAGGGTGGTAGTAGTGGTAGGCATCCAGCCCCCCCTGGCTAAGGGTGGTGGTAGGCATCCAGCCCCCCTGGGTGAGGGTGGTAGTAGTGGTAGGCATCCAGCCCCCCCTGGGTGAGGGTGGTAGTGGTGGTAGGCATCCAGCGCCCCCTGGCTAAGGGTGGTAGTGGTGGTAGGCATCCAGCCCCCCCTGGCTAAGGGTGGTAGTGGTAGTAGGCATCCAGCCCCCCCTGGGTGAGGGTGGTAGTAGTGGTAGGCATCCAGCCCCCCCTGGCTAAGGGTGGTGGTAGGCACCCAGCCCCCCCTGGCTGTGGGTGGTAGTAGTGGTAGGCATCCAGCCCCCCCTGGGTAAGGGTGGTAGTAGTGGTAGGCATCTGGCACCCCCCTGGCTAAGGGTGGTAGTAGTGGTAGGCATCCAGCCCCCCTGGGTAAGGGTGGTAGTAGGCATCCAGCCCCCCCTGGGTGAGGGTGGTAGTGGTGGTAGGCATCCAGCCCCCCTTGGTGAGGGTGGTAGTGGTGGTAGGCATCCAGCCCCCCGGGTGAGGGTGGTAGTAGTGGTAGGCATCCAGCCCCCCTGGGTGAGGGTGGTAGTGGTGGTAGGCATCCAGCCCCCCTGGCTAAGGGTGGTGGTAGGCATCCAGCCCCCCCTGGGTGAGGGTGGTAGTGGTGGTAGGCATCCAGCCCCCCCTTGGTGAGGGTGGTAGTGGTGGTAGGCATCCAGCCCCCCCTGGGTGAGGGTGGTAGTAGTGGTAGGCATCCAGCCCCCCCCTGGGTGAGGGTGGTAGTGGTGGTAGGCATCCAGCCCCCCCAGGCTAAGGGTGGTAGTAGTGGTAGGCATCCAGCCCCCCCTGGCTAAGGGTGGTAGTAGTGGTAGGCATCCTGCCCCCCCTGGGTAGGGGTGGTGGTGCGCATTCAGGCCCCTGTGTGCATATGTGGCATTGGTGATGGGCATCCCGCCCCTATGGTGCTGCTGTTGCTGGTGTAAGTATATTCTGCATACCTCTGTGTGTGTGTGATGTGTCGTGTACGTGTTGTATGTGTTTTGTGGTTGGTGTCTGGCTTACCTTCTGCGCCGTACGCGTCCGTGCCTGTTCCGGTAGTAAATGTAGAATATTGGTATGATCGGGACGAAGGGATTCATGGTTGGTTCGTGTCGTTCGTCCTTCTCGTTGCTTCGCGTCGTCCTCGTCGCTTCGCCTCGTCCTCGTCGCTGGCGTGTTCGTCTCGGAGCCGTGGATCGTGTTGTGGCGCGAATCGGAGCTTATGTGCGCCTCTCCCGGATGCTTTGACGTGCCATGTGTAGCGACGGGTTCGGCGCGTACGGAAAGCGCATCGTACTCGTTCGGCCGGACGGAGCTGCATTTTTCCTTCCGTGCGACTCGATTCGGCGTTTCCGGATTCGCCTCGGTCGGGGAACAGGACCTGGTTTGGGTGAGTACACCTCGGCCGGATTCTTTGCTGTTGTGCGCATCGTACTTACTCGTTCGGTGTGCTGTACGGATCGGTCGGGAAACAGGCTTTCGCATGGCTTTTTTCCCGACCGAATGCTATTGGGTGCGCCTCTGACCGAGATCGGAATCGGCCCCATAATATCGAGTTTTTTTTTACGACCTACAGAAATATCGAGTTGTAAATATCGGAGGGACAGAATTTCGACATCAAGAATATCGGTGACCAGAATATCGACCTGAAGGTAAGAAATATTGTTTTTGTTAATATCCAAGTTAGTAATATCATTTGCAAAAATATCGTTGTTAATAATATCGATGTTTATATTAGTGTTATGTATTTTAGTATGTATTTTATATGTATGTGCTCCACATGTTTAGTATTTTTTTTAAATATATATATTAAATTTTTAGAAGTTAGTAATTTTTTTTAAAGTAAATTTTGCGTTTTAGTACCGTAGCGGGTTGTGGGTTTATAGGGGAATAGGGTGGGAAGTAATTTAATTATAGTAAATTGAATAATAATTTTTCGAAATTATAAATTATTTTTAATTAAATTTTGCGCTTTAGTTCCTTAGCGGGTTGTGGGTTTATAGGGGAATAGGGTGGGAAGTAATTTAATTTTAATAAAGTAATTATTAATTTTTATTTTTTGGTATTGATAATTAATTTATTGTTAATTCATTGTTGATTGTTAATTATTTATTAATTGATTAATTGATAATTATATTCATTGTGCTAATTTAGTTTAGGAGCGGGTTGTGGGTTTATAGGGTGGGAAGTAATTTATTATAATTAAGTAATTATTAATTTTTATTTATTGGTATTGATAAATAATTTATTGTTAATTAATTATTAATTGGTAATTCATTTTTATTAATTGATTAATTGATAATTATATTAATTGTGTTAATTTTTTTTCAGGGCGGGTTGTGGGTTTATAGGGCAATAGGGTGGGTAGTAAATTAATTATAATAAATACATTATTAATTTTTTATTTTGGTATTGATAATTAATGTTTTGTTTATTAATTATTAATTGGTAATTAATTTCTAATAATTGATTAATTGATAAATATATTTGTGTTAATTTAGTTTAGGAGCGGGTTGTGTGTTTATAGGGGAATAGGGTGTGAACTAATTTATTATAATTAAGTAATTATTAATTTTTATTTATTGGTATTGATAATTAATTTATTGTTAATTAATTAATTAATAATTGGTAATTAATTTTTTTAATTGATTAATTGTTTATTATATTAATTGTGTTCATTTATTTTAGGAGTGGGTTGTAGGGTTATAGGGGAATAGGGTGGGAAGTAATGTAATGTTATTAAAGTAATTATTAATTTTAATTTATGGGTATTCGTAATTAATTAATTGTTAATTAATTATGAATTTGTTATTTAATTAAAAAAATTATTTAATTGATAAGCATGTTAATTTTAACCTCTGCTATCCAACACTTTCCCTACAGTTATACTCTCTGGAGTGGGAATAGTAATTTTTACCCCTACGGTATCCAACACTTTCCCTACTGTTGCACTCTCTGGAGTTGGAATAGTAATTTTTACCCCTACACTATCCAACACTTTCCCTACTGTTGCACTCTCTGGAGTGGGAATAGTAATTTTTACCCCTACGCTATCCAACACTTTCCCTACTTTTGCACTCTCTGGAGTGGGAATAGTAATTTTTACCCCTTCGCTATCCAACACTTTCCCTACTGTTGCACTCTCTGGAGTTGGAATAGTAGTTTTTACCCCTTCACTATCCAACATGTTCCCTACTGTTGCACTCTCTGGAGTTGGAATAGTAATTTTAACCCCTACGCTATCCAACACTTTCCCTACTGTTGCACTGATTGGAGTGGGAATAGTAATTTTTACCTCTTCGCTATCCAACACTTTCCCTACTGTTGCACTCACTGGAGTGGAAATAGTAATTTTTACCCCTACGCTATCCAACACTTTCCCTACTGTTGCACTCTCTGGAGTGGGAGTAGTAATTTTAACCCCTACGTTATCCACCACTTTCCCTACTGTTGCATTCACTGGAGTGGGAATAGTAATTTTTACCCCTTCGCTATCCAACACTTTCCCTACTGTTGCACTCTCTGGAGTTGGAATAGTAGTTTTTACCCCTTCACTATCCAACATGTTCCCTACTGTTGCACTCTCTGGAGTTGGAATAGTAATTTTAACACCTACTCTATCCAACACTTTCCCTACTGTTGCACTCTCTGGAGTGGGAATAGTAATTGTAACCCTTTCGCTATCCAACACTTTCCCTACTGTTGCACTCTCTGAAGTGGGAATAGTAATTTTTACCCCTACGCTATCCAATACTTTCCCTACTGTTGCACTCTCTGGAGTTGGAGTAGTAATTTTAACCCCTACGCTATCCAACACTTTCCCTACTGTTGCACTCTCTGGATTGGGAATAGCAATTTTAAACATTTTGCTATCCAACACTTTCCCTACTGTTGCACTCTCTGGAGTGGGAATAGTAATTTTACCCCTACGCTATCCAACACTTTCCCTACTGTTGCACTCTCTGGAGTGGGAATAGTAATTTTAACCCTTACGCTATCCAACACTTTTTCTACTGTTGCACTCACTGGAGTGGGAATAGTAATTTTACCCCTTCTCTAACCAACACTTTCCCTACTGTTACACTCTCTGGAGTGGGAATAGTAATTTTACCCCTACGCTATCCAACATTTTCCCTACTGTTGCACTCTCTGGAGTGGGAATAGTAATTTTTACCCCTACGCTATCCAACACTTTCCCTACTGTTGCACTCACTGGAGTGGGAATAGTAATTTTTACCCCTACGCTATCCAACACTTTCCGTACTGTTACACTCTCTGGAGTTGGAATAGTAATTTTATTCCCTCCGCTATCCAATATTTTCTCCACTGTTTTAGTTAATGCAGTGTATAATTTATTTAAAAAAGATTAAAAATATTGTAATTTTTTAATGTGTTATATATATTTTTTTATATTTTTATTTATGTTTTTGTTGTATGTGTATATATGTATTTATAATTTATAAAATGTTTTTTAACAATTTATAAGTTATTAAAATAATTATTTATGAATATTATTAAGTAAGTATATATATTATATTTTATATGTATATGTTTAATTTATTTTTACGTTATATGTATTAGTTATCATTTTTAAACATTTTAAAATATTTTTAACTATGTTTCTTTTAACTTTTATGTATTATTTTACATAATTTTTTTTACATTAAAAAAATCGATATTTTTAACAAGGATATTTTTGACAACAATATTTTTTTTCTATATTTTTGTACTTACCATGATGTAGATAGGATGTCGATATTCTTGACTTCGATATTTTTGTCACGATATTTTTGTACCTCAATATTGTGGTAGTCGATATTTTGTCAGTGATTCTTTTGGGTCATGCATGGCTGGTGTCTGTTGATGATGGTGAAGTGGCGAGGATGGAGAGTAAAGAACCTCTTGTCCCGTTCTTTTGGCCAGCTCAGTCCAGGTCCTCATCGTGCAGTTCGCAGTAGACATGTTTAGTGAGTATTGTGGTGGTGCGCTACCCATGAGTTCCCTCACTGTTAAGGCGCCATCACACCTGTCTCTACCACAAAATGTGGCATGTGCCGTCCCGAGCTATACCATTAGTGCGCAAAATGTGTGCACAGAGGTAGTACAGCTCTGGATCTGGGGCCTCAAACCCTCCCGGCTGAATGGTAGTATGAGTGTGTCCCAGCCAATCTGAGGTTCCTTATTAGCCCAGAATAGTTTTATGAACTGGGAGCGTATCTTACACAGGAGGTATTGTGCAAGAGGCAGCGGAATGTTAATGAAGCGGTAGATCAGTTTAGGGAGGAACACCATTTTTATAAGTCCTATTTTGCCAGCAAAGGACAGGAGGAGGGTGATCCAGCAGGTTACCTTGTCAGTTATTTTGCTCAGTGTTCAGCCATAGTTTTCCCTAATCACAGTATCCATGTCTCGATTCACCCATATGCCCAGATATTTCACGGAACCCTCATCCCACTTTAGGGCAAAGTCAGTGGTGAAGCGCCATGCTACGATTGTCAAGGGGAATATCACTTACTTGTTCTAGTTAATGTTGATAGCAGACATGTCTCAAACCTGATGCATTCCCATCAGTATCACATTGAGGCTGCTACTGGAGTTTTGTAGGTACAGGGTCATGTCAGCTGCGTAAAGTGATATGATAATGGGACATGTGGAGTAGTGGATTGCATGCCCAAACTAGTGCTTGCACAGCTTGGCTTCTAGGGGCTCCAGAGCAAGGGTAAACAGGATCAGTGATAGGGGACATCCCTGCTGTGTGCCCCAGGAAATCTCAAAGGGATCAGAAAGGCAATAGGCATAGGCAAGAGAAACCCCCATTCTAGCAAATCGAAAACCTCAGAGGCATCCAGGCATGCCGTTTAATTCTGGGTCGAGGTCCTGCTTCATGGTGAACAAGGTGCTGTGGAATGTCCTGGGGTAAATCCATATTGGTCTGGCTGGACAAGGTCAGGAAGGAGAATAGTGAGCCGGTTTGCAATTAATTTGACCAGTATTTTGTTATCACAGTTCAGGAGGGACAGTGGCCAAAAGGAGTCACAGTGCTGTGCTTCCTTGCCAGGATTCAGGAGTGTTACAAGAACGGCTGCACATAGAGTTGAGGGGAGTATTTGGTGTGCACTGGATTCCTCAAACATGTTTAATAGGTGGGGACAAGTATGTTTCTATCACATTTATAAAACTCCATAGGGGGACTGTCCGATCCTGGTGTCTTACAGGTGGAGAGCCTGTTTATTACCTCCCATACCTTGCGCGATGTGAAGGCTTGTGTGAGGATTAGGCCCTGAGCATCTCTGAGCAATGTCTACACTGTACCATTGAGGTAGTCGGCTATATGCTCCAGAGGTTTGTACCCTTAGAGGAATATAGATCAAAGTTACATACATGAAGATGCATTGCATAGGATTTGTGGTGTGGTAGAATGGTTTATGCTTTCCATCTGATGCAGCGCGTACAATAAAAACTATTTTCCTCCTAGGTCACCTATCGGTCATCCAGGGGCGACTTATATTTTCTCACATCCACATGACGATGGGGCCCATAACATCGCCTATCACACACACACCTGGATTTCCTCTACACCGTTAAGAAATTCTATACTCCTAGGAGAAACATGAGAACTAAATGAAAAACATCATTTATGTACCGCTGGAAGGAGCCGGGATACCTTATTACCTTAACCTATCGCTTTCTTAGTTATTTCTTAAGATATTCCTGCTCATTGTTTTGTCGATGGATCATCTAGTAAGAAATCAGTTTATAGTGATTAAGACCAGCTAAATCACAATAACCAATTACCAGTGTCACAATCATTTAGTAAAATAACCACTGAGTCGTTTGATTTAAGAATCTTAAATTTTATATAATTTTAAAAGCATGAGAAAGAATTTAGGGGCCCATTACGATGGCGGGCGGAAGCACAACCGCCGTGCTGGCGGATGCAAAAAGCACCAGTTACCGCCGGCACGCAGCAGTCCACACGCCCGCCCAATTACGATGCGAAAAGTAGGCCAAACACCGCCGGCAAGCCAGCAACACCGTCCGCCATCAAAGTGCGCCCGTACACGTAGCGGCGCAGCCCAACTGACACACACCGTCCGACGAAACACGTCCCGCCCGGCGCATAAATTACGATGCCGCAAACAAACGGCTCCCACGGCCAAGAGATACCGTACGACAAACCGAAGCGGTAACACGGACGCCGAGCACGGACAACGAAAAGCGGCTCCCCGAGCATGAATCCAGCACTGCAGGCCGTCCCCATGCTCCTGCTGATGCACCACCAAGGATGCAACGTACCGCGGAGACGCAGGTAGGCACACACACAACAAGTGCACGCAAACAGCGCACACAGTGCAAGGGCGGAAAAAGCGGACAACCCCCACCAGCGCGTG